>JADLZL010003982.1:0-199752 GCA_015844335.1 Chrysopogon serrulatus
ACTAGCATATAACCATTGCTATGCCTTGTATTCTTCCAGTAGTGTCTATTCAGTTTATATATGGTAATAAGATGTCACCATGATTCAATTTATCTATGGTAATATGATGTCACTATGGAAGCTTGATGCTCTATGGAAACTAGTATGAGACTGCTAATTGAGTCTCTACACATATCCCTCTTTGTTAACATAATAATATTGTAATATTTCTGGTGTTTTTGCTTTCAATAAGCTGAATGCAGGTTGAAGGCAAGACCAAGCATGCAGTTCACTAGTCCAGTTTTAAACAGAACATTACTAATCAAAGCAATTTTTTTTTTTTTAAAAAAAGAATAAACTTTACTGGTTTACTATTATTAATAACTTGAGAAGGTTAGGGTGAACATAAACTGAAAGGGCTTTGACATGGTGATCCCACTTTGCTTGTTCTTGTAGGCTTTGATTCATCTGCCTAGAGCCAATATTTCGATGGTTGCTCTTGACCATGGCAAAGCTTTGGTGTGATCAGGTTACATACATACCTGTGTCGTCGCTATTTATTACTACAAAAAGGGCGGGCAGTTTTTTTTAATCGTGGTGATTTATTAAAATGTTAATAAAAACGTTGAGGGTTTTGGTTACAAACACACTCAAGACAGAAAAAAAACGGAGTAAAAGCCATGTAGAGACTATTACAACATCAAAAAATCATTCCATTATTTACTCAGAATGATTTGTCATTCCATTATTTAGTTTTGGTGTTCGACGGTGTTTCTCCCCATTCTTGTGAGCCATCGCAAAGATGGACTAAAGGATATTAGGGAAAAAGATAAAAAAAAATAGTACTTAAATATAATATTTATATTTTATTATACGTAGGTAGAGAATTTATTATTCCAAGTTGGATCGCCTGTCTTTCCAGGCAAAAAAATAATCTTTTCTTTTGAATGAACCAAAAAAATGCGATTTAAAAAAAAAAATTTAGGGGCCCCAAACCCACATGCCCATCAAAAAAAAAAAAAAACCGATCTAGGGGCCCCAACCCACATGCCACGTACGAGTCCTGCGCGCTCGGCCGTCGCGGCGTCGCCCAACCCGCCGCCGCCGCCTCCCGACGTTCCCGCGCTCCTACGCTCACAACTCTCCAGGGCGCAGCACTCGCGGCTCCTCCTGGCCTACGCGATTTGCTCTGCTCCACGGATCCGAAGGCGGGCGCATCGCCGTCCGTGCCTCTCGTCGCCGGCCCATTAGCGCCGTCTTCGCCCCGTCGGCATGTCGCGCCGCGCGAGCGCCGCCCGCGACCGGTGCCTGGAGCTGGAGCGCGTCATCGCGGACCGTGCCAGGTCAGGAAGCCTCGGCCTCGACGACGCGCTCAAGCTGTTCGATGAATTGCTGCCCCAGGCCAGGTCTGCCTCGGTTCGTGCTTTCAACCACCTGCTCAACGTTGTCGCTCGCGCCCGATGCTCTTCTACCTCCGAGCTCGCCGTCTCCCTTTTCAACCGGATGGTCCATGCCTCCTCCAACAAGGTGCGTCCAGACCTGTGCACATACAGCATTCTCATTGGATGTTTCTGTCGCATGACACGCCTGGAGCATGGCTTCGCCGCCTTTGGCCTCATACTTAAGACGGGCTGGAGGGTGAATGATGTAGTCATCAATCAACTGCTCAAGGGCCTCTGTGACGTCAAGAGGGTGGGGGAGGCCATGGACATATTGATCCAGCGAATGCCTGAGTTTGGCTGCGTGCCGGATCTAGTTTCCTGCAACACGCTTCTCAAGGGTTTTTGCAATGAAAAGAGAGCACAGGAGGCACTTGAGCTGCTGCACATGATGGCCGGTGATGGAGATGAAAGCTGCACACCAAATGTGGTGTCCTACAACACCGTTATCAACCGTTTGTTTAGAGAGGGTCAGGTGGAAAAAGGTTACAACCTGTTTCTTGAAATGCTGGACCAGGGGATTTCACCGAATGTTGTGGTATACACCACGATAATTGATGGCATGTGCAAAGCTCAAGTAGTTGAAAGGGCGGAGGGTGTCCTTCAGCAGATGATTAAAAAAGGTGTCAAGCCAGACACCCGTACATATACCTGTCTGATCCATGGGTACCTCTCTGCAGGACAGTGGAAAAAGGTGGTTCGAAGGCTTGAAGAAATGAACGCATGTGGTCTTCACCCAAATGTTGTTACTTATGGTTTGCTGCTGGACTATCTATGCAAGAATGGAAAATGCACAGACGCTAGAAAGATTTTTGATTCTATGATTAGGAAGGGCATCAAACCTACTGTAACTACCTACGGCATTCTTCTTCACGGTTACGCTTCTAAAGGAGCCCTTGCTGATTTGCCTGATCTCCTAGATTTGATGGTGGCAAATGGTATTTCACCAAATAATTACATCTTCAACATAGTGTTCTGTGCATACACTAAAAAAGGCAATGATAGATGAGGCAATGCATATATTTGGCCAATTGAGGCAGCAAGGATTGAGTCCTGATGTAGTCACTTATGGAACATTAATAGATGCACTTTGCAAGTTGGGAAGAGTGGATGAAGCTGTGCTTAAATTCAATCAGATGATCAATGAAGGAGTGAGTCCTGACATTGTTGTTTTTAACTCCCTGGTTTATGGACTCTGCACCGTTGGTAGATGGGAGAAGGCTGAGGAATTATTTTTTGAAATGTTGGACCAAGGAATCCGTCCTAACATTGTGTTCTTCAACACAATTATGTGTAACTTGTGCAAAGAAGGGCGTGTTATGGAAGCCCAAAGGCTCATTGACTCGATGGAACTTTTAGGCGTGAGGCTTGATGTTATCTCTTATAATACATTAATAGATGGCCACTGCTTAGCTGGTAGAATTGATGAAGCGGCAAAGTTACTTGATGACATGGTCTCAGTTGGATTGAAACCTAACTTCATCTCCTATAATACATTGCTTCATGGCTACTGTAAAGCTGGCAGGATAGACAATGCATATTGTCTTTTCCAAGAAATGTTGAGGATGAGAGTTACGCCTGACACTGTGACTTACAATACTATACTGCAAGGTTTATTTCAAACTGGGAGATTTTCTGAAGCAAAGGAACTCTACCTCAATATGATTAAAAGTGGAAAACAGTGGTGTATTCGCACATACAACATTATTCTGTATGGGCTTTGCAAAAGTAATTGTGTTAATGAGGCATTCAAAATGTTCCAGGTTCTGTGTTCTAAGGATCTTCGACCTGACATTATTACTTTCAATATTATGATCGGTTCATTGTTCAACAGTGGCAGTAAGAAAGATGCTATGGATTTGTTTGCTGCTATCCCTGCCCTTGGTTTAGTTCCAAATGTGGTGACCTATCGGTTAATGATGGAAAATCTCATACAAGAAGGGCTACTAGATGAGTTTGACAATCTGTTTTTAGCAATGGAAAAGAGTGGATGCACTCCAAACTCTCGCTTGCTTAATGCTATAGTTAGGAGGCTGTTGGTTGGAGGTGAGTTAACGAAGGCTGGGGTTTACCTCTCCATAATTGATGAAATGAACTTCTCACTTGAGGTTTATACTACTTCCTTACTAATATCACTTTTCTCGAGGGAGGAATATAAGAACCATGCGAAGTCTCTACCTGAAAAGTACCGTTTTCTTGAGGAGGTCAACTAATGAGGATTATGACAAACAAAATAAATCACTTGAGGAGGTCTACCTCATTCTAATTTGCTGGCCATGTTTTCCTGTCACAATTGTTTGATGAAATTCTGTTTGGGAGGTGTTGTACTGTTAGTGCATGTCAGCATCCTGTTTATCTCCTACAAAGTTATATTGTCTTCAGTCCTAGTCATCTTTACAGTGTTAATCAATTTTCAAACTATTGGGAGCACATAAGTTTCTTCCTTTTGTTTCTTAGTTTGTGAGATGTTCTTCACAGCCGGGAATAAAGTCAATCATCTCGACTTCTTGATCCTAAAGGTGATTTCTATATACTAAGCTTCGTTTTCCCCACTATTAAAAGTACCCCCCCCCCTCCCCTGCCCCTTGATATCTACTTATTATTAGAGAGAGTCAATGCTGCACTTCCACCAATTCTGCTTAAGTTTTGTGTTAGACCATCCTCCTTTGGCTTGTGCTTTCCTGACATCCATGTCATTGATTGCTTACAGCTTTATTTCTATAAAGAGAGATCGAGCATTGCAAGTCCCATCATGACCTGCATTTGTGGTGCCAATACTTCTAACCATCCTGGTTATCAGAACTGGAGCAGTTTGGTTTCGTGATGGCATATAGAGGGTGAAGAGGGGTTTTAGCAAAGACCTGAGTGTTTGACATTATTTTTTTGTGCATGACTTTCAAATACAAGCATACCAAGCCATCTTCAAACACTCAGATCATTGCTTAATAGAACTCCAGGTTCACTGCATCATATTCGAGCAGCTGCTGTCGCTATTGTAGCAGCATGAACAAGAATAAAATCTAGAGTCTCAATGATATATATGATGTACTTTGTCGAAAGTACTCTGCTTTTATCTCATATGGCTTCCGGAAACGTTATTGAAAGTGCCCTGTATGAAGTATTATTAGATACATAGCAGGTGCTAATCACATGAAGACCTGTCTAATATATTCCTGTCTAATATATCTAATAAGTATGAACTATGGCTCCATGCTTGAAAATTACAACATTGTTATTATTTTCTAACAACAATATACATGCAGGCAACCAAATGGTGTTTCTGCTGAATCTGATAGAGGCCATGGGGCTTGTACTCACCTTCAAGCCTTTTATTGTGGTTCCCCACCAGTACAAACAATGAAAAGGATGCATAGGTTAGGGTGGATCACAGAGGGAGAGCCCAACCTGCTTGGTGGATCACATAGGAAGGCTAGGGTGAACGTTAACTGATAAGGCTTGCCGTGATGATCCTGCTTGGCTTGTTCTTGCAGGTTTGCAGCTAGGCTGTGATTATGTCTTAGTCCACTGAGCAGATATTTAGTTTGTCATGTTTTCATGCATTTCCATTGCGTGATGCAAATTGATTGATTACTCCTGGCTGAACTAACGAGCAATTGTCTGGTCACTTGGTATTAGTCAATCTTCATTGTGCCTCTGGCAGAATCTACCAGCACTACAAATGAGTGGATTCTGATGGTTGCTCTTGGCCAGGGCAATGCCTCTGGTGGTGCTATTTACTAGAAAGTGGTAGATTCATCCATTGGAACATCATTGAGCAGGATGACTAGACAATTGTCTACTGTGTGCATATTTTGCCCATTTTTCTACTGGGCTGAAACTTGTTGGCTATGAAACCCTATAGCTTTGCAAACTAAGCAGTTTTTGCTATGATCACATCAATTTAGAACTCCTGTGTTTGTACTGAGACTAAAACCAGTCCTTACAGTGTGAACTTGATTTTTCCTTTCCACTAGGTTAGCACTGAACTACGATTTGTGTGTCCACTTGTCATGTCCAGAGTCCTGACCATCAGATGGAATGGCTTTCTTGGATAAGTTTTTTTAAAATTTTTTTTACGCAAGCTTGCTTGGATAACTCAGCAAGATACATAATTTAAGGGAAAATTTTTCTTCCTCTCATCCATGTTGCACGAGATTCACTTTTGCATCTATTTAGACAATTATTATGGTTCTTAACTCTGGCTTTACTTTAGCAGATGTCTTTCTATCTTCATTTTTAGAGACCGATTATTTTATATGTCAATTTAATTGGACTATTAACTTCAATCCACATTTGCTTAGAACTGAACTTTCTGTGCCACTGTGCTCAGGGGCAGAGCTTGTAATGTGACAAGGAGGGTGCTTAGTATATGTAAACCATACTTTTTGGCATGTTAATCTTGGTTATACACTTTAATCAAGGTACTGTGCATATTGGGCTAAAAAAGGGAAACATTGACAGCGAGGTGGGGTGGGTTATCCATTCCTGGAAGCACCTGGCGTGTATCCTGTCCTTGGTTGTGCTGCTAACATTCACTGTTACGGTTGCATGCTTATAATGATTTAATTGTACCCATTTTTTTGGTAAAACCTCTTATCTCTAAGATGGATTCATAATTCTTTTGTTTAACTTTGTTTTTCATTACTTTGCCAACTGCTGGAAGAGAATGCCTTATTCTTGTTTGCCTAATGCTCCATAGAAGGGGTAACAATACTTTTTCTTTAGTTCTTTTTCTTCATGTGTTCAATTGAAATAATTTTGGGCTTTATATTTTTGCTTCAGGAACATTTTGGTAATTCTGCATCTTTATCTGTTGGACCACCTGGCCTCCTGTTTAATTAATGGTAAATGAGACTTGGATGAACGACAATTTGGACCGAGCAGAGTTCTTAGTGATGGCGCCATGGTAAACTAGTCTGCATTTGACACGGGTTCGCTTTGGATAGATATGGTATGGATCCAAACAATGCTGAATATCACAGAAATATCTAGAATTGCTTCATGTCAAACATGGAAAAGATGAATGCTTATGGCAATAACCAATAAGGATCTTAATGCTTCCTACATGTCTGAGTCTGATCTTTCAGATGCTTTATCTGGGTTGAGCGAGAGGAATCAGATCTTTTGGATGCTTTATCTAGGTTGTCTAGTAATGGATCAAAAGGAATCATGGAGAAGAGCTGCTAGATGAACTAGTCAATCGTCAAAGAGATTTCCCCAAAGTAACCATGCAATGATCTGGATCTTATTTTTATATTTACTTGAGGAATCATGGCGATCGGTAATCACGACTCTTCTCCCTCGATCGAGAGGCAACGGGTAGCTATTAGAAAGACATTTGTTATGTGGATATCTATTATTTCGGTCCCCTTTTGATCTCTTTTTTTGAATTTTTATCCACTGTAATCTGGTAGATATATGTAAATTTGTTGAGTGATTATTCAGTAATTCAGTTCCTCCCGTGCTGTAAGATTTTGCCCGCACTGTGTGTTGTGCTTTGAATGATGAATGAAATTCTGTAGAGAAAGAGAAACGTTCTGTAGTTGGAGAATTTTGTATGTGGTGATGCTGGCACAAGACTTAAGTGGAGCAACTCATATCTTTTCCCCATTTGATTATTTTTTTTCCTCTTTTATTAGTTTTTGAGTACGCTCAAAAAATAGTTTTTGAGGAAATAGATCGACCTTTTAAACTTCATGGGCTACAAAATGTTCAGAAAGGAAAAAACCTTCTTGGGCCGGAATGCTGTGAGACAAGTGTCCACACCACACGGCCCACCCCACAGAAGCCCTAGCTAAGCTGAGGAAAAACTATATAAGAGGCCGCCGCCCGCCAATACCCGCGCGCTACGACGGCGACGACGGTTCGTGTCCTGCCACCGCCCTTCCACCTCCGCCTCCCCCTCTCCTCTCCCCTGCGGCCACCGCTGCCTTTTGATACATACACCGCATTGATGGGTCGGAAAATCAAGAGGAAGGCCGAATTCAAGAAGGCCAAGGTACACTAAACCAGATGCCATTATTTCTGGAGCTCTGATCGATGAGTTTTCTTTGTTGTGTTCAGTACGTTTTGTGCCCCAATTCCCACCTGATTCTGCTCTGTTTCCGGGATGAAGAAAGCTGCACCTTCCTCATCGTCGTCTAATCCTGCGGTTGCCTCTGGTCCGGCTAAGGTGAGGGCCGGAGAAATCACTGACCCTATTTTTTTCCCTTAATCTTTCACGTCATGCATCTGAACTAGTTCTCCCTCTCATAAAGTTACGCCTAATTGAATTGCCTTTTCTGCTTAAAAAATTGTTTCCAATTTGTTAGTTACCTCTTTAGTGCTTCGTTTCAGGTCTGGCAACCGGGTGTTGATGCACTGGAAGCTGGAGAGGACCTCCAGTTTGATCCTGAGACTTACAACTATCTCCGAGGGTTCAGCATTGGCTGGTCTTGCTTGAGGTAAAATTTGTCTGCGCAGTGCATGTATAACATCAGGCCAATACATTGCCATTCTCATTGAAAAACCTTCCGTCACAGTTTTGATGTTGTGCGCGATCAACTTGGACTCGTCCGATCAGAGTTCCCCCACGCATTCTATGGCGTCGCAGGAACGCAGGTTGCATGCAATGCTCTTGACACCTTCAATAACAGGAGTATTAATTTAAGTTTCTGAATTACATTGGTTCTGTACTGCTGTTTCTGTTAAGTTGTTTTCAATTGAAAACGTGTGCCATTGCTGATTCTATTCTTAGAAAAACTGTGTCCGAAACTTGTTGTGATCGATTGCTTGCACTTATATCTTGATTGTTGCTAGAACGAAGTTGTGACAGATTGAGATTGAGCAAATTTGGAGTGTCAAATTGGTAGGATAAGATAATCATAAATTCAATAACTTTCTTGAACGGATTGAGCTTATGCTGGACATTGCAACTTAAATAATGGCACAGAGACTGGTGAACTTTTAGTAATCTCTATGAGTTACGAGCTAAACTCTTATTCCATGATTGAGCTAAGCTCTTCATGATTGGGCTTATGCTGGACAGGCTGACAAGGCTACAAGGAACTATATTGGCATTTTCAAGCTTTCTAACATAAGCGGGAAGAAACGGGAACCTATACCATCTTCAGCCATTGATGGTGACGCTGATGTGGATAGTGACAGCAGCAGTGATGAAGAAGATGAAGAAATTAATAAGGATACAAAGCCCGTCCTACATGTATGTTCTTTTAAATAAAGATAGTAACTCTAGGCTTTGCAACACAACACACAAACACACGAAAAATCAACTATCCAGCATGCTACATTGATATGTAGCTCACTAACTTGTGGTTTGTTCTGTTGCTATACTTGAATGTACCAGCTAAAAAGGGTGGCTCATGCGGGGTGTGTAAATCGGATACGTTCAATGACTCAAAAACCACATATATGCGCTACGTGGGGAGATACTGGTCATGTTCAGGTAATTCAGTTCATACCTCACATCCCTTTTCATCTGCTGTGATTGTTGCCTTCCTAAACCTGTACGACAATTTTCTTTTATATCTGCCTAGTATCGAATGGATACTATATGTGTTATATGTCTTTTGAAAACATAAACAGAGCGCACCATGCTGACTAGTTCTTTGTGCATTGCTAAACTGTTCCTGGTTGATAAATATGCAGGTGTGGGACTTCAGCTCCATCCTTAATTCTTTAGCAGAGTCAGTGACATCTGCGCCCAAAGAAGATGACATAATCCACAGACAGACACCTGTGAAGGTATTTAGTGGCCATAAAGCTGAGGGATTTGCGATTGATTGGAGTCCACTTGTTACTGGAAGACTTGTGTCTGGTGTGTATATTATCTTGCACATTTCACGATATTTGTCATCTGCTATGATGTTTAAAATGTTTCCATAGTTGAGAATTTAATATCCTCTATTCCGTGCTCATATATCATTGGTGCCATTTAATTTGGTGCGTAGACAACTAGACATTTTCATGGATTAAATTAATTTATTTTCTATGCAGGTGACTGCAATAAGAGCATTCACTTGTGGGAGCCTAGTCCAACTAACTGGAATGTAGATGTGAATCCATTTGTTGGACATTCGGCCAGTGTTGAAGATTTACAGGCATGTCACTGGAAGCTGTATCATGTACCTTTACATGTTTTCTTCAATGTGATTGTCTGAATTATTAAATATATATTAAAATTATTCAATCTTTTTTATTTTAATAATTTTTTAATAACTAATAACTAGGTAATGAAATTCTTTGATTCACTTTTTGAATTTAAGTAACTAGACCCATTCTTAATTTTGGAATATTTTAATGAGAGAAATTTGAAGAATCCAGAATTCTAGTATTTGTTCTTTTTCTTATTTTGATTTTTAATTCCTTTAGAAAGAGATAAGAATAGGTTTGGTGAATCAGAAACAATTTTATTTTATAGAACATTTGAACTTTGCAGTGGAGTCCCACGGAAGCCGACACATTTGCCTCTTGTTCTGCCGATGGAACAATATCAATATGGGACGTACGTATAGGGAAGAAACCTTGTATATCTATCAAGGCTCATAAAGCTGATGTGAATGTTATCTCATGGAATAGGTATGTTAAGTCAAATAACCTGTTGATTTTGTGAGTACTATATAACTTACTGGTGCATAATATTTTACTCACGTTTTGACTTGTAAGTCAGGCTTGCTAGCAGCATGATAGCCTCAGGGTGTGATGATGGCAGTTTCTCAGTTCGCGATCTTAGATATGTTCAGCTTGATAAAGATAAACCACAACCTCCTGTGCTTGTGAGTTCAGATGTATCCAACTCAATACCATTTTTCTTACTTTTTGTTTATGTAATTTGTTTTAAGTTGGGTTTCTGTTTGCGTCTATAGTATGTGGGAACAAAATTCACACATGACTTGTTGTTCTGAAGAATGAAGATACTAGGAAGTTTTCAAACCTGACTCATGGATAAAATAAAAGATGAGCTATGCTCTTTCTACGAGATTTTCTTTAAGTTAGAGGTATCCTACACTAGATATGTTCTGTTACTGCTAGTATGTGAACAGTGTCATTGTGCACAAATCAGTGTAGCTGACTAACTACCAAGGTTGCACTATTGTGCTATTATCCATTTTATCTTCTGCTGATAGTAATTTTGATTTTGTACCTTTTTAAGTATTTCTTAATTAATACTAGTGAATCTTTTTCCACTGTGCTCTTTGTTGTACTGGTAGGACTCGTTGGTAGCACATTTAGAGTACCACAAGAAAGCAATTACATCTATTGAGTGGAGTCCACATGAAGCTTCATCTTTAGCTGTAACTTCTGAAGATCATCAACTCACGTAACTTTTCATCCTTTCCTTGCCATTCATGTTTTAGATGCACTGGATTACTGAATGTTGTATTTTATAACACGTCTCCTGAATTGTTTGGGTTTAGAATTTGGGATCTTTCAATGGAAAGAGATGCAGAGGAGGAGGCTGAGTTCAGAGAGAAGATGAAAGAGCAGGCAAATGCACCAGAAGATTTGCCCCCACAACTTCTATTTGTTCATCAGGTAGTACAATTAAATTACCCTCATTAATGTGAAAAGGCAAACTTATGACATCTGTTTGTATGAGCAGGGCCAGAGAGATTTGAAAGAACTGCATTGGCATCCACAGATACCGTCGATGATCATATCAACAGCAATTGATGGCTTCAATGTCCTGATGCCTAGCAACATTGATACAACCATCCCTGGCAACACTGATACAATCATGGCATCTTCTGAGCCATAGTCGTTTTTCATAGCAATTTTGAACTTGTTACAAGTCCTGGCACCCAGGTTTTCCCATGCAGTAGTGTGTATATTTCTATATAGCAGTTTAGCTTGAGCGCGATGATGAGAAATTTTGATTGGCTGAGATTATATGCTATATAGATGATGATAAGATATAAAAAAAAATAGGCACATGCTTTTGCTAGTATATTGGATGATAATCCTCTCCTCTGTCGAATGCCCTACGTTTCTTCCCCTGATAATTTAGGTGGATGTTGGCCCAGCATATATCAGCTGATATTGTGGCGTCGAAGCCATTCACAGCTAGCATCTTAGGTGGTGTTGGTTTTGAGACTATTATAAGGGAAAATTTGATTGGTAGTCATGCTTCATGGTTGGATTTGGTTGATGCTATTCCGTAGCAATGTTTGTGAAAGTATAAGAATCAGAATTGCTGCAATTGAAGCAGAGTATGTGTAGGCTGTGGTTGGCTCAGTGGCAGTGGTAGGCAAATAGGCGTAGACTGAAGGACGACAACTGCCTTTGTAGAATGAAGGACGGCAATAGGTGTATTATATGGACTGGTCGGCGGACTTTGTTCGTTTTGGAATGTTTGGCAGCCGTCCATTTTTAAATGCTGCTGAGCATGTGCTCACTCTGTAGAAAATTAATTAAATATAGTATCAGATAGGCACATATTCTTTCTATTAAATTAACGATGTACTACATAGTAAGCATAAACAGGTGAAAGAATATTTGGCCTGGTGGGAGAAAAAACGTGGTTGAGAACATTTGTTATATAAACTTCCATAAACTTATATTGTGAGGTTTTGCATAAAGTAGAGTGTATCACAACAAGCAGTAAAATGAGCGGTTTACTTGGTCCTGCGTTAGTCTTCTAGAAGACTTCCAAACTAATGGCAAAAAAAAAAAGAGCTCATGTTTTACTATATTTTGCGTGCGTTATTTTTTTTATGTGTTTTATTTTGGGATGCAACTTTAACGCGCGTACCCTTTTGTGCAATAAAATGCACATATATTAAATTTCCAAACTAAACATTTATAGAAGTTACTACATTAATACAGTTACCATAAATCGTAAGTTAACGAAGTTATTGTGTACATATACAGTTTAAACTCAGACTAGAAATAATTTACTAATGTTTTTTCCCTATGTTTTATTTAGAACAGCATAATTTACTAATGTTTTTGAACTCATATAGTTAAGTTACGCAGAATCAAAGTTCCAAAAGATTTTGTCGGTAATAAAATAAAACCCCCCAAAAAAGGTTTGTTATTTGTAAGCAGGTATATAATTCGCCCAGACTCCTTATTTTAGCCAACACAAGAAAGCACGAACAGCAGAGGAACAAAGGAGAGGGGAATTTCACCTTAGCCGGCGGTTGTTGGCCCTTCCTCGATCAATCAACACAAACAAATTTGCTTCCGTCCGTACAGAATTGCCTGTGAATCTGTGATTGAGGACGAACAATGCGTCGTCCACCACCGATCATGAGGCGTCTCCAACGGAACTAACTAAAGAGATCGATTGATCGATCGATCAGCAGTGGATTGAAGAATCGAGAGCGAGGAAGGAAGGGAGAGGATGGATGAGGTGGAGCAGACGCTGACCAAGAAACAGATCGAGGAGTTCCGGGAGGCGTTCAGCCTCTTCGACAAAGATGGCGACGGTACGGCCGCGCCGCCATTTCCTCCTGTTCTTGTAATCTCTGCATCGCGTTCTTCGTTCTTGCTCGCATTGCATTGCGTTCTTGGTGGATGGATTGCAATTGCAATTGCAACAGCATTTGACAATGGATGGATGGATGAATGAAACCAGGGACGATCACGACCAAGGAGCTGGGCACGGTGATGCGGTCGCTGGGGCAGAGCCCGACGGAGGAGGAGCTGCAGGGGATGGTGGACGAGGTGGACGCGGACGGCAGCGGCGCCATCGACTTCCAGGAGTTCCTCACCCTGCTGGCGCGCCAGATGCGGGAGGCCAGCGGCGCCGACGAGGACGAGCTCCGGGAGGCCTTCCGCGTCTTCGACCAGGACCAGAACGGCTTCATCTCCCGCGACGAGCTCCGGCACGTCCTCCAGAACCTCGGCGAGCGCCTCTCCGAAGAGGAGCTCGCCGAGATGCTGCGCGAGGCCGACGCTGACGGCGATGGCCAGATCAACTACACCGAGTTCGCCAAGGTCATGCTCGCCAAGTGAGTCGTCATCGTCTGTCATCCACTCGTCCTGATTTTTTTTTTTTTAAAAAAGAGATCCTTCTTTTCCTCTCCATCAGAATTGTTCATGCAAGATTTATACCTTGATGAGTCTGAAATGTTTGTTATGTTGGGTTCTTCTTGTGCAGACGAAGGAACCAGGAGCTGGAAGACCATGGGAGTGGATCATCTCACCACAAGAGACTCTGCCCCTGTACAATCCTCTGAAACTCAACTCACTCTGCAACCTTAGTTTCTAGTTGTCACTGTCAGGAGAAACAAATGTAACTAACAGCAAGCAAAGCAAGAATCTGCATGATTCGCAGTGTAAATTGAGAAAAAAAAAAGAACTACTGAAATGATGGCCTAATACCAATGAGTTCCCAATTCAATAATCTTTTTCTTTTGGGTGAAAATGCAAGGCAGAATAAGCCCTTCTGTTCCATGCTGAGAACTGGAAGATGACAACAACATTCTGGGCTTCATTTCGCAGATTCTGATCATAGTGTTTCAACATGACTCATAGCCATATCAATACGGATATACAAAACTCGCATACTGAAAACCTACTGAATGAACTTCCCTTCAACTACAGCAAGCAATTGAATCTCTCAAAATGCAGCATTTACAACAATGGCGGAGTACCAGAGCGGTTCCCCAGGCCATCCACCATTACATGCAGAATGGAGTGCACAGTACAGACTATGGAAATGGGGTCTGCATCTGCTGGAAGAATGGTATTCAAATAGTTTGCCATCCTTCCTCTTCTGAGGTTCTGCTAAGAAGCATGTTTCGTTTGAAGATCGTCGGATTTCCAGACAACATCCTTTAAGGTCTTGGAAAGGTTCTTGAAGAACTGCAGAAATTTGCAGGTTACACATTTAAGTACATACTGTTCAAACAAAAGATGCTGACAGAACGAAACAAAATATGAATTACAGTAAATTAGTGAATTCAAACTACTGGTGACTGGACAAGCAGAGGGATAGGGATTAATCAGCTTATGATTCAGCTTCTGAACTGTAATACATGAATACATATGCTTCTTTATTGGCATGATCTTTGCATGCCTCATAGTTACCTTATGAAATTCCAGAGTGTCACCTTTTGCTTTGCGGACTTCTACCATGTGAAGAGAGGGGCAACTTGCAGTATCTGAATCAATATGAATAATAAATGTTAGGCAGAAGAAGTTTACAAAAAAGAAGATTGCAGTGAAGGAAAACAATTAAGCATTACCTCAGTAGCAACATTGAGGTTTCCCTTCCTCCCTGCCTTTACCTTTTCGAGCCTCAACTGATCAAACAATGAAAAAGAGAACATTTTAGCATGCAGAAAGATGTATTTAAAATTTGTATTCATTTCAAGAAGTCACGCCCTCAAGATAATATTCAAATAATAAGTTATTAGAGTTATGTGTAGGTACCTTGTAATTTTTCTTCTGAACATCAAATCCTAGAGGTTTTGCAGCTTCCTCAATCTTGCGGACAATTTCTTTGGGTGGACATTTTGATGTAAACCTTGTTTCTCTTTTAAACTCCTACAAATAGTATCCAAAAATTAGAGTAGAGACTAAAGAATAGTAAGGTTGAAAACCATGATGGGAAATCCTACACTGAGAAAAAAATTGTAAGTACTGCTGGAACTAATGTACATAGGCATATAGAACTAGAATTAGCTTGCAACATCCTTTGTAATTGTGTGATTGACTTTTACTGGCATAATTCAAAGGAAACCAAGTGCAAACCACACAGCAGGCAATGTCCTTAGAAAATGATGATGATTTAAGCTATGACACATTGCAATTTAGAAGTTCTAGGTTACTACAGAGCCTCAGGAGCATCCTTTACCTGCTCTGAGTCAAATAAGTTTCCAAGGTTTAGGCCTGCTGACATTGAAATCAGTTCGAATGCGTTCAGTGCTACCGGTTCTTCTTCTTTCTTTTCTGTCACATGGTGCTCCTGAATGATGGCAAATAACAATTGTAAAACTGGTTGTTGAGTAAAATCCGTGACGTTATGCATGAGAAGGAAAATAAAAATGCGCCATTTACTCACTTCTGAATCATTGAAGACAGCATCCACATCATCCAATGTGGTGTCATATTGTTCATCAAACTCTGGGCGCTTGTAGCCCTTTTTGAACCATTCGTCCTCTAATATTTCTGGGACTGTTATTCTCTGCCATGGTTTACCAAAATGTGAGTCTAATCCAATGGAGTAAGATAAAATTATGGAGGCTCATTCATTTTGAAACCAGACTCAGGCTCAGCACATTCTCAACCCATCCTCGACTGGAAGTTGCAAATTTGCAATTTTTTTACTGACACAAAGGGGGGTTTCATTTTAAGACATGTGCATTGCCAAATAGCCTATACTTTTTCTCTAATAGAAAACTAATGTTTTTTTTTCCCTCAACTGCATCTAACAGTGGCTGCATACTCATAAGTACATTAGGAACTTCTAAAATTTGTGTTAATTTGAGTTACATGACAAATGCTGGATCGATGGGAATACCAATTAATTCAAGGATATTTGCAGTACTGTGGGATACATTATACGGTGAATGCAATCTGTTCTATTCCATTATATTAGGATGCCAAGTATTTTTATTTTCAAGCAGCTTTTGTGCTCTGGCATACCGTCATTGGATTTGGATCAAGGATTCTTGTTAACAACCTCTTGGCAGGAAAAGATGTCCATGGTGGAAATGTAAATTGTGCA
The DNA here is from genome assembly GCA_015844335.1 of Chrysopogon serrulatus. Classification (NCBI taxonomy): domain Eukaryota; kingdom Viridiplantae; phylum Streptophyta; class Magnoliopsida; order Poales; family Poaceae; genus Chrysopogon; species Chrysopogon serrulatus. Next base: position 16,096 of record JADLZL010003982.1, read on the forward strand.
TTTCTTATCTGCCAGAAAAAGAAGGGTAAAGTCAAATAAGCATGAATAAGCAAGACTGCAGCAGTGACCTAAAAGCCATGAAATTCTCACTTTCTTATATAAAGTCATGAGATTAGAGTCCTCAAATGGCAAATACCCTGCTAGCAGAACAAACAGGATAACTCCACATGACCACAGATCAGCCATTGCACCGTCATAGCCTTGATCTTCAAGGACCTATAACGAAGTTGACATAAATATTTAAATGATTGTATTCCTAATAGACAGTAATTTCCATAATATGCATTGTTTTGGTTCATTTTATACAATTTCCTGGCATTACCTCTGGTGCAACATAGTTTGGAGTCCCACAAGTCGTATGCAGCAGTCCATCATCCTGAACAAGATAAAAGAGACAAGAAACATACTTAAAACTATGTTGAGGGATCTGAAAATTTTCAGGCTTGAAGGACTGGTTATTTTTTTAGCACAATATGTGAATTTTTAGCCTATAGTTTCTCAAGTACTCATTGGTAACTTGGAATGCAAGTAGAAGTCATTACCTTGATCTGCTGAGATAGTGCGCTCAGCCCAAAGTCAGAGACCTTCAGGTTTCCATATGAATCAAGCAGCAAATTTTCAGGCTGCAAGTATCATAGTTTAGATTCTGAAATAGAGTTCTCAATTGCAGAAAAGCATGCACAGTCACACACAGAAATTGAGCTCACTTTTAAATCCCGGTGGTACACACCCCTGCTATGACAATAATCAACTGCATTGATTAATTGTTGGAAGTACCTCCTTGCCTCATCTTCCCTCATTCGACCATGGTTAACCTTTACAATGATTAACACAGATGATTAACGAAAATACATCAGAAAACTCTATGGGCACTGAAACAGTAAGGATGTAGGTATTGCAGAAACTACATAAACTGTAATGGGCGGTGTAATATCACTTACAATTTTGTCAAACAGCTCGCCACCAGTAGCAAATTCTAACACAATGTAGATCTTTGTTTTACTTCCCATCACCTACAGATAGAGAACATTGGCTTGTGAAAAAGATGAGCGATCGCCTGCAGCCTGCTCCTAGTGAAAAGAAAAATGTGCATGCCAGACGATAACACTAGGAAATATTCTGACTTGGTTCTCTTCTGACCAACGACTTTGTAAGACCACCAAGAAAGTTACCTCGTATATGCGGACAACATTAGGGTGCTTGATCAACTTCATCGTCGAGATTTCCCGCTTAATCTGCATCCAATGAAAACCAATTAAACATTTCACCAACAAGGAACTGCTAATTCAATGCTGAACAAAGTTGCTAAGCCCATAGTAGACTACTCAAAAGCAGAGACACTACAGGGGGGACAGAGACAGACCCCCACAATCAAAGAGATGTGAAACACCACCAAACTTTAGAGAGGAGAAAAAAACACAGCAATAATTCAAAGTACGTGACTGAAAGCGACCTCACCTGCTCAACCATCTTGTGCTTGAGGACCTTCTCCTTATCTAGGATCTTGATGGCTACGGCCTCGCCGGTCACCGTGTCCCTCGCGAACCTCACCTTTGCGAAGGTGCCCTCGCCTATGGTCCGGCCGAGCTCATACTTGCCCACACGTCTCTTCACCTTGGTTGTACTCATTCCCTGCCTTCTCTCCCTCTTTGGATCGGATCGGAACAGAACAGAATATCTGGGAGCTTCTACACTTGGTCCTGTGTGGAAAAAAATTTCACCCTGATTGTTACAGGCTTATTGTACAGCTGATGGTGAAAAAGATGGCAGCAGGATAGACAGACAGACAGACACCAGTTCAATCAATCAGGATGCGTGATGCATTCAGTATGCTGCACTACATGTCATCTACTCTTTGAAATGAAACCACGGGAGGGCAATGATATGCAATAGTCAATTGTTATGTTGGCCTTCAGAACTAGAAGGTGCCCAGTTGAAAGAAAATGAAAATCCACGACAGGTGAACAGCAGTCGGTTGAGCTTGTTTGTTACTATTCCTCAGGAAGGAAGCTACTAGTAGCCATCAGGAAATTGGTGAACAATTCAATTCATGCATGGGGCTGCAGGCTGCTAAGTACCTAGACAAGATCTCACGAAATCCAAAAGTTGTTTTTTTTCCCCGGCCCTCTCTCTCTCGCTCACTGGAATAATCAATTGGGAGTCAAAGAGAAGTTAGACCATCCTTTGCCTTTCTTTGGCTTTGCCTCCTTGGGATCTAGAATATCATCAGACAGGATGGGATGGGAACTGCTCAGGCACTCCATCCTCTTGAATTGAATATTCCCAGTCATCCAGAAACGGCAAGGTAGCAGGCGAGGGGCATATTCATGCCCATATTCCTTTTCCTAATCCATTCGTACGGTAGGAGTTGGGCAAACAACTATCCAAGAAACATGGTCAGCAGAAATAAAAAGAAGGCATTTTTCAGGCTGGGGAACGGAGATGAAGCAGCAGGCCGGAGGCAGAAGAAGCTCTGCAGTCTGCACTGCGGCGAGGCTAACAACAGCCAGCAAGCAGGGGAGGCCGTGGACGGAGACAGAGGCCCGCCGGGTTTCAGGTGGTGTGCCTGCCTGGGACGAAGCACGGACGAAAGAAATTCCTCCCCTTTGTTCTTGTTGTTGTTAGTAGGAGTCGTCATCAATTGAAACACGAGACGAACTCCCATTTAGACCGTGGATGGGACTGGGAAAAAAGGAAAGGGATTCCATTTTTGTGAATCCGAAGGCCGTCCAAACACGGATAGGAAATAAGGAATCCAGTTGGGGAGGGAGGGAGGGAGGATGAGAGCGCAGGGGATGATTGGTTGTAGAGGGGGGAGAGAGCATCAGGGCAAGGGCAGCAGCAAGGAAGGGAACTTACAGACAGACAGGTAGCTGATGACGGAGCTCCGGCAGCTGGATGAACAACGCCCTCTCTGTATCCTGGTGGCCAAAAGGATCTCTGGAAGCGCGCGGCTGTTGGGGTTGGGGGCGACGAGGAAGAGCTGGGTGGCTGGCGCCTAGCTCCGGGGCAGGCAGGCAGGTGGGTGAGCTAAAGAGAGGTAGCTGCTGTCACGTGAGAAGAGGCAGCTAGCTTGATGGCCTCTATCTAGCTGGGCTCTGTCTGGCTATTATAGCGGCAGTGGCAGCAGCAAGAGGAGGCGAGAGGTGGGGGACGAAGAAGACGAAGGCCGGACGGAATGAATGAATGAACGAATGAATGAATGAATTCCAAGTTTCCAACAGCATCCACCACATGGACTGCAGAAGCTGACGAGAAATGGACAAGCAGGCTGCCAGCCAAGAAGAAGGGGAAAAAAAAAAAGAAAAGGAGTGGCCTGGGATATTGTCAGAGGTGGGCTCCACGGGACGCAGGCCACTGGTACGGAGCCGTAGCCGTCCACACCGGAATGGACGGGTGCCATGCCATTGCCATCGCGTCGCGCGCCGTCGTGGTCGTCTCGTCAGCCGTGGCGCACTGCGGCGTGCGGCGCGCGGGTGCATGATTGGTCGCCGGACGTTTCCGCCCCGGCCGCCGCGACGGACGGCGACGGCCGGAGGGAGGCAGGGAGGGGGGGGAGCTGGCGCGCGTTTATTCTCACTCGCGACAGCGGCACCTGGCAAGGCCGCTGGCGCTGCTTAATATCTCCGACGGCGACGGCGACGGTGACGCCGACGGTACAGTACGGGTCCGGTCCGGCGGCCGGCCGGCCGGCCTCTGTCTCTGTGGGCGGCAGCGGCACATGCACGTTACAAGTACAGTACGCGGCGGAGAGTCGTCTGCTCGCATGCTGAGTCGCCGGTGCCTCTTCACCGCCGGGAATCTCGCACGGCAGACAGCAATCAGAACAAATGCAGCTAGCGCCAAAAAAAACGGAACTTTAAAAAAAATCAAGAAAACTGAAATTGGCCTGACAAGGAAGGGAAAAGGACCCTGTTTTGGAAATAACTGAAATGAATCCGGAGGAAAAGAGCTTTTTTTTGGGGAGAACACTGAAATTAAACTGAAGGAAACAAACAAATAAGTATTTACCAACAGATAAAAGGGCTTTTTAATCCGCACACTTCAGCGCCAAAAAAAGAGTTTATTTTGAAAGACAAATGAAACTGAAGGAAAACGGACCTGTTTTTCTTGTAACTGAAACGAACTTGAAGGAAAAGAGCACATAAAAGTGGAATTATGCTGAAGGAAAAATGATCCTTTTTTCCCTGACTGAAATGAACCTGAAGGAAATAAAAGGACCTATTTTTAACCCTTTATACGTAACATCAGCTCGCTTCTTTACAGCTCCGATCCTGGAGCAAAGGATTGAAGAAACCCTTTTCAAAAAAAAAATCCTTTCAAAAAAAAGGATTGAAGAAACCAGGTACAGGATGAACCATGCATGCCAATCTTGATGATGATGAGCGAATAACCCACATGAGACGTGACAATGACGTCTTGTTGCTACTCCGATTCAACCTTACGGCCTGGATGCACGCACATGTTTGTGGCGGGCGAGCGTCTGCTCAAGTACCCGTACATTACAACGGAACTCAGAACGTAATCGAACTTTGTTTTGTTAGACACGAGTTGTCATTAATAAATTATATGAGCGCGCTCATGAGTCCATATCACCTATATAAAATAGATAGGGCATGGTTCAACATGTGTCTTGAAATCGAACTTCGTGTTGATCATCGCTAGACATGAGCTATGTTAACTCGTATGAGTACGTGTCCTTAAAGTCTAGACATAAAAAACTCCCTACTGTCCCATGGTTGGAGAAATGTGAATAAAAAATAGGTGGAAATTTCTTTTGCCTATTTAATATTAGAGGTACAGATTTCTTTTTTTAAATCTATATAATATACTCTTATAAAGCTAAATCCCAAAAGATATTTTATCTCTTCAGTAAGGTGTCTGCACCATTTCCCATTAAATATCCCACTAACTTGTAATCCATATCATCACTTATTAGTTATAAAAAATATTTACATCGTCTATATTATGTGCAATCTTTTAAAATTTTAATAATATATTAATATATATACATATGCTATTTGTTTCATCGCCTAAATTTTTTCATAATGTGATCAAATATTCTATTGGTTGATACTATAAAAAATAACATGCAAGTTAAATTCATATATACACACAGTATATAGAATATCATATAGCACAAATTTATTTTGAAAATCTCACAAAGACGTACGAGGTATGCATATTATGCTTCTACTATATTTAACAAAATAGCGAGCCCTGTACTCTGTTATTCCAGACATTCAATTTTTACAACGCCTGGAGTTGGATCGATCTTCCTGTAGTACAGATGTACAGTGCAGGCATGCAGCCTTCCATTTCCATTATATGGTCAAGGTGTAAAACCAAACAAGATTCACAAATATGTGCAACGCGAGTTATTATGTCGCCAACTTGCCATAGATATCTTGTATAGTACATGCATGTTTATTAGTTCAGGTGTGTACTAATCAGACGACACATAGTTTGGGAGGAGCAATTCGCAATAAATTATTAGGCTGCTCTCAACAACACACGAAAATAGTAAATTCCAGTTGGCATATATATGCATGCACATTATCACGTACTACTCTCTCATACGTGAACAACCGAGGCCCTACATACAATCTGTCAGTCCGACAATTGCGTCAATTCTGATACATAACCAGGGTGGTTGCCACCTGCTCAATCAGTGCTGTTGTTTATTTCGTTTCCATCCCTATTATATCCGTCATTATTGGTTGTGTACCCCATCCATTTTTATTTATATATAGTATTAGCTTTGTCCTAAGTTAAAACATTTGTATCTTTGACTATTAGAAAAATTAGATAAGTTCATGACATAAGATTTATGTTTTATTTAGATCCACTCATACTCTACAATATTCATATGTTGTGAAATTATAAGGATTTTTTTAAAAAAAATGAGTGGTTAAATATAGTAATATTTGACTTAGAATAAAGCTAATTGACATGTAAATTCTCCATCTGGTGGTGTGTGCTAGCCAATTATTACATGTTTTTACGTTGTCCTGCGACAAAATTTTCAAAAAAAAAAAAAGAGAGTAGTTTTAGCTTGTTTTCCACTTCATACTGCTATGTTATTTGTGTCAACTTCGGTTCTCCTTTCCAATAGGACAGACGTGGTTTTTGTTACTGATTCAAGGATGGGTATGTCACTTAAATTAAAGATCTTTCAAAAAAAAATATAGTGGGGGACTTAAATTATAGATCTTTCAACGAAAAAATATAGTGGGGATAATCTCTATGGAGCAATCATGGGCAATCGCCGCGAATTTATGACACGTGTCCATGTACATGCATCCAACACAACAATTCCAAATATTTCTTCTAAATTTAAGCAATAGTCTTATATGTTGGACACATGTCGCAGATCCAGTTAGGTGCCCACAATTGCTCCATGGGGACCATCTGTATGAAATTATTTCTCCATAATTATATAAAAAGTGATGTGAATATCTTGTATGTTGAAATATAACTTGTAGTGAGAAATCTTTATAAAAGATATAGATAGATTAATTGATCTCGTATACAAAAATAAATGAGAAAAATTTGGGTTTTAATTTCTTGCTTACACTTAACTAAGAATATATATATATAATTGTTTAAATATTTATTTAGGGGTAGAGAGATTGAGGTAAATATTAATACTGTAGCGTATATATATACTCCCCAATCTAGTCGTAAAATCTAGTCGTAAGTACAGATATTCACACAAGACGACACGAACTGTCAAATATTAACAAAAGTTTACGTTCTCAATTATTACTGAACTGATCGACGTGAGGTTGGTAATCATTTTTATATAATAATCATTCAGTCTCAGTTTACATGACGTTGACATGCATGTGAGTTTTAATTAAGTTATATAGTCAAATGATGTAGTGCATACGCGCGGGAACGATTACGAGAATCACACATTCACACTAGCTACCTAGTAGCTCATAGTTTATTACACAAACTGTGCTATACGCGTTGCTTTCGTGAAGAACAACAAATAGTAAAGTGTGCTGTCTACTAGGTTCGTCATTTGTATATATACTAGTCTATCAACCCGTGCTCTCGCATAGGTTAGAATATTAAGAGACACTAACTAATAAAAAGTACATTAATTATTTTTTCTCTTTACTAATGTTCTAAAATAATAGCTATAATAGGTACTGTATAGTCTATATTCCATTTTTATAATCTATCAATTATTAGTTTTTATGTACTTTTCACCCATATCTATCGATTTTTTTTAATATTTACATAACACCTCTTTTTTATCTCCAATATATGTTTTGTTGAAACGTTTGTTTACACTACAATGGCTTTAGCTCCTGTCTATGTTTGATGACATGAACCCAAATTTTGATTCTGTTTCCAAAATTTTGAGATTATTAATTGCAAAGGTACAACCACTATTACTTATAGTGGTGATTATAATCTACCAATTTGATGGAAAAATGTTTGAGATTTTTGTGAGAATTTTACTATCAATGTTTTTATTTCTAGCGGTCTCATGTATAATAATTTATAGGATTAATCATTTTTATAACATGATATGTGTTTAGTTGAAACATAAACATAAAGTATATAAACTCTTATCACTTTATGTGATATCATAAAAATCTTATATTTAAATTTCAGTTTTTGATCACATGTTAATTTCAAATTCCAATGCTTATTGTGTCACATATTCAATATTTCCTTTTTATATTATTATAAAGAATATTCTAGGTCCTAGGTTTACAATGGCCTAAAGTTTTAGTGTGCAAAGGCCCTCAAGATGTTGAATTTTACTATTATTTTGTTAAACAAAAAAATTCTTGGGATTAAATTACATATATTGATATATATAATGTTCCAATCAAATTGTTTAAACTTTTTGTAGGATAAAGACTTGCAATTTTTTTGTCATGAGTAGTGTTAATATTTCTTAAAGTGAGGTATAAGTGTCATTACAATATGATTTGCTATTTTTGCATGCTTGATAAGCATAAAAATAAATATTTATCCTAATGTATACATGTTTCCTTGGTCTAAGCATTGGAACAAAGCTTTATGCATAGTTGCAACTTAATATTGGTGGAAGTGTGTATTTCTAATTGCATTAACTGTGCATATATTGTGCTTATGGATATTTTATTATTATTTCACAATAGAATATATTAGCATTTACATGATGGTTTGAGAATTTTTGTTAACTTTTTTAATGGTTGAGATGGATAATCTAGGTACAATTTATCTAGGTATATATTAGATTACATTATCTTCAATAGTGTCACATATGGTCAATTTAAATGCAAACTAAGGGGTCAAAGCATTATCTTTCGTAATGATAGAGGTGCATAATTTATAAAAAAAATATTATGAGATTGGTGCATAATTTATAAAAATATTATGACCATACTGAAATAGTATAAAATAAGTACTCAGAGAACACAAATTAAAATTATGGAATGGTCGAATTTAGTACGTCCTAGCAGAGAAATTAAATTATAATTATAGGATCAAGCAAGATGGTCATACTTTTAGTCTACAGGTGCGGCCGGTGCCAACGTTCATGTAGATGCCATAGATGCCAGACGTCTTTGCACCAGTGGCATGCGTGTTCACAACTGTCATGCGTGCCTACGCCCCCTTCTTGCCCGTACTTGCCAAGTATGTGTGAATGTCAGATAGATGCATATGTCAACATCAATACATACACATGTGATACATGTTCTCACACGCCTCCACCTATTGCTCAATCGGCTTTGGGTCCTCACGCACGTGTCTCATGACCGCACCGACGTCCTGCCTCCTATCTTCACGTTAAGGGCACCACAGGCTTGAGTCTACTGGCGATGTATGACCCATTCATATCGCGATGCCTCCGCAGTCTAGCGCCATCTCGATCTTCTGGTTGTTGCATCCAACACTTCTTGGCTAGAACTATGACACCGACTAACTTGTATGCTATTGTGCAAGACTGGAGAGATAATAATTAGATTATAACTCACCCATCATGGAGGATGGCATGAAGCTATCGCGCGCCCTTTCTTGATCTCTTGCTCCTTGTCTTGATCCATTGTCCTTGTTGGTCCTAGCTCCTGATCCTGATGTAGATGAGCTGTGAGGCCGCCACTCCTGTGGATGATGGAACGGCGCCGACGTACGTGTGCCTCTCTTCTCTTCGGTAGTGAAGGACGCAGGCGCCGCCAAGGAGTTGTGCGTGCCATGGGGCCAGAGTAGGAAAAAGATAATGTTCTTTTTAATCTTTCCCATTTTTCCTTAGGCGCCGCCAGGGAGGTGCTACCTGTGCCACGGAAGCCATCAAACGGGTGTTGGAAAAAATAATGTGGGAAAAAATAATGTATTCATTATCTTTTCTTTTTTTCCCATATATAGGACGTGCACGTGAGCTTTAAAATAACAGATTTATCTTTTCCTTCTTCTTATTTATAATATAATGGCAGAGTGGTTAATTTTCAGTCTAGATTTAATGGTTACAGATCGTATAGTCTATAGATTTAATGGCTAGATGTTTCTGATTAATGTGAGATTTTCTAGTATTTATCTTTTTTCCTGAGAACTAATGTGGAGGCTTCGTTGGAGCCTCCAATTAGTAATAGTAAGATGGTTCTCTAAATATCTAGCTACTTATATATATTATATTATATATATACCTAGTGGCTCTAGCTCTCGCGTTGCAGCTCTGTCGTCGTCGCCCACACCACACAATCTGCTGAGTCCAAGTCAGCAGCTCTGATCCTCTTGGCCGAGGCCACGTGTCAGTATCAATTTGCGTTGTTAAGTAGTGCGTTTGTGGATGATTGAGCTAATTAATTATATATAGTATGTGATTATCCATATATATCTTCCTCCAATCATCATCGTTATCTCTAATGATTCCTGGCGAGTGGATTATTTGTACTTGTACCGTTGTCTGGTCTCATCTTGTGATGTCTGTGATTTACTCTCTCTGTTCCTAAAAGAATGCCACCGCGTTTCCCGAGAAATAAATACAGGTAATTTTAATAAATAATAAATATAATCGATTAGTATCGTAATTAGTATCATTGAAAAGATCTTTGAATCTAGTTTTTTAACAAAAATATATGGAGATATAAATATTGCATGTATTTTCTACAAATCAAGTCAAACTTGTGGCACGCATCTCATGGCGACATTCTTTCGGGGACCGAGTGAGTACCTCTTCTTCTACACTCTCCCAACACGCGCAGAGCCGGACCCAATCATGCACCCATGCAGTTTCCATACAAGTGTATATAGCTTTCAACTTCTAAAATCTATGCCATTCAAAATTTTTAAGTTTGATCAATTTTATAGAAAAAATTATCAATTAATATCTATGACATAAAATAAGTATCTTATAAAAATATATTATATAATAAATTTAATGGTACTAATTTGATACCATAAATCTTAGTATTTTTTTAAAAGTTAGGTTAAATTTAAAATTTTTGACTTAATAACTTTAGACGTTGAAGCTTTTAAAGTATCAGGAACAAGCAACGCATCATAGTCCGCCTAAACCTGCCCTAGATACGGCCGGCCGGTCGTGACGTGAGGACACACTCTCGATCAGCTTGTACGTTAAAATGGAAATTCCGTCGTCGTGTATCGGCTATAGCTAGCAGCCGCTGTGCATGCTACGTACGTTCTCCTGGAATCGATCCATCATATATTGGAGGGTTGCTATCACGCCGACAAATTGGATGTAGTAGCTTGTACGGCATGAGCGATCCGGGCGTGTTTAGTTGGGGTTTAGCTGTAAACGACAAGATGCATCTTTTGAGCCTAATTACTCCTTGATTAGCTATAAGTGCTACAGTAACCCACATGATTATCCTTAAGTTCTACAGTAACCAAATGATTCGTCTCGTCGTTTTCAGGCGAGTTGTGAAATTGGTTTTTTAATTAGTGTCCAAAAACTCATTCCGACATTCGCTCAAACATCCGATATGACATCCAAAATTTTTCATCCTACCAACTAAAAATTCCTCTATCCTAAATTATAAAATATTTTAGCATTTCTACATTCATAGTTTTTACTATATATGTATCTAGACATAACATATATCTAGGTGTATAGCAAAAGTGATAAATTTAGAAAAGCCAAAATATTTTATAATTTTAAAAAATAATGAAGTATTACAGAGGCACACATTCATGGTACGTGTGGTATACTATTAGGATTTAATTTGCATTCAGAGGTTACGACAAAATATACTACAACGGAATTGCATTCTATAGAGGCAGCCGGCTAGATTCGGTTCATAAAGACGGATAGGCCAACCAACTCTACACAAGTGTCTCTACCAATGGTCCATCTTTAAAGCCCGCCTAATATATTTCTAGAGCCAATTGATATTATCAACCGTATCTAAAAATAACAAAAATTCTACTACCAGTCCACTGCTGGCCCATTGAGAATGCTTGTCAGCTGTCGAGTCTGGTTCCAACATGTTGATCCCTCTCCACCGCCGCTACCCAATGGCCCTCCACATCGTCCTCGCTCTCCACGCCCACCTTTGAGCCTTCTCCAAGCCTATCTCTGAGCTCATCAACCATCATACTCGCTCGTGCCGTCTCCTTCGAAGACATGGCCGCAGTCTAGACTACAAGAGATGAGGCCTTCTATGACCATTATAAAGCTTTTGTGACCATATAGATCGGTTATAGAAGACTAGCCATAAAGGGCCTTCTGTGACCAACAGGCTAGTCACTGAGACCTTTATGACCATTTTTGTGACAATGTGTGGTAGTTACAATGGTCACGAATCAAAAATAGTCACAAAAATGGTCACAAAAGGTTTTAGTGACTAGCCTGATGGTCACAGGAGGTCTTTTATGACTAGCTTTCTATGACCGATCTATATGGTCACAGAAGCTTTATAATGGTCATAGAAGGCCTGACATCGTCATCCTTCCACCATATCCTTGCCTATAAGCATATTGTAGATTTGGGCCAATGATAATGCGAGTGAGTGAGAGCTAGACAGGAGAGGAAGAGGAAGGAAACAAATGAGGTCCTTTACCTGATTAGTCTACGCCATTGCTGAAACATGCTACCTCTGTTAGATCCATGCCTCATACAATGACCCCGGTTGTCTACACCGCAACACTTCACCCTTGCCGACACATCACACCTTGGCCGCTTGGCCATTTTGCATGAGACAAACAACAGAACAACACATTACCAATTGATTGAGACGACAAAATGCGAGATAAATAGGAGTGAGCGCCTCAAGGAAACAAAACTACGAGTTGTTGTGTTTGTGTGTTGGTTCGCAAAGTAGAGTAATACTATGTGTCACGATGCTTTGTTGGGGCCCTAAAATTCAGCCACATGCCTCTTGAGATGGGCCTCTAGTCTTAACACGAAACATGTGGTTCCTTCGTGATTTGGTTTTAGAGCTAAAAATATTTGTCTATGGTGTGCTTGGAAGAGCCACAATATTTTTCAAATACAACATAGAAATAACAACAATATCATATTGCTAAAATCGCATATCGTAGAGCTAAAGATTGTAAAATAGTTTTAAATAATTTTTTCGCTCCTATTACGAACCCATTTAGAAGAGCTCCAGCATCGACCAAAATAGTTTTAGTTGTGTCATGTCTAATAAACAACTTTTTGGTGGGCTTGAACTTCTCTTTTTTATCGTTCTTAATTCATTATTCTTTTTGTATTGTCTCTCTTATTTCTCTTGCCTTCCTTTTCTCACTCCACATTATCCCATCCAATCCCCATGCCTCCATCGCCTGGTTTCTTTTTTTTAGCGTCATAGAGCTTTTCATTAATCAGATAGGATTACGATCAGTGGCTGCTAGTCCTAACATCCAATATGGGAACAATCAACGGCTGCTAGTCCCAACAACCAATCTGAAACATAGTCCCCACACCTCCACCCCATGGTTTCTCATCCACGCTACTGTTTCTCCCCTGCCCCTTCGTCGTACCAGTCTCTGATAGATATATTCCTCCCTGCACTAGCCTCCATGTTGTCCACCTTGTCCCTCCCTCCAGCCTCGTCGCCACTACTCCCAAGGAGGGCACCATCATCTGCGCCGGCCGAAGGCCTCTCCCCACACCGGCCTCTCCTCCCCTTGATCTCGTGCCTCCTCACATTAGCTGAGGCCTCTCCCCTTGTCCCCGAGGTAAATCTACCAACAGCTACGCACTAAGAGCAAGTATTATAAGGCTTAGTCAGCAGGCTGCAATATAGTCCATGTCATCAAAATCCTAGGTGGAGGAGAGAGAAGAGAAGAGAGAGAATAGAGCGGGCGGTTGTTGAAGCGCCGGCTGAATCACATGTTACGAGAAACAAACGCCGGCTCCCAGCCCGGAGCGAGCGATAACTCTGCGCTTGCTTCCTCTTTTCTGATCCTCTGCGCCAACTCTGCGCTCCTAGCTCCAGCTATGTTGCTGTGATTATGCTTTTTTGATCAAAGGAGCACAAAGTACTGGACCACACTAGATCATGTACACACGCAGACATTAAATGCTATATGCTTTGTATTTCAACCAACCTAACAGCCGGCTACCAATTAACCATTGTATCAGTTAACTGTACTAGCAGCTTTCTTTGACGTGGCAATGGCATCGTCAAAGAAAGCTGCTAGTACAGTTAACTGATACAATGGTTAATTGGTAGCCGGCTGTTAAGCCGGCAGCGGGCGAAATTATAAGCCATGCTCTAACTGATCGAAGTGAGAACAAGCGGAGTGAAAACTACTTTTTTTTTTTTCAGCTCCTCCAACGAGGCAGCCTCAATTACCATGATTTCTGGAGCTCCTCGGAACGAAGTTGTTTTCGTTTTGCCCGTTTGGTTGAAATTTAGTGAAACAATTGGTGGAGCTTCCAGCAGCTCCGTCAAAATAATCTCTTGAAAATTTAGTAAAACTATTGGTGGAGCTCATTAGCTCCACCAAATGGTCTCTAATCTCTTTGTCAGCTCATGAAATGACCGTTGACGTGGTACTCTCATTAAGTGTGAGTCAGAACTGCAGCGAGTTACTGCTTTCGTGACCAACAGCATATTGTGTTGTCTAGGTTGATTTAATTTATTATTACCTACTCGACCTATCTGTCCACCACAAATTGAGTCCAAACTGTCCAAGTCAGCAGCTCGCGTGGTCGATCGAGATATATATCATTACTACCGTGGAGCTAGGCTTGGACCGACGACACGTACGTGTCAGTTTTTGCCTCGTGGATCATTTGTGGTAATTAATCATATCTTTATCCAATCGTAATCCGGGTCCAGCTAGTGGATTGCACCGTGTCTGGTCTCTTGTGCCGTCTTTGATTTAGGCGGCATCCTCTTGTGTTTTATACTTACTACTACATTAGTGTTAGACTTTTAGTACTCATGCAAAAAGATGGGGATAGTGTTCTAAATGGATAACCGTGGTTCTTCTCTAGTTTAAATTAATAAACTATAGAGAAAAAGGAGAGAAGAAATTGTAAAATTAGCTTTTTGAGATGAACTAGAGAAGAACCGTGGGTATCCATTTGGAACACCATCCTCATCCTTATTCATGCACCAGAATTGCATCTCTCGTCGCCATTTTTAGATTTGAAAAATATGCAGGAGGTAGAGTAGACGACAGTGAATATTTCATTTGTGGTTGGACAAACTCTAATTTAATCCAACAAAAATAGCACAACTCATTATTACAATATTACGGGTACGAGTACAACACAATAAATTTTTATGTTGTTTTTTAGCGTATAGTCATATTTATTTACTACTTTCTTCATCTCAAATTATAAGATGTTTACCTTTTTAAATTCAAATTTGACCATTCATCTTATTCAAAAAAATTTATGTAAATATTGCTAAATTTAAATTATTTTTGAAGGATTATCATTAATAAAGCAAGCCACGATAAAAGAAGTGATATTTTACAAAAAAAAATTTAATAAAATAAGTAGTCAAATTTGATGTCAAAAAAATCAAATGTCTTATAATTTAGGAGGAAGGAGTAGTTATTATTATTATATATATATTTTATATATATGTGTATATATATATTATTTAAAAGTAAGTAATTTTTCTCTCCCTCTCGCTGAGTCGTCCGTGGAACTACTCTATTGGAGGCTGCTGTCCAGCTGGAACACGAGGGTGTAGTACTATACTATACGTATAGGCAGGTTGGCTGTTTGTACCTTGTACGGCTGAGCGATCCAAGCAACTGAAAATATTATTGGCATCACGTTGCTCTTCGACCACTTCTAGAAGGCGCACCCATAAAGTGTGGTTAATACCTAGCTTTATTAGGTATGGCTAGTTTTGATTAGCAACCAAACATCCTCTTATTTCCCTTTATATTCCAAATATCACTGCTACAAAATTGATTTTAGGAGAGAACTTTGTTGAGCCTCTTGTAATAGTACCCTAGGTGAAGGCCATGATATAGTCAGACTGAGGGGCGACAGAGATCTTATAAAATATCGGATGCATTTCTCGAGGGACCCATAATACTCTTCTAGTCTTTTATATGTAGTTGTATAGATTCCACGAATTTATGGGACATGTTGCAGGTCCCCTAGAATTTGCGGATGAAGAGCTCCTTATATTAGCCTAGCTCTTGATGTAGCCCTTTGTAATAATGCTGGCGATCTAGGTACGTGCTAAGTTGGCCATGGGCATAGCAGCTAGTGTATGGTGACGAGCTAGGTTATCCGCATTGGCGGGTCTCCAAGAGAAGCGATAGTCCTTGAGCCACGTGTTAAGGCGGGTCTCACCATATTGTGTTTCTTGATCCTAGCCACTCGGAGACGGATGTCACCATTGTAACTTCTTGATGTATCTTATCTCTAAGAGCCATTGTACTTTTTGATGTACCTTATCTCTAAGAGCCAAAATCTCTTAGGACATTATTATAGTCTAGGTCATCCTAGGTTAGCTAGTCAACAGAGCCTGACCATGTGGTGTCACCGACATCAACAATGGTGGTGGTGGTGGCAGCTTAGCTATTTTTTTATCTACATTCACTGCTAGATGCACATCTCTGAAGGTAAAATTTGCAAATATGTTGGAGAATTAATGCCTCTATACTTAGTCTATTAACAGACTGTTGCCACCTCTAAAGACATTGGTTGTCACCAACAACTTACACAAACAATGATGAAAACCGATGGTGAAAGAGGTTTGGAACATCTCTAAGAGTCTTTCCAAATAAAATTTACTCTTTAAAAGTTATAATTTATTTAGAGTCATTCTCGCTCTTTATTTTTGGCTACCGGAAGATCCAAAATAAAGAATGTCTATATTTGCATATCTAGTTAAAAAGCCTATTAGAGGTGTTTTTTACTAAAATCTCTATATTTGCTCTTACAGATTGGGTGTAGTAGTATATATATGTGGGACCTAGTTTAATTTCTCTCCATTGTATATATGTACATGCATATTTGCCAAGATATTAGTAGGTGCTACTAGCCTATAAATTTTTTTAAAACAATGCATGAAACATATGATAGCTACAAGCTAATACAACATCCATCCTCTTCCTAATGCATACTCCCTCCGTCCCTTTTTATTTGTCGCTTCGCTTTCCGAGACACAAATGCCGACAATTTTAATAAATAATAAATATCATCGATTAGTATCATAATTAATATCATCGGAAAGATCTTTGGATCTAGTTTTTTAACAAAATTATTTGGAGATATAAATATTGTACGTATTTTCTATAAATCAAGTCAAACTTGTGGCACGCATCCCACGGCGACAAATAAAAAAAGGGACGGAGGGAGTATGCTATACATATATGGCCAAATCATAGTCACATGAGTTGCACGCATATACATAATTATAATTAACAATTTATTAGAGTCTTAATTAACTTGAGTAATATATATCAGAGTTAAATCGAAACAGCTGCAGGTCCCTGTCTTGGTGAATCTTGTTTATTCTCCACGACATCGATCGCTAGCACACTAGTAGCCGGTTGGAAACGACAACTTGTTGCTTGGCCCCCTCTCGTGATGACCTACGTCTGGTCGACAGAGATCGACCTGAGAAGAATAGTAGGAGTATTGTATGTGTTGCTCCAGGTGTCAACGTGCCCGGTGCCAATCCGTGGAGGTCGATCGGCCACGGCCAGGCTGATTCGTCTATCTTGCTTGTCAAGGATCTTTTTTTTTAAATTATTAGTACAACAACTTGTATGGTACGTTGTATTATGTGTAAGAGTATAAATAAATGTATAAACTTTATTAAATCTATGTACTTGCAGATCACATGCATGACATGCCGTGCATTTTCAACTGTGGCACACAAGGTGGACCGTACCACCGTTGCTTGGGAGATGGACGGTGGCTTGCCCGCCTCTGAAAATTAAAAATGACCGCTCAAAAAAATCTTTGGTAACTACTCCCTCCGTTCCAAAAAAACATGCAATTATGGGAAGCGTCTTTTGGTCAAATAATGTCAACTTTGACCAAGTTTATAGCAAAAGGTATTAATATTTATGTCTTAAAATCAATTTATTATGAAAATATATTTCATAACTAATCTAATGATATTTTATATAATTTTAGTCAAAGTTTGCATTGTTTGACTTTTTGGAATGTGAGAATTGCATGTTTTCTCAAACGGAGGGAGTACAAAGCTGTATATCACGCCAAGTTTTATTTGTTTCCATACACCTTCATATATATATATATGGAAATGTTACGAAATATTTTTTTATGCAGCTATTTATAGAAATGATCCTCTTAAGATGTACTCCCTCCATCCCAAATCAACATGGCAACGGGGAATTCCCCGTCTGGGGACCGGCCCCCATCCCGTCCCCTGTGGGGGGAGAAATTCCCCCATCCCCGTCCCCGCGAACGCCATCGGGGATCATTATTTCCCCTATCCCCGTCCCCCCGAGCGGGATTAATTCCCCGTGGGGATCCCGGTCCCCGTATGCCTGATTATACCTCTCATATTGATGTCAGGCGAACAACAAACAAGAAATCATTCTTATTAGAAAAATCAAACAAATCAATCCTTACACGAATTGGCGCACAGGTACTGAACATTAAAGAATACTAGTACTAGGCGTCACTAGTACAAAAATCATTTTTTGCCGGCACCTTTTTTTTTTTTTCACAGCGGTTCATAATATCATGACGGCAAGAAAAAACACGGTGGGCCCAAAAGGAGAGCCGCTGTGTAAAAAACGGTTTACACAAAGCGGCCCTCCTAACTTCGCCGTCTGTGTAAAGAGTACCATTTACACAGGCGGCTCACAATGTAAAAAGCTTTGTGTAAAGAACATTTACACAAAGCGGTTGACATTGTAAACCGCCTGTGTAAATGGTCCTTTACACAAAGCGGCAAAGTTATGAGGGCCGCCTGTGTAAAACTGTTTTACACAGGCGGCTCTCCTTACCAACCGCCTGTGATAATTCCACTATAAATTCCCTTCTCCTACCTCCAGACAAGAACAAGTTACTCCCGTGGGTGCCGCATGATGGCGAGACGAGCGTGGAGATTCCAAGGGGAGAGATTTTCAACTTCATTTCTTTGGTGAGATCCTTCCAAAAGGTTAGTTAGTCCCCTTGAACCTATTTTTTAGTGATTCATTGGTTCAATTTTTGTATTGGAGGTGCTCTAAATCTAGGGTTAGGGTTAGGGTTCATAGCTAGGGCAAGAGAGAGATAGTTTTAGCTAATTTTTTTTGTATAATTCATAGTAAATTGTATCTTGCTCGGATTATAGAAAATAAATACTTTTTAGAATTCCCGTGAGTAGATCTATGCAATAGAGTAACGATGTGCACTATTTGAAATATATTTTTTATGTAGTTATAGTTTCTATTTTTTAGATGATTAACTTTTTATTAATCTATATACTAAATTATTGGAAATCATAAGAATGGAAATAGTACTGTTTAATCGTTCTTTTTTATTCTCTGTATTTATAAACTATGAATTAATTTACTAAATAATTAATTACACTATTAACTAGGGTTAGTGACACCTTGTACTGTGGGTTTGTTAATTAAATAACTTATTTGTAATTAATGGTTTGTTAATTAGTGAAAGGTATTCATTTATGCTTAGGGTTTATGAATTAATTGAGTAGTTAATGTTCTGTTAATTAAGGTTAGTTATTATTGCCTATACTTAAAGTTTGTAAATTAATTTAGTAGTTAATGGTTTGTTAATTAGGGTTAGTTCCAGTTTCATATACTTAGGGTTTGTAAATTAATTTAGATAGTAATTAAAAGTTTACTAATTAAGGTTAGTTAATATTTCATGTACTTAATATTTATTAAAAAATAGTTAGTAATGAATGGTTTGTTATGTAGGTTTAGTTATTATTTCATGTACCTTTAGGGTTTTTTGAAATAACATATTAGTAATTAATGGTTTATACTTTCATATATTTAGGGCTTGTGATTTTATTTAGTTAGTAATTAATGGTTTATACTTTCACATAGTTCATATATTTAAGGATTTCTTAAATAATTACAGATACATATGGAGAGGTCGTTATGGATGTACAACTTATCAAGATTAGACCCATCATATGTAGTGGAGGTCCAAAAATTTGTTGATGCCGTGAAGATACATGCTCAGAGAACAAAGACGAAGCACATATATTGTCCATGCGCAGATCGTAAAAAATATTGTGGTATTTGACAATGTGGAAGCAATCACTTCTCATCCGGGTTTGCGAGAGGATTCATGGAGGACTACTTGATATGGACAAAACATGGTGAGGGCAGTTCTACACCTTATATGCGGACAACCGACAACACCGCAAGTAACATCAATGTGGAGGGTCCAATGCCATATCTCAATGAATGTGATGATATGCCGCCTATCAATGAAACCCATCATGCTATGCCCGATGTCAATCAAACTCATAATGATACATCATTTGTCAATGAATCTCAACATGCTAACACCGATGCCATTGAAGATGCCGATTTCTTAGAGGCAATAATGAGCATTTGTGCGGATCCATCAATATTCTTTATGAAGCGAATGGAAGCCTTGAAGAAGGCAGCAGAGAGGAGCCATTGTACGACGAGTCGAAAGGTTGTACCAAAGAGTGGTCGACATTAACTGCGGGTCATTCTCCGCTTTTCGACCATTAAAGCTAGATATGGTTGGTCTGATGCTAGCTTCAATGAATTATTGCGTGTACTTGGAGACCTTCTTCCTAAAGAGAACAAAGTGCCTGCTAACACGTACTATGCAAAGAAGCTAGTCAGTCCACTTACGATGGGTGTTGAGAAGATCCACGCATGTAGAAATCATTGTATTCTATATCGGGGTGATCAAGACAAAGACTTAGACAAATTTGTCCAAACTGTGGTGCTAGTAGGTACAAGACGAATAAAGATTATCGAGAGGAAGATAATACAGCCTTTGTTTCTTCAGGGAGAAAGCGAAAGAAGACTCAAACAAAGACTCCACAAGATAAACGTTCAAAGCCCACTAGCAATGTCGAAGTGGACTATTATGCGTTGAGAAGAATTCCTGCATTGGTGATATGGTATCTCCCTGTGGTTGATCGTTTGAGGTGTTTGTTTGCAAACCCAGATGATGCAGAACTTATGACCTGGCATGCATCTGATGAAAGAAAAAATGATGAAAAGTTACGACATCCAGCCGATGCAAAGCAATGGCAAGAATTTGATCAGAAATATCCAGACTTTGCTGAGGATCCACGAAATATAAGGTTTGCTCTGAGTACGGATGGAATGAATCCATTTGCCCCAGAGGAGCAAAGACGCATAGCACATGGCCAAAGTGATCATGACAATATACAACCTTCCTCCATGGTTGTGTCAAAAAAAGAAAATATCTTTTGCTAACCATTCTTATTTACGGACCTACACAACTTGGTGTTGATATGGATGTATTTCTTGAGCCCTTAATGCAAGAGATGCAAATACTATGGGAAGTAGGTGTAGACATGATTGATGCGTTCCACAAAGAGATATTCACACTGAGAGCAATTATTTTTGTCACAATTAATGATTACCCTGCTCTCTTCTCCTTATCAGGCCAGTTCAAGGGAAAGGTTGGTTGTGTAGAGTGCATAGATGGAACATGGCACGTGTCTCTTCCTCCATCTAACAAGATAGTGTACATGAGGCATAGGAGGTGGCTACCGGCAGGCCATAAGTATCGCTTACAAAAGATGAACAAGTACTTTGACAATATGGACGAATCAAAATCTATTGCTCCATCAGGTTATAGTAAAGGGCACAGAGTGTACAAGATAGTTGAGAATGTCAAGTTTGTTTTTGGAAAGAAGACCAAAGATGGAAAACCAAGAAAGGTTGTGAAGGCAAAAGAAGGGGACACATTCAAGAAGAAGTCTATTTTCTTTAAGTATTTATCGTACTGGAAAGATTTGGACGTACGACATGCGATTGATGGTATGCATGTTCAGAAGAATGTGTTTGACAGTGTAATAGGAACTTTGCTAGACATAAAGAGCAAAACAAAGGAAGGTCTCAATTCACGTTTGGATATGCAACATTTAAAGATCGAAAAGAACTTCAACCCTGTACTCCTAGAGAATGGGAAGTACCATCTACCGGCAGCAAGCTATAACCTGAACAAAGAAGAGAAACATGCAATGTGTGTATGGTTGAAGAATTTAAAAGTTCCATCTGGTTTCTGCTCCAACATAAGGAGTCTTGTTTCAATGAAAGACCTTACACTCACCAATTACAACTCACATGATTGTCATGTAATGTTGACCACTTTTCTTCCTATTGCCATCAGGGCTATAAATCCAGTGTTCTTAAAGATGGCAATCACACGGTTGTGCTACTTCTTCAATAAGATATCGAGAAGGTAATTATCCGTGATGAGTTAGAGTCCCTACAGAAATTTCTTTGTAGAGACATTGTGCCGATTGGAGATGTGCTTTCCCCCATCGTTCTTTGATATCATGGTGCACCTTGTTGTTCATTTGGTGCCTCAAATTGAGGCATTGGGTCCCATGTATTTTCATGAAATGTGGACGTATGAGCGTTTCATGTCAATATTGAATGGCTATATGTCAAATCGAGCTCATCAGGAGGGTTCCATGATAGAGGCATACACTACAGAAGAGGCCATTGAGTCCGGAGGACCATTATGTAACAATCTCCTAAAAAGACCGGTATCAATTGGTTTGCCTCCGTTGCGACATGAGGGAAGACTTGGTGGACGAGGGAGGATGGGACGGAAATCATTTATCCCGCCAGATTACAACATAATCCTAGAGGTACATTACAAGCATACTACAACAACTCATAATAATGGACCCATTCACCAAGCAAAGACATGGAAGAGCTTCGTGAGGACAATCCGGGATGCATAGATGATTGGGTACACAAGGAACATAAGCGTCACTTCACTACATGGCTAAAGAATTTGGACATGACGGAGGAATCGAAACCATCAAGATTTTAGCATCCGGACCGTCAAGCCAGGTCACATCATGGCGAGCTATGACATTAGTGGCTTCTCATTTTCCACCGGTGGAGGGACACCAAGGGAATGGCACAGAATAGTGGCGTTCGATGTGAGGCTGTAGATGATGCAACCGGTGAAGAAACTACATACTTTGGGTTCATTGATGACATATGGGAGGTTGAATATGGTCCACGGCTGCCGCAGATTCCAGTGTTCGATGTCGATGGGTTCAAGATAAACATGTCACCGTGGATAACTATGGCCAGAGAGTCCTTGACCTAAGTAAAGTAGGTTACAAAGATGATCCGTGGATCCTTGCTAACCGTCTTTGCATGTGTCTTCTATATGGAACAAATCCTCTCTAAGGATGAAAAGAGAAGTACCCAAAAGCCAAAGCATGTAGCTATCCCTGGAAAGCAACAAATTATAGGAGTTGAGTGTGTTAACCAGTTCAGCGAGATGTCTCTTTTTACAAACTTTGAAGAAAAGATCAAAAAAAATGTAGAGAAAAGTATCCCGCAAACCTCTTTTTGCCCTGGGTGCGCCATGATGGACAAGGAAGAACTGTAGCACGCTAGATTATTTATCATGTAACTCATGTATCACTTATCATTTGTACCTAATGCTACTCTTTCTTATTAAGCTAGATGTTTACATTTCCCCTTATTGTATATTATTTTCTAACCCTAATTAACTAATTAACTAACCCTAATTAACTAACACTAATTAACTAACCCTAATTAACTAACCTTAATTAACTAATTAACTAACCCTAATTAATAAACCAAAAATTACTAACTAATTGATAAACTAACCCTAAGTACATGAAATAATAACTAACCCTAATTAATAAACCTTGAATTACTAACTAAAGTAATTAACTAACCCTAATTAACAAAATAATAACTAACCCTAATTAATAAACCATAAATTACTAACTAAAGTAATTAACTAACCCTAAGTACATAAAATAATAACTACTTAGGATTAATTTATAGACCTTTAATTACTAAATTAATTAATTCACTAATACTAAATAATACACCATTAATTACCAACTAAATTAATTCACAAACCCTAACACATTTATTAATAAACCCCTGAAATCTGGTGGAAATGGAAAAAAAACATTAGTACAGGCGGTCCACATTGACCACCACCTTTGTACTAATATATTAGTACAGGCGGCCTGTCTTTGAGAGCCGATTTTGTACTATGTATTAGTACGGCGGTGGTCAATGTGGGCCGCCAGACTAATGATTAGTACAGGCGGTGGTCATTGTAAACCGCCTGTACTAATGTCCCAAATATAAAACCTCGCGCGTGGGCCTCGAAAATTTCTAAGTCCCTGAGGCGCGAATTCTAAACGTCACGCCGTCCCGCTCGCCGAAATCCGCCGCCGCCGCTGCTCACCGGACTCGCCTCCGCCGTGCGAGCCATCTCCACTCCGAGCACCCCGAGCCGCCGCCGCCGATTGGGCCGCGCGAGCGCCCCGAGCCATCTCCACTCCGCCCGGCGGCCGCCGCCGCCGCCCCAAGCCGCCGCCGCCGCCAATCCGCCTCCGCGCGCCGCCGCCGAGGTAGTCGCCGGAGCGCCGAGGTAGTCCTCGCAACCCCCCGCCGGCGCGAGCTCCGGCGTGGAAGCGGCTCCGAGGTGCGGCGGCGGCGGCCTTGTGCCCGCCCGCCGGTTTGTTCGCGGCGCCGGCGTGCCTTTTGGGCCTGGCGGGCCTTGTTGGGGCTGTTTGGGCTGTTAGGTTTTTTTAATAATAGTTGCCTTTATTTTCTTTTTTTTTAATTAATTCTATAGGTTTGTTAGTTAATTTAGTAAGTAATTAGTAATTAGTTAATTTATTTCGTTAGGGTTTTTTTAATAATAGTTAGTGATTTTTTTTTGTTAGGGTTTTTTTAATAATAGTTAGTAACATTTTTGTTAGGGTTTATTAATAATAGTTAGTGATTTTTTTGTTAGGGTTTTTTAATAATAGTTAGTAACATTTTTGTTAGGGTTTATTAATAATAGTTAGTAATATTTTGGTTAGGGTTTATTAATAATAGTTAGTAACATTTTTTGTTAGGGTTTATTAATAATAGTTAGTGATTTTTTTGTTAGGGTTTTTTAATAATAGTTAGTAATAGTTTTTTTGTTAGGGTTTATTAATAATAGTTAGTAATAGTTTTTTGTTAGGGTTTATTAATAATAGTTAGTAATGTTTTTTGTTAGGGTTTATTAATAATAGTTAGTAATGTTTTTTGTTAGGGTTTATTGATAATAGTTAGTAATGTTTTTGTTAGGGTTTATTGATAATAGTTAGTAATATTTTTGTTAGGATTTGTTAATGATAGATTTACTAATTAGGCTATGTAATTAGAGTATATACTTATATTCCATGTTTATACTTGTATTTCATGCAGATGAGTACTCCATCAAATGCTGAGCAGGCCGATGCCCAGATAGGTACACCGGGTACTGACTCCTCTGGATCCGAACCTTATAGGAGCCCGAGCGTATCACCACGTGAATCTCCTAGAACTAAGAAGGCCCGTCTTGAGTTGGAACGTGACCCTAATTACGAGCCTGAAGATGAGCCAAATGATGATGAGGTATATATGCTCGTAGATTGTCTATATGAGATAATATTTCATGTGTATTTCATGTACCTAACAATTGAATTGACAGGAGGTGTTCTCTCAAGTTGTTGCCGAAATGGAGGCAGAGTCACAAGATGTTCATAAGGACACGGCGCCTCAAACGACCGGAACATCCTCCGAGCGAAGAAGTACAAAGAAAAAGAGTGATCGGGCACGAGGAGATAGAGGAAGGAATAAATTTCCAGAAGAAGTTTATAGGATTACAGATGTTAGCCCGAGCGGAGAGCCCTTAGCACCTCTAGAGGCGCTACCTAAATTTAGGGCCGCCATTGGATGGTTAGTAAAGGAAGAATTTGATATCTCCGGAGTGATTGGAGTATGGTGCCCGAAGGAAAGAGGAAGAATTGTTGGACTCGATTGTGCACTAAGTTCATTTTCAGGAGGGAACGGAAGGTTTGGTCAAAGGTCATGTCATGAAGCGCTTAGCAATATCATTAGGGGCTATAGGCACGATATGAATAAAAAGTGGTGCGAAGGGGCGGGACCCGACGAAGCGGTACCCTATCACAGCGGAACAGTGGGCACGTTTTAGTAAAATTAAAAACTCCGACGACTCCAAGGCTAAGAGCCAAGCCGCCTCGGAACTTGCGAAGAAGAACATTTACCACCACCACCTCGGCACTGGTGGCTACAAGACCAAGATTCCTAAATGGGGGCGTAAGACGAAGCAAAGAGGAGAGAGGGCAAGTTGGCATTGACCGATATAGTGCCGTAACGAAGTGCGAATTGGCTTCGCGCCGGAAGGCAAACACCGAGAGCGATGAGATCTCCGTCCCGATGAGATCAAGCCGGTTGCCGAGAAGGTTTTGGAAGCAACAAACCTGAAAAGACAGGTGCCTTCAAGTCACGAGAGGGAGAGGGACAGCCTTTCCCATGCTCTAGGTAACAGAATTATATTTTCCATTTTGTTCGAGTAAAATAGAAATCAACACCGACATGAAAATATCATGTTGTAGGTAACCCCGAGCATCCGGGCCGTGTATGCGGGCGTCTCATCGAGAACCACACGGAAAGAAGGGTTTGGCGAAGAGTGGAAAGGCATGTATAAGAAAAAGAGAACGACATAAGGAGCGGTTGGCGGACTTTTTTTGAGCAAAGCAGGCCGCCAAAAAAATTTAGGGATTTAATGGAAGATTACGTTAAAAACCCCGATCCCGAAGTCTTTGAAGCGGTTGGCGGGAGCAAGGTGTACGCTCAACAGATGTCATCACAAGCTCCTTCATATATGCAAAGCATGTCCCAGCTCAACCCTTGGGTAGCCAGGAGATGGCCACACAATCTATGCCCTTTCCAAGCAGTATAGCGTCAACATCAAATCAAGACCATTACCCAGTTGACGATATTGATAAACCTTGGCCTTGCACATTGCTAATTGGATATGGCCTTAGGAATCAGCATACAAAGCAAGTGGCCACAAGGCTTCGCTATCCCCGGGACGTAGGTTCCATGGCGTCGAGATGCAAGATGCATACCGCAGGTGGAAGTGTTGACGGTCGAGGCTGGATATGAAGACGACTTCATCGACATCCCGACCTCTGAGGGCATAGAGAAGCTTGGACAAGCAATCAAGAACTTCATACAATGGCCGAGACGGTACGTAAGGTTGATTGATCCACCAACGGCACCCTCTCCACCCGGTGCATCAAGCATCCCAAGAGGCCGAAACAAGTCAACGACCAAAGATCGCCAATGCATTCTCCAAAGATCCCCCGCATATTTATGAGCCACCGTCGTCATCCCCAATACATGATTTGTCATTCTCATTTGGATGAGCTCGAGGGGCCAGCCAAGAACATGCCCGAGCAAAGCAGACTCCGCCCGACCAAGAAGGACACAACACAAGAGAAGGAGGTAGAGCAAACTCCCCCCGCCACCACCAAAGCGAGAATGAAGATGAGCAAACTCCCCCGCCACCACCAAAGCATAAGGAAGCGAGCAAACTCCCCACAAGCACCGGCCTCCAAGAAGGCAAAGAAATTTCCAATTCCAAAATTGGTTTCTCCCTATGAGCCAAAAAAGGGGAAAGCAAAGCAGTACGCTCTATTTCCTCGAAAGGGCTTGAAAGCGGGACGGCACGACTCGTTGAGCTCGAACCGTCAGAGTAAAGGAAGCCGCCGGCCAAGCAAGCTGAAGCCGTGCCACCAACAAAGGAAGCCCCAAGTGGCGATGTACATGTCGAACCGCCATCAAATGCACCGTTGACCCTTAAGGATATAAGAAAGCCAACGGTTGATGATTATGTCAATGTCCCCGGTGACTATGTGCCCGGAAGGCCTATCTTTGCAGTGGGACGGTGCTTCAAAAGGGTCCATGGACGATAAAAAGGTTTCATGATCTGGTACATGAGAGCAAGTGAATGCCGGACCGCATGCGGTTAGCGTTGACATACCACCCGGCGTGTTTGCTACCGGGACGTAAAGAAGCGGGGCATTTGTTACCTTCGACGACATGCACCCGCCTTTGTTGAACTATAGGAAGCTTGACGTCCAACTCATTACAATCGGGTGCCTGTAAGTATAAGTCATGCACACAAATTGTTATTATTAATTATAGACTATGAGTATCACTCTAATATATGCGGATGTTGTATGTAGTTTGCAAGACCATGAGCGAGATCATTAACACAAGGAACGATGGTCGGTTACCCGAGTCCAATCGGGTTACAAGAAAATATGCACAAATTTATACTTACAAATGAAGATAGAGCCAAGATAGAGAAGGACAAAACACCGGAAGAATTTGCACAATTTTGTAAAGAAATTACAACAAAAAAAATACGAGGACGAGTATGCCCTCTATCTCGGAAGAGCAATGCTTTGAGATATAAGTATGGGGAATTCGTATTGGCACCCTACAACTTTGGGTAAGCGTGGCCTCAAATACGTACTTTACATTATCATGTTAACCCTAAGTACATGTGTCGCTCACTCGTTTATTCATGCAAAGTGACCATTGGATTGTTTTTTATATTTATCCATTCGAAGGGAAGGTGCTTGTCCTAGACTCATTACATTATCCTCCCGAGTCGTAGTATCAAACATTCCTGGTTCATTTAGAAAGGTGAGCCAACATGCATGCAACCACACATCCTTATATGAACTAGAGTTTGTAAATAACTTTAGAGTTTTATAATCCACATCTTTAGGGCATGGCGGTTCTATAAGAAGCAAAAAGGACCGGTCGACCCGCCCGCAAAGATCCTAGGGTGCCATTGACGATACAACACAACTTTCCGGTAAGTTGTCACCCACATATCATCATATGATTATAAATAATTAATACACAAGGCATGACAATTTTAGAATCATCTGTTACTCATTAAATAGTGCCACAAGCAACCACACGGGACGGTCTCATTGTGGATACTATGTGTGTGAGTTTATAAGGGCGGGGGACGATACGTCGGGGACAAAAATATGGTAAAAAATATCTATATTTAAAGTTTTCTTTTTAAAGTTTCAAATGTTACGGCAAAGTACATGTGCAAATGATGCTTTTAAACTTTGTTTCCAGCCGAGAAAGAAAGGAAAGGACGAGCCCTTCACTCCGTCGACTATGGAAAATATAGTAGCAGACTTGTGCGGTTTTATTATGAGAGAAATAATTCCAAGTGACGGAGCATATTTTGATGAAGCCGGTGATCTAGCCAATTGAAAAGTTTAGCGCCGATGCAGACCTAGCGTGTCTAAACTTGAAACGAAATGATATGTAAATGACACTAATTTGTTAGAGGGATAACATGAAATGACGTGTATTATATGTAATTTTATGCTTGATGTTTGATTTCATGTGTACATATCTATAATATTTATGTGTGTTGTTTGTATGATGCAAATTTATGGTTCATGTTTACATATCTTAAATATATATAATATATATATATATATATATATATATATATATATATATATATAATATATGTGACAAATATAGACACATAGTGTGGAGGCAAATATTAAAATTTGGAAAAAAAAATAATTACACGGCGGCCCGCAGTGGGCCGCACTGGAAAAAAACTTATTTACATAGGCGGCTCACTTTGTCGGCCACTGTGTAAATAGGAATTTACACAGCGGCTGAAAAAGTGAGCCGCCTGTGTAAATACGAGAAAAAATAAATCGCTTGATATTTCCAAAAAAATAATCAATTGCCATGGAGGAGGCATTTCAAACTCTCAGCACAGATCTGACGCGGAGGACCTCAATGCTCGTGTGCCTCATTACACTAGCAACGACGTTGCTCCTTTTTGGCGATTAGCAAGCGCCAACTTGCCGGAGATGCTGGGCTTGCAGCTAAGACCGCACGGAGATGCACATCGAAGCTTGCGAGGAGCTCCGGCGGAGTCGCGCACACCGGCCAGCATTGGCGAAGTCGCGCACGCTGGTCACCACCAAACTCCGCTGAACTCACCTCTAGTGGCGGCTGTGAGCTTTGCTGCTGCGTGGGAGGAAAGGGACGAGGGAGAAATGAATGATTAGGGTTTCGTTTGGCTATTTATACTGTGCTATATGCACTGGGCCTTTGTTGGGCTTCATTGCTTCAACAGACAAGGCCTATTTCAGAGTAAACCACACACTTCGCGGGGCGGGTACACGGGGAACGGGGACGGGGGATAGGGAACCATCCCCGTCCCCGCGAAACCCGACGGGGATAAAAATGACCCCATATAATTCCCCATGGAGACTAAATCACTACTATCCCCATCCCCTAATGGAAGAATTCCCCGTGGGGAATCGGGGTCGGGGCCCCATTGACATCTTGAATCCCAAATTATAAGTCATTTCATGAATTTTGGATAGTCAAATATTTTTAAATATTACTAAAATTATAGAAAAAACACAAAGATTTATGGCATCGCTAGGTATACGATAAAAATATAAGTAATAAAGACTCTAATGATACTTAGATGGTGACATAAATATTATTATTTTATTATATAGATTTGGTTAAACTTGAAAACTTTGATTTTTTAAGATTTTTGAAATGACTTATAATTTAGGATGAAGAAAGTATATCTCCATTAATCAATTTTTTAATATACGGATATTTAGAATGGTCGCCTTTGTTATTATTGATTTTTGAGACGTAAGGCAATAGATGATACAAAGACGTACGACCGCCAGAAACGTACGGCCGTCTTAGTAAAGAAAAAAAATGATTTTAAAACCAATCGTTTTTACCTAGCGGCTGTTTGGCCATATTGAGGCCGTCTACTTGCTTGTAGAATCGTTTTTGTGGTGGTGAGTCCAAACCAGCCACTAGTTCTACTCGAGCAGGTACGTACGACTAACGCGAGCGACTAGACTAGCTAGGGATCGGATCGGAGTATGTCGGAGATATGATTTTGCTCTGTTTGTATATAGTCTCACGTGGAAATCGTGCCCACATACATATTTGACCACTTGTGTGTGTGTGTGTCATGCATGCATCTTGGGAGGAACCCAGTGTGTCTACTAATAATAGTATATATAATATATAATATAATACTATTTGTTCTAAATTATATGTCGTTTTGAATTTTTTGTTCATCTATTTTGCTATATATCTAGATACATTATTATATCTAAATATATAGTAAAATAGATGTATCAAAAAAATCAAAATAATTTATAATTTAGAACAGAGAGAGTATAATAATTGTCGTCATCTCAAGAGTGAGTACCTACAATGACTAATAGCTTATATATTATATAGGTATAGGCCGGCTGGCTGGGAATCGCGAAATTGTACGACACGACGACCGACCTGCATGCGGCGGCTAGTGGTTACTGTATGATCACAATATTAATAATAATAATATTATTATTATTGAGGCATGTTTCGCACGGCTTGGCTTTTTATTGTTACAGATTTTTTTGTTTATACTACTACGAAACGGACCTTTGGTCCCTTGGCTAAAATGAACAAAAGTCTCGGCCTCAATTGCGTCCAAAACAATAAAACCTTTAGTCCCGGTTGGTAACACTAATTGGGACTAAATGTCCCCTCCCCAACGACTATATTGTCAGGTATGTGCATGAGAAACATTTATCGGTGAAGTTGAGTTGCTTGTAAAAACAGTTTCACATAGTGGACCAAAGAATAAAAATTACCATAATACCTTTAGCCTTTTCTATCTTCTCTTTGTCTCTATCATGTTGATTGTACTCTATTTCTTCCACATAGAACGGTCGTGACCTCATGTCTGGAGCCCTCCCTCTCGGGTGGCTCACGCCCCAAGCGGCAGCGGTCTACCAGCGACGTGCACCCCGGCGTTCGCCCCTCCCAGTTGCTTAGTGAGCCGTGCTCCTCACGATCGATAGCTACTTCGGTGAGCTCTACTCTGTCCTAGATCAAGAAACGACACAATGGTAGTTTCATTGTGGCTCCGCCACAACCTGAGCAACGGCGGCTGCATGCTCGCCAGTGGCCTCACCCATGCCCCTACCTCACCCTTTGCCGAGCCCTAGGCGGCCGTGTCCCCGGCGTCACGGACCTAGCTCGCCCGCACACTCCTTTCCAAGAACCAACCAGTCTATTGTGTGTATGTGGACCCTACATGTGTGAGGCCAAGATGAGCTACTTTTTCAGCTACACCTCTCTCCATTTCTTTGTGAAAGGGGGAAAAGTAGTTTTATCCATGAAGTTCTTTCAAAAAAAGATGTGTAGAACTATGGCTGCATCCTGTGTGACCAGCGGCCAGAAACTGAGGCACACTTATTCCTCGGCTGCGTGTTCGCCAGGGAGGTTTGGGCTCGCGTTCTGGAAGTTCTGCATTTGCAGGAGCTTGTGCCGATGGACGACCACGACATCGCCCCTTGGTGGCTTCGGCAACGGCGACGCGTCGACCATGGCGGCAGACCGATCTTCGACTCCTTGCTCTTGCTTGTCGCCTGGTGCCTCTGGAAGGAACGAAATGCCAGATCTTTCGGTAGACCGGCTTCTTCGGCCAACGAAGTCGTCAGTAATATCTACAGGGAGGGCACGGATTGGGCTGCAGCCGGCTATGCGCCGTTGGCTGCTCTTGAACTGATTTGGTCGCAACAGCCGTCCTCAATGTAATCTTCCTCTTCTGAACCCAGTAGTTTAGGTTCTGTGGACGATGCGGCTCGAGGCCCCTCGCCTCTGGCTCATTGCTGCGATTGGTTCGTGTACTCTGCTTCCTTCTTAATGAAAAACGGGCGCAACCCGATCGCGAAAAAAAAAGATGTGTAGCAAAAAAAAAAGAGAGAGAGAGAAAGAGAGAGAGAGAGAGAGAAGAAAAACAGCTCACGACAGCTCAAAAAACTATTGCTGATGAAATTGTGTCCAATAGGCCCTAATTCATGCGTGCTATATGTATACGAGTACATACACACGCGCATGCATGCTACTACAGCTGCACCTAATAAGACGTCTAACGAATTATACCGTTGCTTTGGTTGGCTGGCATGTCGAGGACCAGATAATAAGTAGTAATTAAATAAAACTTGACCTGCCTGTGAATGCACATCCATATGACAGATGGTTGGCCTTTGTGTGTCTACGAACGTGCCCGGCCGGCCCCAGTCTCCAGCACAATATATGTACACAGTAAGTGTACACTGTACTCTGTACATGTAGACACACACACACAGCAGTACTCCTGTGGCCGGCCCTACTACTGACCTTGTATGTACGTGTGTCTGCGGTCAGATGGAGGAGTCTCAAACTCAGAGACGCCATGCTAGAGGATTGGAAATTTGGAATGGAATGGCACGGCCGGCCTGCCCAAAATAATGCCATACGTCGTCGTGCGTTCATGCTCATCGTCCCCGGCCCAACGGGCCAACACGCAGAAGAGCCTCAACTGGTGGTGGATTGGAATTGGATGCCCGGGGGTTGGGCCGGCCATGTCGCCCATCAGATAAGGAAAATTCAGTCCATGCCTCCATGGGGTCTCTTGCATATATTGCAGGGCAGCGGCGTGCGTCCTCCCGGTGCGGAGGCCACCCGCCCGCGTTCGATTCCCGGTCTTGGGATCGACCGGGTGTGGCACCGGGGATTATTCCCCTGAATAAATCTGCAGGTCCTTCTGGACATACGCGTAAAGGCACAATGATAGTATGATATGTCTGTCGCTTATGAAGCCCGAGGTTCTTCATTGATATCTAGAAGGACGCATGGTGTATGTATAGTTTGTAGGTCTAGTGTGCGCTCTAGAGTATGTGCCTGTGTGTATGTAGGGTATGTGTGCGAGTGCGTTTGATCGTGTGTTTAGATACTACAGCTGTATCGTAGGGAGGCTCAAAAAAAGTTACGATGCATAGCTTCTTTTTTTTCCCACCTGCATTATTATTTTGTTGTACCTGCTGGTCAAACTATGAGTGCCTTTAATTTTGCTCTATCCATAGCTAAAATACGTTTGGTATGAGGTGCAGTGGTTTATAATATTTTAAAGTTTTTTTTTTTTTTTTTAAGGGTAGATGTTCTAGAACCTACTCTCTTTGTCCCTTATTATTTGTCACTGTAAAACATGCTCGTCAAAATTTTCTAACTTTAACTAGGTTTGATACATTTTTAGTAACATTTATATTTCTAAATAAATTTATAAAAATAGATTCGATGTATCTAATGACATTACCACAAATGTTAATATTTTTATATATTTAGTTAAAATTGCATACGTTTGATTTTTCAAAAAGTAGGAACAACGAATAAAAAAGAACAGAGAGCCAGTAGGGCGAAACATGAAAAGAAGGTGAGCACGTGGGATTCAATTTCAGGTGGATAAGGAGGCAAACGTAGGTGGGAGCGCAACATGACCACATGCTGGTCTCGTTATTCAGCCAAGACTCCTGGCTGAACAAAATCGATGAGATTCTTTGGTTGTAAATATAAATGTAAATTTTGCTGGACTCAGAATCTAGTTTTTCGTCAGCTAGTCTTTTGTCTCTAGGCTTGTGCCAAACTGACATTACTATCCTTAACCCGCTAGTGTTTGCTAGCTGTGTGATGTCCAAAAAAGCGTATGTGTGGGCCAAATGAAACCCTGATCCAATCTTGTTTTGTGGGGAGGGGGAAAATTCCAGGTAGGGAAAAAAAATCCAAGAATGTGAAAATCAAAACAAAAAAGAGAGAGGTCCCATTGATTGTCGTGTTGAAGTTTATTTCCCCCTGGAAAATGCCATGGACCCTGATGTACAGTACCTCTCTATTGCATTGCATTGCATCAGACATTCTTGCCCCCATCAGCATCAGCCATTCATGACATCAAGAGCTGGAACTACAGAGCAGACACATCGAAAGCAGGGACAGAAGAAGGTTATCTCTCTCCCTCTCTCTCTCTCTCCAATGATGTAAAGGCTAAGCTAAGCATCTCTTTTGCATGTTCCCCGGAAAACAAAGTGCAGTCCTTGGACACTGTATACAAGGACCCGGTCATTAGACTGACCGTACTGGTTCGGTATGCGCTTCGGTAAATGCATATAAGCCTACGCGTGAGTAAGGCTGGATAACGAGCCGAGCCGAGCTCGGCTCAGGTCGGCTCGTTCTGGCTCGTTAAGATAACGAGCTAGCTCGACTCGGCTCGTTATCTCAACGAGCTAGAAAGCTAGCTCGGCTCGGCTCGTTAAAAAGCTCGGTGGCTCGTTTTCTCGTGAGCCGTGTATAAAATATACAAAAATATAATATTTGTATTTATCTGAAACTTAAGAATAGTAATAATACTAAAATAACATATCCAATAATCTTAAATCGAACAAAAATTAATATGTGCTAACATATTTACAAGTATAATAATATATTGTACAAATTAGATCCATCGTATGCATAAATATAGCATATATCTTTGGTTTCGGCTTAAGCTCGTTAGGCTCGCGAGCGAGCTTTCGACTTGGCTCGTTATCCTAACGAAGCTAAAACTTTCTTTCGGCTCGGCTCGTTATCCTAACGAGCCGAGCCGAAGCCGGGCCACGAGCCGAGCGAGCTAACGAAGCTTCGAAGTTTTTGCGCCCAATTTTACGCGAGCGGATGGGAGAGTTGCAGCGGCGGCCTACCCCCGCATGCCCGCCAAATTCAGCGAGATGGCGGGCGCCCGCTACGCCGCCGCTGCCCACCTCGTGCCACGCCGGAGGTGCGGGGAGCCCGTGACGTGACGCGGCGGGAGCAGCGGGTCGAGCCACGTGGGGAGTTGCGCCGCTGGCTGTGCGGGAGCTGCGCCGCCGCCCTCGATCTGCGATGGAGGTGGAGGAAGAAAGGAGCAGGGAGGCAACGCCGTGGGTGGGCCGCGGGGAGCTCGGGAGCTCCGCCGCCGGCCCTCAAGGCCATCTGCCGGAGCTGGCGTGCGCCCTCGTCCCTGGTCCGCCCCCGCAATGCTTTGGCGGGCACGGGCACGGCGGCATCGGCATGGGCGGCGACGTGGGGGGGAATGGATAGAGGAGAGAGAAGAGGGAGAGAGAAGAGAGAGAGAAGAGAGAGGTTAGAGAATGACAAGCGGGGCTCCACTATTGGCGTTAGTATAAAGTATGAGATATAGTGGATGATGGGTGCAGAAGAAATGTGCAGAGGAAAGAATCTTGATGATTAGGACGGATAGAGGATGGATTTAGAGGATGACGAGTGCGGACAGCTTTATTGAAAATAAAAAAGATTAGTACCATACCAGTGGATGAATAATATAGCTACCAGAGAAAACCCACCCAATTTAGAATAATATAGGATTTGTGCTCTCTATGGTGTAAAAGAAGAAAAAGATTGTGGAGTTGAGGTCGCGATTGCATTTTTGGTTGTTTTTGTTGTTGCAAAATTGTAGTAAAAAAATGCAAAATGATGCGTATACAACTCACCAGGACAGCCTCTAATGACCCAAAAATAATAGTCATCAATGTCAATAGAGGTAAATTAGAAAGAAGTTAAGGATTGGTGCCAGTTGAAACAAGTAATTAATGTCCATTGTGGTAAATTAGCAAGTTTATTACTTTGTATATCTAAATATAATATATATCTGGGTAGATAATAAAAACTAGATATCTTGAAAAAAAAACTAAATAGATACGCTGAGGCCTCAATGTCAATCTATCTTTTATTTGAAATTTTCTGCTCGTAGTAGCATTTTCATGTAGGACAAACAAATAAATCCGTTGCTTTTGCGGATGAAAGTTTCTGTCTGACTGTTGGTAGCATTTTACGATAACCAATCCGTTACTTTTACGGATAAAAGTTTCTGTTTGTTTGTATGGCTGCATGAACGAATTTTTTTCCACCAATAGTACACCATTTACACACTTTTTATTTATGCATTTATACATGTGGCTCAAAAATTAACTGTGTGGCCTGCTCCAGCAAATTTCTTTTAATTTTTTAAATCTTTTTCTCGTGCTGTCGTGGTTCTGTCCTGTAGTACTCCTGTGCTTGCTGCTGGTTTGGCTCCTCGGGAGGTTCATCCTGCTCCCTCCACCTGCAGACCAAACCCCAAACCCACGCACCCAAATCCGATCCCAAACTCCTCGCGCCGCCTCGCTTCCTCCGCTCGCGACGCCGGCATTTCGTGGCCGGCGGCGGCGGCGGCGGCGGCGGCGGCGGCGGCGCCTTATCCTGCTCTGTTTGTTTTCCCGCTGTTTCTGAAGGTTTCCGGCCCAGTTCAGCCGGATCCTCGCTCCACGGCCGCCCGCCGCCGCTGCGGCTCGCCGCTCGGCGTTCGCGCACGCGCACCACGAAAGAACTCTTCTTTCTTTACCGCCGCCCCACCGCTCCCGCTCTGACTACCACCACCGCCCGCCCCCACATCCCGTCGCTCTCCGCCGCCGAGCGACGGCGCGCATCTCCTCCCCTCCCGCCCTGCCTCAGGCGCCGTCTCGCTTCTCATCGCCGCCCCGCCTTCCTCCGTCGTTCCTGGCCGCCGGGCTTCTTCTCGGTCGCCGGCTACGCGCGTGAGGAGGGAGGAGGAGCTGCAGCGCGTGGATCCAGGGGCAGCGGCGTCCATCCAGCGTGAGAAAGGGAGAAGGAGCCGGTGAGAGCTACGTTTTTTGAGCTCCTCCATCTCATCGCGTTCTGCGGAGATTCGTTGGTGGTGCTGGTTGCTGTGAACCCGTTTGGTAGCGAGCTGCCCAAAAGCTCCTGAAGCTGCTCAGGCGACGGCGGCGGCGCTCAGCCTCGTGCTCTCAGCGACGGCTGGGCAGTCCCAGGCTCGGCGGTTGCGTCAGCGGCTCCCCTTCTCGTCTCCGGTGGACCGTCGACGGTGCTCGGCCCCAGCGGTTCGCACGCGGCCGGCTCGCACGCTGCTTCACCAAGGCGGTTGCGCCGCTTCGGGAGCGCTTATGCCCCAAAGCGTGCACTTATTGCCGCTTTTTGCAACCCTGCTGGGTGATGTTGAAGAATTAGTGCCAGTCCCAGATTTCTCCCGATGGATAAGCAGATCAACACTAAGAATGGGGAAGTGGGGAACAATGTGTTTCACAGGATGATTCTTAATCAGATTGGTGAGGACTTGGGTCTCGATGAGGAGAATGTGCCTTGCAATACTCCAAGAAACTCCTTTCACTCCGCATTTGGTGGCGGCTCATCAGGTGGCAGGGCAGTTGCTTCTACTCACGGTAGCCACAACACTGGTTCAGTAAGCCCAGCAGGCGAGTACGTGAGGGATCCTGGATCCCTACTGAGTTTACAACCGTGGATTTTTAGAAGAAACGGCTCACAGAACTCTGCGGAACATGTGTTTGCGAGTGGGAAAGGGAAGAATCTGGTCCATGTCCTTCGAGAGGGTCAAGCTGTTGAAATCTCTCGAAGGAGCCCTGGTCTTGGTTCTGGGCCTGGAAGAGGTCGTGGAGCTCTTAGGAGCAGAAGATCTCGTAGGAATTTGATGAAGCCACTTGTGCCAACGGACAACTCTTACGTTCCACAGCTTTATGGTGAGAATTTTGAAATAGAAGAATGCACTTTTGCTCCAGCTCCCTCTCCAGCTTCTGCTAGGCCATTCATTGTGACAGATGGTAGAAGGATAATTAGTAAATCACGCAATGCGACAGTACCTCTGCCCTTTAATATTGGATCAGACAAGGAGGAATGTAGAGGCACCTCAGCAATGCCAGGAAGTCTGATTGGAATTGCTCCTCTACCTGAGCTGAAGAAACTCAAACATGAGTCCAGCAATTCACACAATGCAAGGCTTGGTCTGTCTGTTTCTCAGCGAAGTAGCAAATCACATGAACAAGCAGGTACTTACTTTCAGCATCATTCTTCAACATTTGCTACATGATTATAGCTGAGGAATCCCATGTTTGAAATAGTTAGCTGCCAAGACATTTTCCCTATCATATACTATACATAATACATTAAATGGAAGTGAGTCAAATACCGCATTTCTTGGACATTTCTACACCCTCATGTATTATGTTGTCATGATAGGCATACTTCCTGACTTCATGTTTCTCATATCGATTAGGTCTGTCAATGCAGTTTGAAGTAAAAACTAAGCATTCAAAATAAAGTCATAACTCTTAAGATAAATGGAAATCTTATAGTTAGACTGCAACGATGTTAGACTTTGTCATAAGTATCTGCATAGTCCTTTGTCCTTTGTGCTGTTTTTTTTTTTTTTTTTACTGGTACCGTTACTATCACATAGGAAACTTTCATCTTCCGTTTTTGTATAAACTATAAAGTCAAATCAAACATCCATGGCCAGGTAATACTATTAATTGTCCCTGTAGAGAGTTTGTGATGATTCATGCCATGTGTACTGTGGAGCTTCTGTTCCTTTTGACTGTTGTTCCCAGTTGAATTATCTTGTGACTTGTTAATTGTTACGCCATACTTTTCACTAGTACGTTCTGATATCATCATAATCTAAATATTGAAACAACAGTTCCAACTTCCAAGACATGAGTTATTCTATGCTCACTGCTCTGACATCCACTGATTTATATTGCATTAAGGAGAAGAACTATGCAAGAAGTACAAACCCCAACACACTCAAACACACCCAACCTCAACAAGTCCCATTGTACCAGGTACAAAGAAAAACATGGCCTCCACCAAGCCACCTTGCAGTCTCAAGAGACAGGTGCACCCGGCTGGCTAAACCCCCAACTCCTTCTAGACACCAAAGCTCACCCTCTTCCAGGATAAACCTTAGGATCTGCTGAACATTAGGGAAGCACCATTGAAAAACGAAATCATTGCAGTGTTTCCACGACATCCAAGCACCCAAGACAACCAGAGAATTAAGGCCCAGCTTCATCCTGCCCCAAATGAAGTCATTAATCCTCAAGCACCAGTCGCTGAACATCACATATCTGGCCTGAGGGGAAGGGGAGAGTCCAACTCGCCGGAGGAGAAGAAGCCACACCTTTCTGGGAAACATGCAGCCTATCAAAATACGTCGGATGGTCTCTTCTCTTTGATCGCATGAAGGGCAGTGGCTCAGGTGTGGAAGGCCCTTCGTAGCGAGTCAGTCTGCTGTCTAGCACCTATCACGTGCAGCAAGCCATAAGCAAAATTGGCATTTCTTTAATGCTCAACTTCTCCATATAAGCTCACAGGTTCAAAGACAGGTATACAACAGAACCAAAGAAAAATGCCTTGTTAGCTGACATTGCAGAATATTGGCCAGACTCAGTAAGCCTCCAGCTCCACAGTAGACATCAGTCTGCAAAACAACATCAGAAACAAACTCCCAGATATCCAGGTATTCCAAAATAGCAGCAACTGATAGGGAACCCTGAATGTCTTGAGTCCATTGAGTATTTGTGAATGCTTGTAATCATATTATCAGTTCTCTGAGTTCACTTTTCATTTGTGTTTCTACCACATACTTTCCTTTGTCATCATTGGTAGTAAGTTCTGTAGTCTAGTTTCACACATGAGGATTTGTAGACACTCATTTGTCCCAGTGACCTCTTTCACGTGCTGCTAATGACTGTAATTGAAGTAAATCCCAACCAGTAAGGTTATATTGAAGGATGACCTCTCTATGAATGGCATGCTTCTTCATTGAACATTTTAGATTCTAAATATGCATATTTTGATCTGCAGGTTTATGTGATCGACTCGTCCTATTCTCTATTGGGGTGAGCATCGGTATTCTATCTTCTTCTCTGTCAAACAAGAAGGAATTTGATACGTTGAAGGGCACACTGCAACAAATGGAGAACTTAGTTCAGGATTTACAAGATGAACTGGAGATGAAAGATGGTTTAACTGTGAAAGAATTGCCTAATGAAACTTCTAGGGAACATGATGGTATAGTATCAGTTAGAATTTTCTACAACATTTTTAAATTATTTAAACCAAAAGCTGATGTATCTTATCTGCTGATAATAGATGATAATAACAAACTACACATAGTTGATCCAGAGCCCATGAGCAAAATCGAAGCTGAGCTTGAAGCTGAACTTGCAAGGCTGGAACTGAATATCACTTCAAAACGTTTGGAAGAAGAAACATCTGACTTCAATGAGGTAACTATCTTTCACCGAAATATTTCACATATGTCTGTCTGCTTGTAGCCTGTTCGATTTATTGTATTGTGCATGTGTAGGTGGACGAGGAGTTCATTGGTGACATTGTTTGTGGGGAGCTGAAAGCTGATATGATCCCTCGCGACCTCACAGAGTACAGTAGTGAATGTGACCGTGGCAGGGACAGCAGGGAAAGTTCCCCGGATTACACATGTGGAGCAAACTATCCCGTCTCACCTAGAGATCTCAGCATTCGTCTCCACAAGGTGATCCAACGTAGGCTTGAAGACCGAATCAAGGAGCTTGAGTCAGCAATTGCCCACAGACAGAAGCAGGTGCAAGTGCAGATGATGGTGACTGATCAAATATTCTCTGAAGGAATATGCTCAAACAGTGAGTCAGGTTCTTCTTCAGGCCAGGGAAGAAGTCCCATTTTCATACAAGAAACTAGGTCATTGGCAGAACCATATTGTCTAAACCTTTCTGGAGACGCTCTTGAAGCTTATGACGAAGCTTACGAAGAATTCATGAGAATTGCGGACTCCCCTTGCACCACAAGTACAAATGGGAAGCTGCAGGCAACTGAAGATTACTTGGTAGACCGTGGTTTAATCTGGGGAATGGAGGACAGCTCTAGTAGGAAGCTGAAAGAAGTACCCACTTGGGAGAGCGCCCCAAAGAGTGCAGATCCTAGCAGAGATCAAGAGAGTGATAGAGATGATGAGTCAGGTGACGACGACAATGACGACGACGGCTGTAAAGTGCTGATTCAGCAGATTGTAGAGAGAACTAAACAAGGTTCACCTGTACTCGTTAATGCCCAAAAACTTCTGTTTTCTGTGGATCAATAGGCCACTGCACTATACACCATTGTTTTGTGAGATATAGCAGCATGTAGTGTCGAATTATTATTGAGAAAGGAAAAATATTAATTGTTTTGAGGCTTCTTCTCATGATGTCTATTCAATGCTTAATCGAACCCCTTTCTGTTGAATTGAATATATGGCTATGAGCCTACGACACATAACAGAGATGCTGCTGCCATCTGAAGGCATCATGCATTTTCTGAATTTTCGTCTGGGTCAGGCTCAGGCATGCTCTAACAAGGGCATTCATATGCCATACTAGGGGGGGAAAGCGAGAGAAATTTAAAGTTGTAATTTAATAAGGTCATAAAAAAAGTAGGCCACCAACTTGACTGGTACAGCAAGCAGCTGCCCTAGTCAACCTTTTGCATTTCAGTGGAGGTGGAGCATCATCTGGTCATTGGTCCAGACAAAATGGAGCATTACCAGGCCCCACTACGGCAGGTCATTGCTTATGCCGTCCTTGACCTGCCAAGGTTTTCTTCCCTTATTGTGCAACGATGGAGCAAATAAATAAAAAGGATCCGCTTATATATATTCACATAACAATAGTATGTTACTATGTTAGGCAAAGGTTGTTTTCCTTCAAGAATTCAAATATGTGACTGGTAAAAGGCTCCTAGTTTAGGTTTCTGAACGTTTGGCAAAGGCTGTCTTTCTTCAAGAATTCAAATATGTGACTGGTAAAAGGCTCC
Organism: Chrysopogon serrulatus; assembly: GCA_015844335.1. Classification (NCBI taxonomy): domain Eukaryota; kingdom Viridiplantae; phylum Streptophyta; class Magnoliopsida; order Poales; family Poaceae; genus Chrysopogon; species Chrysopogon serrulatus. The sequence goes on from JADLZL010003982.1 coordinate 58,123, forward strand.
TATTTAGGTTTCTGAATGTTCGTCACTGTGACTGATACAACACGTTTGCCCATGATAGCGTGCAGAGCACACTAGCTGCCCACTATCTAGCAGATCGGTGGAGCAATGTAACTAATATCATCTGGATGGTCCATATTCAGTAATGACAAAGATGTCAAAAGAATAAAGGACTGCCCGGCATTATTACCCTCTCATACAAGCTATACATTAGGCAGTATATATGCAACATTTTAACTAGTCATTACCGTCCATGACCGGCCAAGGTCTTCCCTTATGTGTGTATCATGGAGCACTTAAGAAGTGTCTATTATATTACTTTATTATGCACACATTACACAGTAGCATATTAATGTCCATATTGGACATTATATTTGAGACAACGTGGTTGAGTCTCCTCTTCTCTAGAGTTCTAGATCCACCTCTGACTAGAGTACTTTTGCCAGTATCTTGGCAGCATAAGAAACCCTCCTCTAATGACTCCTTACCCTAACTCCTAATCTATTTGTGCTTGCAAAAAAAATGTAGACATGCATGCGCAAACTTTAGATGTGTAAAGAAATATTTAATAACAGGGAATTTTCGTTCATATATAGCAAGCACAAACTTGATGTGTGCACTGTTATCTATCACCACTATGGGCTAGTCGATGACTACAAATTAAAGGGGGTCCGATCCTACTCTACGTACGTATTATATACACATCAAATTGACACAGGCTAGCTAGTGGTAATTAAATGGAAAGTGCATCCCGATCGTGTTTGACTCTCTGGATGTGACCCTAGCGCAGCCCAGCCAAAATTATTTGACCTTGGCCAAATCGTGTGCCACGGTCAAAATTTGGTCATATTAGACTTATTTGGATGGTGGTGGTCAAGCAATAGTTACAAAAAAACTACAGAGATCGATGCTTCAAGTTGTGACTATGATGAATGGGCCCGGCCGGCCACATGACATTGATATATTTTATTATAATGTAGATCTTGTTTTGTAATGTAATATACACGGTTGAAAAGAGCTATGTATAATAGTGTTAGGCCAATATTCTTAAGGTAGAGTTCAATTCGATGTTTCCATTTTAGGTCTTGTTCGTTTTTCTCAGATTAGCCTGTTTCTTTTTAGCCACAATACTTTTGGTTCTTATATAAATTAAAGTAACAAATCTGGCTAGAAATCATTTCTGAGGTCCAATCCTGTGGAAGCGAACCGGGCCTTAAGGGAGAGCTATGTGTAATAGTTAGGCCAATATTCTTGAGGGAGCCTGTCGATCTTCTAGTAGCCATCTAAAACACACTCTTGTGCTATCTATATAGCAGTTACCTAGTAGCTAATAACTAATCGTAGTACCATCCAGCCGTAGTCTGTTTGGGGAATTCATTTAATTAAAGAAGATGACGCGAGACCGGAGCCAATCAACCGCATGCATGCATTATATTGGTGGCGCACTCATCCATCGGCATCGATCGCTAGAGACTAGAGTCCCGTAGTTCCCGGCCGTCTTCAGCACAAAGCAGCTGCTTTGTTTGTTGCAATTATAAAGAGCCAAGCCGGCTGCCGCTCGCTGTACGTGTGCCCATATACATGCATGCATGCATGACCCGTGCCTTCTCCCCTAGTTCCGGCGGCCGTGCAAGCTCTCGGACCACGACCACCGCGAGGTCGCCGTCCGGCATATCAAAATCTGGCGTGTGCACGTACTCCAGTCTCCAGCCGCTGGCCGTCTCGACGATCAGCTCCGATCCTTGAAGCAAGCAAGCAAGCTAGCTAGCAGGGACGATCAGGCACCTGTGCGTGCAGTGTAGTAGTGGTGGCTTGATCGCGTCGCGTCTGGGCACCACGCGCTAGCTCAGAGCGGGCGTCGTCGGCGTCGCCGGCCGGCCGGTCGGTCGACCCGCGCCATCCCTCGTCGCCGGCGCGCGAGGGGCATCGATCTATCGATCGGTCGCGAGTCTCGCGACGGCGACGCCACTCAACTATGGCCGCCGCTGATGGTGGGTCGCTGGTGGAAGTCATCGTCATCCTGCTCATCATCGCCGCCGTCGCACAGTCATCGGCGGCGGCGACCCGTGGTGTTACATTACGCGTTGACCGTCGCCACCAGGTATGTAGTGCTACCAGTGCATGCGCGTGCATGCTCTCTCCTTCTCCTACTCTCCTTCCTAGCTAGCTAGCTACCCTAGTATGAAGAGGGCTATATACTCCTATAAGAGCTAGGGTCTTCGACGACGACGACGACGACGACTCGTCGTAGCAGATAATGACATCCACGTAATCCACATATATATGCGAATGCAACTGCAGGTGGTGGTGGTGGACAACGGCGTGGTGCAGGTGACGCTGTCCAAGCCGCAGGGCCACATCACCGCCGTCCGCTACAACGGCCAGCGAAACAACCTCCTGCAGTACACCGCCGGCCAGAAAAACTTGGGAGGGTAATTAATAAGAAATTTATATACTGTATATATTAAGATTCTACCGTCTTACAATAATAATGTCCATTCATCAGAGTTTGAGGTGTAGCAATGCAACAATATACAACAGGCGGCAAGCTAGCAGAAGCAGGCATATGCCTGGATTGATGATGATATGTTCCTGCAAATTAAATTAAATTGAATTAAATTAATTAATTCTAGCTGTTGCATGCATGCACGCAGGTACTGGGATGTGGTCTGGAACTACCCTGGCTCCGGTCATCCAAGAGGAATGATCGACATGTGAGTGCTAAAGAAATCTTTTACTCTAGCTCATCTCCTTGGTGTGTGCTGCTGCTGATCCACTGGCATGGCATGTCTCTGCAATTCTAACTAACTGATTCAGATTCAAAAGAGTGCTGCTAGCCGCTGTTTGCGTACTTCGGTTAGCTAGTCAGATACGTTAAAAAAACATTCTTGGAAAGGATGCACCGTACGTCACACGTCGATGACGACGTCAGTCGTCACAGAAGATTGCATTTCTAGACAGCAAAAATTGACCAAGTAAAAGTAGTGCATCAGCTAATGTGTGCACCGAAAAGATGTAGTACAGTATATGCCTGCATGCTTGCGAAGAGCAAGAGGACTGACGACCAAATAAAGCCCTCATATATCCACATGCATTCAGCAAATCGCTCTGGCCTCCGTCGTTTCTGTCTGAACGCCAATAATCCTAGCGTTAAACACCACCGTCACACATCCATCGATATTAATTGCTTACTACTGAACAAACAGACTGACATATCGATCGATATTGCTTGCTGAACAAACAGACTGACATCGATTGACATTTATGTTATACTAGTTTAGCTGAAGAATATATAATAATGTTGCATTTTGCTACACATGTTCAGAAGTTTTATTTGGTCCTTTTGGGTGTAATACGTAATTAAGTAGAACTAAGCTGCATCTGCACTGCAGGTTGGACGGTACCGAGTTCAACGTTGTGACCTCAAGAGAAGACCAAGTGGAGCTTTCTTTCAGGAGCACGTATGATCCATCACGCCAAGATAGTGTCCGGCTAAACGTCGACAAGAGGTACCTACCTACCTAGTGTGGCATTCGATCTCTAGATCTTCTTTGCATTGCGTTCAGAGCTTCATTGCTCAACAATATACTACAATGCTTTCAGTTATATGCCTCCTCTGAAATAGTAAATACGGTCTTACACACAGAGTTAACTTGTTATGTTTCCGAAAAATAAAGTAACTGTTGTCGTTGGTTCCATTTTAATTATTTAATTCCAGGTTTGTGATGCTGAAAGGCAGCTCTGGGTTCTACTGCTACGCCATCTTTGAGCACAACAGCAGCTGGCCTGCTCTCAACATTTCAGAGGCACGACTGGCTTTCAAGCTCAACGCAGACATGTCAGTAGTAGAGAGTACCCAATGCATATTACTGTATTGTTCTTCAGACAATCAACATGTTTATATATATAGTATATATTTACATTCTCATCACACATATAAAGATGCTCTCTTTAATTTTGCACCTGTACGTGATCAATACCAAGTTGAGATTTTTCCCTGCAAGCAACAAACTTGTGCATGAATGGTAGGTTCAAGTACATGGCTATCTCAGACGACATACAGAGGTACATGCCGAGCGAAGCAGACAGGGACGCGCCACATGGCGCTCCACTGGCCTACAAGGAGGCCGTCCTGCTGGTGGACCCCGTGGAGCCGCAGTTCAAGGGGGAGGTGGACGACAAGTACCAGTACTCGCTGGACAACAAGGACAACGCCGTCCATGGCTGGATCGGCACCACCAGCAGCCGCCGTTCCAGCAGCCCGGCGGCGGCGGCGGCCATGGGGGTTCTGGGTGATCACCCCCAGCAACGAGTTCAAGAGCGGCGGGCCCATGAAGCGGGAGCTCACCTCCCACGTCGGCCCCACCTCGCTCGCCGTGTTCCTGGGCACGCACTACGTCGGCGACGACATCGTGCTCAGCCTCGCCGACGGCGAGCCCTGGAAGAAGGTGATGGGCCCGGTGTTCATCTACCTCAACTCCAGCCCCACCAGGCGAGCTGGAGCCGGAGCCGGCGGCGGGGGAGACGACGTCGTCGTCCGCGGTCTCTGGGACGACGCCAAGGCGCGGGCGCGGGCGGAGGCCGGGAGGTGGCCGTACAGCTTCCCGGAGTCGCCGGACTTCGCTAAGGCGGGCGAGCGAGGCTCCGTCACCGGCACGCTCGTGGTCAGGGACGCGTTCGCGAGCAAGGGCGGCGGCGACGTGCCGGCAGCGGCGGCGTACGTCGGGCTCGCCGCGCCCGGCGGGCAGCCCGGGTCCTGGGCGACGGAGTGCAAGGGCTACCAGTTCTGGACGACGGCGACGGCGACGGCGGCGGCGGCCTCCGGCGGGTTCAGCTTCAGCATCGGCGGTGTCCGGCCAGGGAACGTACGGCCTCTACGCGTGGGTTCCGGGGTCCTCGGAGACTACGTCCACGCGTCCACGGTGACCGTGACGGCAGGTGGCGCCGTCCACCTCGGCGAGCTCGTGTTCGTTCCCCCGAGGTCCGGCCCGACGCTGTGGGAGATTGGCGTCCCGGACCGCACCGCCGCGGAGTTCTTCGTCCCCGACGCCGGCACCGACCCCAGATACGCCAACAACAGGCTCTTCCTGGGGAATGACAGGTACCGGCAGTACGGACTGTGGGAGAGGTACGCCGAGATGTACCCTAGGAGTGATCCTGTCTTCACGGTTGGGCAGAGCCATTACTCCAAGGATTGGTTCTTTGCCCATGTCACAAGGTACATATACATATACATATACATACAGTATCCACTACTACATTCGTTTTCTTCAAATTATAAGACGTTTCGACTTTTCTAAATACATTTGCTTTTAGTATGAAAATCTAGATATAGCGTAAATCAATATGGGTAACAAAAACTACCTATTTAAAAAAGTTAAAACGTCTTATAATATAGAATGAATTAAGTATCTAGTAACTACTACTAGGACTACATTTTGGGCTGCTTTTTTGCGTGCATGCAGAAAGGTTGGCAATCAGTACGTGCCCACGACGCGGCAGATACGATTCAACCTGCAGGGCCGTGTCGTCGCCAACGGCAACTACACGCTGCGCATCGCCGTGGCAGCAGCCCAGTTGTCCAGGCTGCAGGTAGCTAGCTAGCTAGTAGTACAAGTTAACAATTCTGAATTATGCATGCGTTCGAATAACAATGCAAGTCTGGATTGATTGTTGAAACAACTAACTAAGGTGCAAGTGAACGGCGGCGAAGGAGGCGGTGGCGGCGAGTTTATGACGCCGGAGTTTGGCGGCGGCAATGCGATCGCGCGGCACGGCATCCACGGCGTGCAGCGGAGCTTCGAGTTCCCCATCAGCGGGTACCTGCTGAGGGAAGGTGAGAACAGCATCGGCATCACGCAGACGAGGGCGTTCGGGCCCTTCTTGGGGGTCATGTACGACTACATCCGCCTCGAAGCGTCTGCCTAGCCATCTAGGATCTGCTGATTGAAAGAATCATTCAACATTGTTACCAGTGCAATTCAGTCACAGGGTGGATTGCAGGAGGGGAAAATTAATCTAGCCAAACAAATTAGAGTATCTGTATTCTGTTCTACCTAGCTAGAAAATGGACAGGCTTGGCATTTTTGGGAGGTTTTTCACGAATCCGCTGACTATTATTTAGCTTTCTAACAAGAGTCAAACAAAGTGGTATGTTAAATCTCCAGATAAGGTTCCCGGCCGACAGATTCCCCGACCGACCACTCAAGATTGCTTGGGGGCTCTGGGCTACACCATTGGGTACGCTCGCGCGCACCCTCTAGATGGAGTTAAGCAGAGCCCGAGCACGTCTGTGGCCACTTCTCAGGGCTTGGGAACTCGCCAGAGCTCAGGCTCCCGAGAAACACGACAGCCCGAGCTTGACTCCAAACCCGCACCGCCCTGATCCAATGCTTGGGCAGTGAACCGATGTTCTGAGCAATACTAGCAGGTACGGAGATTCCATGGCGCCGGCCGTTCAATGGGCGCGCGAGGCGCTGTCCGCCGCTCCCTCGACAAGGCCACGCAACAGCGTGACACAACAGGACAATTAGCTTCACCAACTCTAGAAGTAGTGGGCTCCAGGGTCCACTCGTCAGCGCCTCAAGTCGGGGCTTCTTCGCAGCCAAGGAAGCCTCGGGAAGGTTCACCCAGGAAGGCATACCGTAACTGACATTTACCGCTGACAGTCAAGTGTCAGGCAGTTGCAACGACGTCAGGCGGCTCCTGCGGCTCCTCCAACTCCCCGAACTGACAAAGCCGAGGTCCATCCATGCCACGGCAGCACCCTCCTGCACTCGGAGCACGAAGACAATAGATCATAACACCAAACCGACTTGTACCCGGTCTTCCTCGGAATATAAGGGGAGGGTTGGCTCCCATAGAGGGGAGGAGGCCAATTAGACATCAGAAGCATCGGCTAACCAGAGGAACTCCGGAGAGTCCCTTTCGGCAGCCCAGCAAGAGAGAGGGTCGGTCCCTTACTCGCTGGGAAGAAACCTCACGGTCGTCGAGTCGCAAGATAGGGGATTTTTTTTCATTTTTACCATTATAACTGTTAGCACTCAACGAAAAAGTACTCTTGTAATGGCTCTTTCATTTTTAGCACTATTATTATGAGTTTGTTTTACTTTTACCACATTTGCGTATGTGGCACGCCAACTGGGCTTGACACGCTGGTGCACAGTCAGCAGGGGCGCGGAAAAGACGAGGCTGTCCCTGGCTTACTCCTCTCTCTCCCTCTCCGCCAGCTGGGTCCCACAGCTCCTGTCAATGCCAGGTGGGGTCCACTCGTCACCTATGTCTTCCACCTCCAGCACCTGTGCAGCAGGGGGAGGGGCCGATGGCGTTCGGCTCCACGCGCTGCCGTTCCCGCGCGTGCTCAGCGGGGCGACCTCCGCCTGCCCCTAGCAGCGCCGGGCCAGCGCGGGCGGAAGAAGGCGCCTCGCGCCATAAGCGCAGGCATGCGCGCCGGGTGATTTCCAGCTCTGCGCGCGCCATGCCATGGCCGCGAAGCTATGCGCGCTGGCGTCGGCGACGAGTTTTTACGCGCCATGCCATGGCCGCGGAAGCAGGCGCGCCCAGCGTCGGGCGCGCCTCCGTAGCGCAGGCGCCGTGGCCACGAGCTCTGCTTTGCCCGCAGCGGCAGCGCGCGGCCCGTCTTTGGGCCGCGAGCCGTGCACGCCCGTGTCGGCCACGAGCTCCGCGTGCCACACCATGGCCACGAGCTCCGACCCGCCCTGCTGCTAGCCATGCGAGCAAGATGAGCTCCAGCATGTCACGGTTGTGCATGGCGAGCACCCAGCAAGTGCTGCTCCTTGGTCGGACTGGGCTGCTCGCGGGCCACCGTGCCCGCCCCACACGCGCCACGCGTGCCTCCGCAGCCATGGCGTCCGTGACACAAAGCCGAGCGGCTCGATGGCGAGTGGGCTCTGGGCGGCAAAGGGAGGAGGAGAGGCGCGCCGACACCTAGGGAAGGTCGAGGCGGAACAAGGGGACGAGCTTGGGGCTTGGATTGCGGCAGCGCTTCATGATTGGGACGGCAGCAGCCCAAAGGAGTTCTGCTGCTGCTTTCGCGGCGCTTCACGCGAGCTCGGAGCTAGGCGGAGAGAGCGAGAGAGCCTAGAGGAAGAAGAGAGGAGGATGGACGTGGGAGACGAGCTCGGCGCCGGCGACACAGGTGGCCTTGGCCGCAGGCGAGCTCCGCCTCGACGGCTCGAGTGGCCTAGCCGCTGGGTCGGTAGGTAAGCTTGGCGCCGAAGCGGCACGAGTGGCCTCGCCACGGGCAAGCTTGCCTCGAGCGGCATAGGTGGCCTGGCCGCGGGCGTCCGTGACTTCAGCGGCGCTGGTGGCCTCCATCGGCTCTCCATCCCCCTCTTCAAGTGCTAGAGGTGGGGGATGAATCTGACGAGTGGGCCCCACCTGGCATTGAGAGGAGCTGTGGGACCCAGCTGGCGGAGAGGGAGAGAGAGGAGTAAGCCAGGGACAGCCTCGTCTTTTTTGCGCCCCTGCTGACTGTGCGCCAGCGTGTCAAGCCCAGTTGGCGTGCCACATACGCAAATGTGGTAAAAGTAAAACAAACTCAAAATAATAGTGCCAAAAATGAAAGAGCTATAAGAGTGCTTTTCCATTGAGTGCCAACAGTTATAATGGTAAAAATGAAAAAATCCCGCAAGATAGCACCGAGCGATCTCCTGCCAAACTCTCGTTCTCCTCCATTGTAACCCCCCTAATTTGGATGCTTCTTAACACAATGAACGCCTCACTGCAGGACATAGGATCTCGATAGCTTGAATTAGGATAAATCGCCATGTCTCCCTTGTGTTTTTTGAGTACCCGAGCCACCAGAGACTCACACTTCCGACATCCGATGAACAAATACAATGTTTGCCGCGATTATGGACCTGCAACACTTACTATTCTTGAAATTGAATGAGAAGAAACACACTAGCGAGCACCGCCCGCACCGCGGCAACGCATAGGCCGGCGGGCGCGCAACCCACGCCGCCGCAATAGTTCCGCTGGAGAGCGCCGACTGTAACACCCCAAAATTTTGACCTTTTTTGAAAATCACTAAAAATTTGAACTTTTTAAAACTTTTCAAAAACCCTTTGGCCTTGACTTGTTCAACCATATAGAGCTACTGTGGCACAGCATACAAATTATCCCATGCATAGTTTGAATTCAAATTCATTTAAATACATGACCAAATGCAACTAGAAAAGAGAAAAGAAATAGAAAAAGGAAATGGAAAAAGGAAAAAGGAGCTCAGGCTCCATCTCCCCAACAGGCCCAGCAGCAGCCCGCCATCCTCCCCTTCTCTTCTCCTTCCCCCCTCCCTCTTCTTTTCCCGCGTGGGCCAGCCCAAAGAACGACGGCGGCTGCCTGCTGGGCGCGCGCCTCTCTCACCCACGCGCCCGATGACAAGCGGAGCCCGCTTGTCATCATCGTCGTCTACCTCGCGACGACGACGCGAATCCCGCGTCAGGGAGTGCTGCCTCGAAGCCGCCGTTACCGCCTTCCTCTCTGGCCGGAGCGGATAAGGATGTCGACATCTCTCTCTCACCGCCCCCGCTCTCTCTCTCTCTTCTCCCCCTTCTCTCTCTCGCACCTTCTCGCTGACACCTGCCACGAGCGCTACCCGACGAGCTCGGATGAGCACATCTATGGCAAGCGCACGTGCACCGCCACACTGTGGCGAACCGCCTTTGCGATTGCAAACCACACGCACGCTCTGGATAAGCTCGACGGCGGGGAAAATATCTCCCCCACCGAACCGCCATTGCCGACCTATAAATAGGCCCGGCCGGCGCCCCTCCATCCTCGACCTCACCACTCTGAGCTCCGCCAGGAGCAGGAATACCCCCTCTCCCCCTCTTCCTCCCCTCTCATCTTCTCTCTCGAGCTAGAAACTCGATTGCCCCAAATGGGAGCAACCGGCGCCATAAGGACCGCCGCTCAAATTAAACTTTGCTGCTTCACCACTGGTCGAATTGAGCCTGAGGTAAGCTCTCCGAGCCCCTCCTCCACCTTTTCCTCCCTCCAATTTCCTCCCTCTCCCTCTGTGTTGCTCCACCGCCGTGCGCCGCCCTCCGCCGTGCGCCTAAGCCACCGGTCACCGGCTGGCATGGCTCGGCAAGGCCACCTAGCACCCTCACCCCCTTTCCCCGTCCACGCTTTACACACGCACGCACAATGCGGGCCGATTAGACCATGCACACACGCACCGCCCTTGCGGGCGTCGTCGCGCGGCACCTCCCGGCGTGCCGCCACCACCCGCTGCGGCGCCCACCATCGCCGACGAGCTCACGCGAGCTGCGACACGGTGTCCCGCACACCGTACACCTCTTCTCTTCCCTCTCCGAGGCACGACGCCGCTGGCGACGAGCTCTCCGGCGAGCCGGCCCTCCGATCCCACTGTTCCGGTCACCTTTCCCTTCTTCTTCTCTCACTGGCACGCGGGGCCCGCAAGCCAACGGCGCCCCACCCCCCGCGCCGCTCCACGCCGTCCCTCTCCCTCCCCCCTTTATCATCGGCACGTGGGGCCCAAGGCCAACGGCGTTACCACGCCCGCGATCCCCACACCGTCACCCCCATCTCCCTCTTCACTCTCTCTGCACATGGGCCCGCGGTGTCGGCGCCGTTCAACGCCGTCACGACCGCCTGGCCCCACCTGTCACACACACATACACAGTTCACGCACACACACCCTTTGGGGTACACTATGGAAAATTGCTAGGTGCACCCGGGAAGTGTACACAGAGTGTTATTTCTCTATTTTCTAGTGCTAGAAAAATTCTAGGAAAATTTGTAAATAAACTACTTGACATGTAGAATTTAATCATGCAGTTTGTACACCAATCCATGCATCACAGATTGTAACTAAAATTCCATTTAGTAATTAGGGTTTTGAATAAATTAGAATAAACTTTGGAAATGTATAACTTTTGCATTTTAACTCCGATTTAGGTCAAACCACTTCCTAAATTCTTCTAAAATCATGATCTACACATTGCATCTAGTGCCACTACCTAGTTCTATAATTGCATGTATGTATTTCTTTTATCGTTTAGCGATAGTCTTACCTGATAGAAAATCTCCCGCCAGAGGAGGACGAGCATCAGGGCGCCGAGGACCCGGACTACGTCGCGGACATCGACGGTGTTGACAACACAGGCAAGTCCTAATTTCCACCCCTCTACCACCCTTCTATCTTAATTGCATACTGATTCTTTTGTTAAAGAACATACAAATATTTATAACGAGATAATGTGATAAGGTGATAACGTGATAATGTGATAATGAGATAAGAAAGTGACTATATATGCTATGACTTGAAACGGGTAAGGGTAATCTAGGTGTAGATTACTTGGCGGATATGTCTGTGGAAGAATATCCTGTCGGAGATACCTGTTTTAGTCACCCCTAAGGACCGGTTCATAGTCTCTTATTCATCCCTGTGTGATATTTCGTACAGCCACACGTCTATATGGGTAGGCTTGATCCCATACCCCGTTAGGCCGAAGTGCATTTCCACTTAGGGGGCCGGTGTAGGCAAATGGTAGAGCAAGAGACGGCGTAGGATGCTAAGTGATCTTCCATGGTCTGGTTGGGCGTGGATGCTAAGTGATCTTCCACGTAAAACTCTTGAGTGCACTTTCGCGAGCTATATACATATATAATCTCTTTTTAAGTGTGGATGCTGAGTGATCTTCCACAAGGTGTGTGAGGGCATAGGTTGCGAGTGAGCTTCCATGTCCAGGTTGGGCGTAGGATGCTGAGTGATCTTCCTCGTCCAACTCTGTTCTAACCCCTGAGCGCCGTAGTGGAGATGTATGGATACCTAAGGAATGTATACTATCGTGTACGAGATCTCGGTAGTTCCTTTCTAACCATGGGCTGTGGAAGGAATCGTAACTACCGTGTGGGGAAAAGTGTGCACCCTCTGCAGAGTTATTAGAATCTATTCGAATAGCCACGTCCTTGGAATGGGCAGGTGCCGGGATGGGACGCTATGATTAGAATTATATATGACTAATGAGATAATGTTTAAACTTGTATATATGAAATGGACTAACCCGGGACTAGCAAGGAGGACAATACCCTGCTAGGACCAACTTTAATTTTTATCATCACTCTTTTCCACCAAGAAGTTGGGACTTGCTGAATACGTAAGTACTCAACCCCTTTTGCCATGCAGACTACGACCCCGAAGATGATCGCGACTATGAAGAGGAGGTGGACTCTGATGTCTAGGAGCTACGTGAGGACCCCGACGCGTTGGATTGGATCGTAGGAGTTAGGGCTTCGGCTACGCTCAAGATGTCTGTGGAATAGTTGCTACGCTTCGCTAGAATAATTAGCATCGCCTTAGAACCTCCCATGTAATAAAGCCGAACATATTACGGCCTTAGTCATTTCTTATGTAACCCAAGGGCTATGCCCTAACGATGTAGAACCCTTTTATTTAATATCAATAAAGCTCGGTACTTTTCCTTAAATTTGTGTGCCATTTCTGTGTACTATAGACGTATTTGTGCGTGATCCTGGCGCAAATACGGGTATTTCAGGACTCTCAAAATGAGGGGCCGACACCGACGTCTGTGGTCGTCGGGCCTGCACGCCACCCACGCCGCCGCAAGGCTCCTGCCATTCTTCCTCACGAGCACGCGCCCTTCTTCCTTGCATACACGCACAGACGCCGTTCGTGAGCTCGTCATAGTCTGCATCGCGCCCTGCGGCCAGCATCCTGCTGCTTGGTGGAATCTCTCGACAGCTGCTCGGCTTTTCAGTGACGAGGATTGAAGACGAGTCGGCGTGAAGCTCTGTGCGGCGGCGAATTCTGCAATTGAGCGTTCACGACCTAAGTGCTGGGCAGGTGCTCGACGTTTTGCCTCGCCCGATTTTCTGCATAAGGAGATGGTGAGTGAGAAGGGAGAGATGGGATAGCTCCTCCGACCTAGAGCCTGCAATCTGCTGACTTGACGGCATCTCAAAGTCCACCAACCATGGAGCTCTCGGGACTCGTCTTCCATCCAGGGCTTGGGGTTCAAGCAGCCATCAATCAGAGGTTTGGCCTCCCAGTCTCCCCATCTGCGGGATCTCTGCGGCCTTTTTTATTAGTTGCTTCCTTTGGCCGTTGCAAATTTTGTCTCTGCAATCTCTCGGTGGGGTTGATTCTTCAAGCCACCATTGGTGGCGTTGCTTCGGATTTCAATGTTGTTCAGCTTGGTTCCCGTGTCTTTCGTTTCTCTATTTCTTCTAAAAGCATGGGTTTTCATGTGTTTAAGCTGAATAGCTTTGATTGCTCTGCTTATAAGATATACTTTCACCTTTGGGGTCATGGAGGTCCCCGTTGGGAATTTGAGCTTGAAGCATTCAACAAGGAAGAAGCTGCTTCATGGTCTATGGTCAAAAGCAACAGCAAGGCATCTTATGCAGAGGTGGCTCAGAAGGGCGTTCTTACTGGAGCAAATGTAGTGCCGCAAAGGAAATCAGCTTTTGACCGTTTGGTTTTCCCTAGATATGCAGTGCCACAAAAGAAATCAGCTTTTGATCGTCTGGTTTTCCCCAGCTTCAGCAACAATGTGCCTCGTCAAAGCTCTTTGAGTTCTCCACAAATTTCAGACGCTGCTAATCTAAAAAAAACCCATCTTTATCCTGACAGTAAGGGCCTTGAGTCTACTGAAGATTTTTTGAATTTGAGCCTGAGCCACAATCCGAGCCAACAGACTCCGACATAGTATCTCTTGAAGGTCTCTGGCCCTAGGATATGCGTGAGATGTCTCTTTGACAAACACCTAAGGAAGGATTGCAAAAACCCTATTAAATGCTTCAACTGCATGGGCTAGGGACATACCGCATTTAATTGTTGGAGTAATCAAGGTAAGAGTTGTAACCCTGGGGTGCTTAATAGCCACAGTAAAGAGAAAGCACACCTGGGGCAGTCCACTTGGTTCATGAAGAGTGCTGGCATGCCCATGGGGCCAGGAGCAAGCAGCCCACCATGGTGTGACAGAACCGACCAATCCATTCAAGATTAAGCGTAACTGTCCCCGTTAACAACATTGACACATATACACCGCTTCTCGAATGAACCCGGTAGTCCGCTGAGTATCACGAAGGACCTCGGTAAATCAACTTACATCTAGGATCACATGATTAAGAAAACATCATACATCCGTATACAGAGTTTACAGCGGAAAATAATTACACACTGGATTCCAAAAAGTGTTACAAAACATTTCAAATACATTATATGAATGTGTTTCTTATTTTTAAATACAATACCATATGTTTGTTTTACAACACCAGCTTTATTCAAACCTCTGCTACAGCATGGAGAAGAGCGTATAGAATATGGCCATGCCCACTTTCATCCACAGGGCTAAAGCATGTGATGCGATGCCCTTCACACAACAAGTCACCTGCAACAATGGGTAAAAACCCTGAGTACTCAATTGTACTCCGCAAGACTTACCCGACAGAGATTAAAAGAAAGACTCCAAGGATAAATGATAGGCTACGTATGGTGCGGTTGGTTGGCTAGCAACTTTTGCGAAAAAGCTATTATTAAATTCCAAAGTATTATATGTTGGTGACAAAATTATTATGATGCTATTCATAACTATGTTTGCATCTTTCAGGTACCAACTATATAATCCTTTTAGTATCAACAATGAATTCCATCTCTTTTACTACGTCTTTGCGGTCAGGCATGAGTTTCTCACTATTCAGAAGAGACGGCGATTCGAATCGATTACACCAGCTGGGTAAAGCCCGTATCACACACCCGCACGAGTGTGTACCTCACCCGTGCGAATCACCATTCACTCTATTCGAAAAATAGGATTAAACCGTTTCGCAAAACTCATGGTCCTCGATCCTCACCAGTCAGTACCCCAACGACCCGTGGCCTGTAGTTGCTGCTGGATTTTGGATCAGTCCTCTCACACCTTTTGCTCTCCTTCCAGTAATGCTAACAGTTCAATACCTACTTCGAACGAGCTAATCGGTTTCATAGTCGAAACGAGTTATTCGGCTATTATGTGAAAGTACGTTCAATCTCATACCTAGATCCAGAATACGGTACGGTCCTTGATCGACTCAGACGGGAAAACTAAAAGCATACAAGACCTCCATGTCTTGTAGCATCACCAACACCGAATCCAGTCCGGTCTCCAATTATCATTCACCTCATGTTTAAGGATAGCACATGTACCAACCTAAGTGGTGCAGATGACAGGGAATCATCCGGCTTCTTACTGATCTACGCATGGCTAAGCATAACTAACTATTTCATCTAGTAATATGAACAGTTTTCATTTTAGTGGCCAAGGAAGTCATGCAACAATGGTGTCAACCACCCCTGACAACTTAATGCATATAACAGTACTATATAAGGAAAAAGATTATTTGCATTTCAAAAAGATAGAATAGGTATTTAGGATGCTCCGGGGCTTGCCTCGGCGAAAAGTGGAGAATTCAAGGTTAGTGTACTTCGGCAGTGGTTTAGAGCCTCGTCCTTCGCCTTCGGGTAGCAACTCCTATGGATCCTTCTCCTTGGTCACCACGTACTCGACAGAGCCTCTTCCTCCGATCCTATATGAATGTATGCGATGTATGAATACCAAGAGTGCATACATGATGCATAGCTAAAATGGTATGACATGAAATGATGTAATGCAATGATCATGTGCATAGCAAAAATAAAAAGCTACATAAGGTTCCATGTGTGCAATTCTCTTTCTCGATGACAACACTATATTATCAGAGTTGGTTAAATAGACTAACATTATTGTTTCTAGATACATTGAGTATGTGCATATCTCTTCTTTGGGAAGGTTAACATAATTACTAGAAAGCAACAATCATTTGCTATCATTTAGTGTATCCCGATCATTATTACTAAGTAAAGAAAATATTGAGGATCAGTGGGGTTTCATATTCCAAAGTCATCATGTAATCCTAAAGGTCACACAAGCACTAGATATGTACCATATGGTTATTTTATTTGGAAAAGAAGAACAAGACATGTAAGCACTATCATCACACTTAGTAGTCATGACATAAGATAATGAAGAATCTACTCTTCAATTAGAGTATTTCGCATATAAGCAATACCCTATGATTATAATATAGCAGGGTATGAAAATAAAACGACCCAAAATCTATATTCATGAAATCATATACTTCTTTTTTTTTTTTTATCCCTAATTTTGGCAATAATGATTTTATGAAACATTCTCAAATTCTTTTCAAACTTTTTGTGCGGGTTGATAATATTATGAAATGAGTGCAAAACAAATTTCCAAATTTTTGGACTAATATTTCATCCTAGAAAAAAATCATAGAGTTTGCATTTATTAATTAAAATAGATAATTTTAACACGTGCCAAAACTATCAGACATGATAAACTCTTATTTCTCCATGGCAAAGCATCTCACAAAGAACACATATTTATTTCATATTTTTTTCTGAGCTCTAAATAATTGGTTATGAAATAACTAAGAAATCAACCTTTTAATTCTTTTTTCGAAAAGAAAAAAAAAAAAAGAAATCCTTTTTCCTTCTCTTCTTCTTTTCTCAGACAGGGCGCAAGCGGTGGCCGCAAAGGGCGGGGTTGGCCGGCGGTGGCCAGAGCGTGCCTGGTTCGGTCGGAGATGAACGGTGTCGGCCTGGCGGCGAGCACCGGGCGGTGGTGGCAAGGGCGGCGGCGATGAGCGGCCGGCCCGGCCAAAGGGGGTGGCGCAAGATGGCTGCGCAGGTTTGGGGCATTCACCCGCCAGGGGGGAGCGCGGTGGTGCCCTTAGCTTGGCCGGAGGGGGCTTGTGGCACCTTGACCACGGTGGCAAGGAGCTCGGCGGCGCTACTGCCGGACCCGAGGAAGAAAGGGGCGCATGGCTAACTCCGGTGAGGATTGGTCGCGCAGGTTAGCTCAGGAGGGGTGCGTGGAGGTGGCGACTGTATTGGCGAGCAATTGTGAGCTGAGGTTAAGCACAGAGCTTGAATTTTGCCGGCTCAGAGGGCTCGCCGGCGACGGTGCATAGAGAAGGAAAAGAGGAAAACGGCGGCTGGCGTGGCTTTTATAGAGCATGGAGAGGATGGAGAGATGGCCAGGAGTTTCGCGAGCTCGACTACACGTCCCACAGCTCACCCCCGCGCGAGAAGGTGCACGGCGGCCATGGTGACAACGGCGACAGTGGCCGGTATGGAGGGAGAAGGAAAAGATCGGCTGGGTACTGTAGCGACTGAAACTAGTGTTTTCAGCTCGCGATTTCTCCCTGCTCAAGAAGCCAAATTGGAATCCAATTGCACTATGTTGCTCCTCTATAGGTGTGCTTTAAAAGTGCTTAAAAGACCCTAAGCTAAAACTCAATGGTTTGCAACATATAAAATGCTAAACAAGGGTAAAAACGAACTAAAAACTTGGTTTCAGTTAAACCAGGCACCGAGTATGTTGATTAACTAAGTTTAGCATTTAATTAAGGACAAACCCTAGATCACCAAACCCAACCAATTGCATGAAAGCAAAGTCCAAACTTTACACCATTAAGTGATGCATCAGATGACAGAATTTTGTTTCTGAAAAACTATTTTAAACTGCCCTGAAAACTGAATTCAAAAACTGAAATCCAGGACTTAGAATTTTTCTGTCACCTTTTTAAAATTTATGCTGAATTCAGTTTTCAAGTCACTTTTTGAGAATATAAAATGGAAATTAGCCCTGGGCTCCTTAATAAAGTTTGTAGCATAGAATTTATACACAATTTTTATTTAAGGTTTAACCCCAAAAAAGTGATTAATTCACCTACTTACACTTTAAACTATTTAATAGCTTGATAAATGCATCTGTGACATATATACACTCATGAAAACATATTTTGACAAACTTTTGAATACAAACCCTACATTATATTTGGTTTTAAAACATTCTAAATCATTTTTGAGATCATTAACATATATATGCATCATAGTCATGAACAATTGCACTCACTTATGCATTGCAAAACATAAGCTCATGAAAATTCTAAAAACAAACATTAGCACATGCTCATGATGCATGCATGAAAATGCTTATGCACATGAAATGCGATTCAGGGTATAATTAACATTTAGAATGTTACACATGGTTTCCCTCCTTTGCGGATTGATGGATGTCAGGTTCAGCACGCAACCATTTACTTCACCACCCGAGCCAATTCTGGTTCCTTGGAAGCTAAAAAAGAAGACGTTTAAAACTGACCCTGTTGGCAAGGAGGTCCATAATACAGAAGGGGTTAATGAAGTAGCATTGGATTTAGCTTTGGGTTGCCCTCCGTTTGAGCACGTTAAAAACTTTGAAGTTTTCCAGCATGAGATGTTGGGTGGAGGGCCCCCATATGAAGACCAAATTCTTGAGCAGCTTCAGATCCAGGGACAACTTCTCTTTGATTTCTTCGGGCTGGGCCAACAAGCTACCCAACAACAACCTAAGAATAATCGAGTTCAAGCTCCAGCTATCAATCTGAATGTGTCTCTTCCTGTCCTAGAACAGGACCTGAATGAAATACCTATGGTGAACGACCATCAAGAAGTGCTTATCCATCCCATGAATTAGCCTGCTCACCATCAAGATTTGGAAAATTTTTAGGAACAAGTGGTGGAATTCTGGCCTGAAGAACTTCCTGCAATTGGCCAGCAAGTTGTGCAACACTCAGAGGTGCCACCTAACCAACAGGCTGCACCACTTTTACAAGATCTTAATGAAGTATCCAATCTAGAGGATCCAACAGAGGTTTTAATTCATCCTCCTCTGGCGCTTGTGCAAGGTCAAGACCTGGACTGGGAGCTCACGATCCAGGGAATAGAAATGGTAACTGATCAGCCTGAACCTCATGAGCAGCCTATCCTTGAACCTGTTGATGAGTCACCTACACCCCTTTCTGCTCCACCTCTACAGAACTTCAACTTTTTGTGCCATGAGATCCCAGTGGACATGCTGATGAACGATACAGAGCTAGCAAACCAGGAATTTCAAGATGGACACTTTCAGAATAGTGTGCAAGTGGGGATGGTCAAGACTGTGGAAAGCCCACCTCCATCCATTGTCACCAATCCCTTTGAGAATAGGTCCACAATGCTCCCCTGGGAAAAAGATGCCCATAAGATGAAAGGCCCTATTTCAGTCAACATACCTGCAGATTGGGCACTTTTTTTGCTTCTTTGTTGCAAAGCCCACCTCATTTCTCCTGGGCCAAGGAATTTGTCATGTCAGGGTCTCCTAGATTGCTTAGTAAGGTAGAACAGACAATCATAATCTCTATTCCTTCAACCTGCCCCTCTCTGGCTGACAGCAGCTGTTCCAAACTGAGTGATTGGGCCCCCCTTTCTGTGGAAGAAGAAGAGGATCTAGATGAGGAGAATGAAGAAGACTTAGAGGAGGAGAAGGACTTTTCAGATGAACTCCCAAGACCGGAAGTGAGCCCCAGGCCATTAACAAAGGCCAGAAATGCCAAAGCTTATTTGGTAGAGACTGAACTCAGAAGGAGCAATAGGGTCAAGATCAAAAACAAGGGTTTTAAGACCAACAGTTGTGGCAAAGTGTCCTGTCTTGGTTGTTCTAACAAGCCACCCACCATCCCTACTTCTGTGATTGGAAACCTGGGGTCTGAACTGTGCCAGATTGATCCAAGTCAACTGAAAGATGAGATTCTCTCTCAAAAGAAAGATGCTGGGACCATTGGCTCTAGGAAGAATGATGTTAAAGCCAAAAAGCAAAGGAAGAAGAAGGATGATGACAAACCGAACCAATGAATAGAAATAGATCATGGAAAATTTTGTGCTGGAATGTTCGAGGAATAAATTCTGAAAAAATGGAACTCCATTAGAGACGAAGTCTTAGAAAGCGAATGTCAGATATTTTGTTTGCAAGAAACAAAGAGACAAGATTTCAATCAGTCATATCTTAGGAGTTTCTGCCCCCCCAACTTTGATGAATTCCACTTTCTGCCCTCTACTGCAGCCTCTGGGGGAATCCTAGTAGCTTGGCAAGGTGCCTATTTCAGTGGGGAAGTAGTGTTTCAAAATGAGTACACAATCTCCATCAACTTCTCCTCACAACTAAATGAAGATGCTTGGATCCTAACAACTGTCTACGCTCCCTGCACCTATGAAGGGAAGAGGCAGTTTCTTTACTGGTTTCAGTCCATCCAAATGCCTGATGAAGTCAACTGGCTAATAGTGGGAGATTTTAATCTCATTAGAAGACCTGAGGATAGGAATAAGGAGGGAGGGGATATTCAGGAAATGTTCTTATTCAATGAGGCCATCAGCAGCCTTGGCTTAATAGAAATTCCACTCCTTGGAAGAAAATTCACCTGGACTAATAAACAGACAGAGCCTCTCTTAGAAAGATTGGACTGGTTTTTTTCCTCGGCTAGCTGGACCCTCAGATATCCAAACACAACTGCTAAATCTTTAATTATGGAGACCTCAGATCACTGGCCTTGTGTAATAGATGTTAGCACCTCCATCCCAAGAGCTCAAATTTTCAGATTTGAGAACTGTTGGTTATTGATTGATAGATTTTTACCTCTTGTACAATAGAACTGGTCAGCCCCTTCAGCCCTCAATGACTCAGCAAAAAGATTGACTGCAAAATTTAAAAACCTCAGAAGAACTCTAAAGATTTGGAGGACTAGTATCTCATCACTGAAACTGCTGATTCAGAGGGTGAAATCCCTAATTTATCTCCTAGAGTCCATTGAATTACTTAGAGACCTATCTATCCAAGAATGGAACTTCAAAAATATACTCTATGACAAGCTAGTTAATCTACTCAAGATGCAAAAGGCCTATTGGAGACAGAGAGGGAAGATTAAATGGGTGAAAGAAGGTGATGCAGGTACAAAATTTTTTCATGCCCATGCTACAATAAGACACAGAAGAAATTCAATCTCCTCTCTCATAAATGAACAAGGAAGGGTAATTTATGATCATAACCAGAAGGCAGAACTTATTTGGGAGTCATTCAAGCAAAGAATTAGGATAACTGAATTTGAAGGAATGCTATTTAACCTGTCAGAATTGCTACCTGACAACACTGATCTATCTGATATTGAGGCAGACTTCTCCAGAGATGAGATTGATGCTGTCATCTCCCATTTGCCAAGAAACAAATCACCTGGCCCAGATGGATTCAACAATAAATTCATTAAGAGTTGCTGGTCAATCATTGCCAATGACTTTTATGATCTCATTGAAGATTTCCAACAAGGTAATCTCTATATTAGAAGTATCAATACCTCAAATATCACCTTGATCCCTAAAGTAGATGGTGCAAATAAGGTCAATGAATTCAGACCAATATCCCTACTCAATTCCTCAATGAAGATCATCAGTAAACTGCTTGCCAATAGGCTACAGGGGGTCATTCCTCAGCTCATCCACAAAAATCAATATGGGTTCATCAAAAAGAGAACTATCCAAGACTGTTTAGCATGGGCACTGGAGTACTTACACATTTTCCATAAATCTAAGAGAGAGCTGGTGATATTAAAATTAGACTTTGAGAAAGCCTTCGACAAGGTGGAACATGAAGCTATCCTGCAGATCATGGAGAAGAAAGGATTTGGTAATAGATGGCTGACTTGGATCAAAGCAATTCTAAACTCTGGGACTTCTTCTGTACTCCTCAATGGAGTACCTGGCAAAACTGTACACTGCAGGAGGGGGTCAGGCAGGGTGATCACCTTTCAGCACTTCTGTTTGTCATGGCTGCTGATCTGCTACAGTCCATTCTTAATCAGGCAAAAGACAGAGAAATTCTCAATCTTCCAATTGAGCTAAATCACACCAATGACTTCCCAATAGTCCAATATGCAGATGACACCCTAATTTTCATGCAAGCCTCTGCCACCCAGCTCTTTGCATTAAAGGGCATCCTTCAAGCATTTGGAACCTCCACTGGTCTTAGAGTAAATTATAGCAAATCTATGCTAGTCCCCATCAACATCTCTGAGGAGAAACTGGATCATTTAGCAAGAACCTTCAACTGTCAGAAAGGAACCCTCCCCTTCACATATTTAGGGCTGCCCATGGGTTTGCAGAAACCAAGAATAATTGATTTCTCTCCACTTGTTAGCAAATGTGAAAGAAGACTTGTCATGGCATCATCATTTCTAAATCAAGCTGGGAGACTGCAGTTGACTAATTCTGTTTTATCTACTCTGCCAACCTTCATTTTAAGCACCTTTAAGCTACATAATACTGTTATCGAACAAATAGACAAATACAGACGACATTGTCTTTAGAGAGGTTCAGATATGCAGTCAAAAAAGCCACCAAATATTGCTTGGCCAGTGGTTTGTACCTCAAAAGATCAGGGTGGGTTGGGAGTTCTCAACTTAGGCGATCACAATGAAGCTATGCTGATGAAATACCTACACAAATTTTACAACAGAGATGACATCCCATGGGTTGTTTTGGTTTGGGAAAGTTACTACTCAAATGGAAGGCTGCCAGGAAATATTAGCAAAGGATCATTTTGGTGGAAGGATGTCACCAAACTCATCCATAAATTCAAGAGTATTGCAAAGGTGGACTTGAAAGATGGAATGACATGCATGTTTTGGTCTGATGAGTGGCTAGGGATGATCCCTGAAGCATGCTTCCCTGAGTTATACTCATTTGCTAAAATTAAGACAATCACCTTCAGTTCAGTCATGAATGAAGATAGCTTTCAGAACCTTTTTCATCTACCCCTCTCAGAAGAAGCTTTCAGTCAATTCACCCACCTGGGGTTATAATTGGGGTTCAAACTTTTTTTCATCTTCAAAAGTTTATAAGCAAATCAGGTCGGACAGCCCTGTCAACACTAAGTTCAGATGGCTCTGGAATAGTTCCTGTCAGAATAAACATCGTGTGTTTTTCTGGCTCATCCTTCAGGACAGGCTTAACACTAGGGGTGTGCTAAGAAGGAGAAATATGGAACTTGAGAATTATCGTCGCGTCCTTTGCACTGAGCAGCATGAAGAGTCTATTGAACACCTGTTCCTTTCCTGTCCTTTTGCAGCAGAAGCTTGGAACTCCATCAACCTGAATGTCCGGGCTGATCTCCCGCCCATGCAGAACCTGGATTTACTCAGACAACAGATCAACCAAAGCTTCTTTATGGAGATCATCATCTTATTCTGTTGGGCTATTTGGATGTCTAGAAACAATCTCATTTTCAGACAAGTTCCCCCTTCAGTCCAAAGTTGCGGGCTCATCTTCAAGTCTGAATTCTACTGGTTGCTATGCAGAACCAAAAAAAAGTATTTTCCCAAAATTCAGGAATGGATAGACAGCCTAGCTTAACCTGGGAACCTTTTGTCTATGGGCTTCTCTTCTTCAGCTTCCCCTTTCTAGTCCCTTAGCATCTCATCTTTCGTAGCTGTTGCTGTTGCTCTTTTTTAACTGTACTTGTTTTGCTATTTATCTTTTCCTTTGTGCAATAAAATCTACAGTAGGGGCTCCTTGCCCCTCCTGTTTCTTAAAAAAAAAACACTTTCTATTCTTTCACAGCTCCTAATCCTATAATATAATACTCCATCTGTTCGAAATTATAAGACGTTTTGACTTTTTGTAGATACAATGCTTTAACTATGTATGTATATATTTAAGTCCGCTATAATCCTTGTTTTGTTATGTACCTTTCGTGTGTTTTTCCTTTGATTTTAGGTATACAATCCACGTAGAGATGTCTCGAGCATTTATGTATGCATCAACATATATAATGTATGCACATTTCTCTACAAAATTGAAGTTAAGTATAGCAGAAAACACCAAATTTGTCCTTGATATAATGTATAGCATCACCATCAGCATTACCATCAGCATTTATATATGCATGAACATTTCGTTGTTGTTGTCCTTGATAGTATATTTCCAGATGTGACAGAGAGCTGTGTGTGTGTGTGTGTGTGTGTGTGTGTGTGTATATATATATATATATATATATATATATATATATATATATATATATATATATATATATATATATATATATATATATATATATATATATATATATATGTATGTATGTATATATATGTGTGTGTGTGTGTGTGTGTGTGTGTGTGTGTGTGTGTGTAAGTATACATCCCAGGAGGACGGAGCTGAATGAGATATGTACATATATGAATAATAAGTAAACATCTTAGAGGACGGAGCTGAGCGAGATAGGCTCTTCGTTCTAGCGAATATAAGATCGAGCGAGCATGTGTCAATTAAGCTCTACCTATGGTCGACACAACAACAAGCTAATAAAACAATAGACTTGTACATCCTTGTCTATTCATGTTTAGTTTGGAGTGAAAAAAATATGAACGACTAACTTATATGTCAACTTCTATGGAGAAAACAATAAAAATACTGTAATGTGAACTGAGAGAAGCTGCAACAAAAAAACCGTGTTAATACAAAATGTGAATTACAACTTGGGATGCCAAAACATGGCAAAAATTTCAAGCGAGAAAACTACAGTACTAATCTAGGCATATCTTTTTTTAACCATTTATACAAGGTAGTAATAGTGTTAAGGGCATGTTTAAATCTCATACATACAACTAGCAATTACTTGATAAAAATTAGGTGAGATTTTATTTAGATCCTCAGCTAATGAATCAGCTAATGTTTTACCTACCACCAAGCTAATGGTTAGCTATTAATTGATTTTTTTCTAACTATTATGTGGATCCAAAAAGAGCCTAAGAAGTACAATCAAATATATAATTTAAATCTCCAACAATAAATGGGCCTGCTAGTTGACAACTAAGTATACCAAAAAAAACTGGATACCCCCAAAACCCTTCATAACTAATGCTATTTCTTTCTGTACCAAATTATAAGATATTTTGGAATTTCTAGATTCATAGTGTTTACTATGTATCTAGACATAATATATATCTAGATGCATAGCAAAAGTTATGAATCTAGAAAAGCCAAAACGTCTTATAATTTAGAACAGAAGGAGTACAATCTTGGTAGATTTTCAAGAATTGTAAAGGGAAAACATTAGTTTAATTTCAGAAACTGACTTGTTATTGAAACAGTTGAAACTGAAGTTGACCATTCAAAAAAAAATCAAAAAAAGAAGCTATTTTTGATTTACGTCCATGATGACATTGATTTACGATTTACGATGACGGCGACTTCTGCCCTCACTTGTAAGCTTCTTTGAAAATTGAGACAAAAAATGAGAAGACATTAGGGGACTTGACTGAGCAAAAAAATCAATGGGGACGATCCCATGGAGCAATTGTGGGCACTTACCATGGATTTATTATGACACGTGTCCAAGCACATGTACGTGTCCAAGCCGGTGGCGGACCCAGGATCTGGAAGCTGGGTATGCCCGTACGTAGGGGCTGGGGCTGCACTGCTGGAGGTCGTCCGCCACGGTCAAGACGGCAAGGACGGCCATTGGCAACGCGCTGACGTTGCCGACGGCATGGGCAGGGATGAGGCCAAGCAAGGTATGCCTGGGAATACCCAGGCACAACACTGGGTCCGCCCATGGTCCAAGCACATGTATCCAACACATGAGAGTTATTGTTTTTCTTTGCAATTATTTCTCCTAATTTTGATCAAAAACCCCATGTGTTAGATGCATGTACATGGACAATTGGACATGTGTCAGATCATGAATCCACAACGGGTTTCTATGATTGCTCCATGGGGACTGTTTACTTCTGAAGGAGGTGTGCATGGGAACTTGATTCCATGGGGTCTGAAAGAGATTATATGACTAATGCACCTGCTCAACATTTTAACAAACAAGTTAGTCATTAATCTCTTTGCATTATTATTACATCCACCAAAATCCATATAAGGACTAGCTAGATACACTTTTACCATAACAAAAACACGTTATATGGCATATAGCCAAAGCCCATCATAGGATCATGTTATAAAAAATGCGACTAAATAGGTAGGGCATATGCTTGGTTGTGACTGCAGTGACCAAGTCAAACTTTGGTCATATCCAGAGAGGGGCAATGCCAAAACATGGCAAAAATAAAAATGTCGATCATTCGAGAAAACTACTATAGCTTGCAGTATATAAGCATTTATTGGGGCCTTTTAATTGCACTACATCTAGGCATTTTTTAACCACTTATAGAAGGTGGTAGTAGTAGTACTAAGGGCATATTTGAATCTCATACAATGATACAGCTAGCAATTAGCTGATAAAACTTATGTGAGATTTTATTTGGATTCTCAGCTAATAAGTCAGCTAATGTTTTACCTAACCACCAAACTTAATTACTTATTAGTTGGTTTTTCTAGCTAGTATAAATTTAATTAATTGGATGGATCCAAAATGAGCTCAAGAAGTACAACCAAATATATAATTGAAAAAATCTCCAACAATAAATGGGCGTGCTAGCTCGCTGACAACTAAGTGTACTAAAAAAATGGATACTCCAAAAACCTTATTAGTAACTAATGCTACAATCTTGGTAGATTTTAAAAAAATTGTAAATGTTAAGAGTTTAATTTCGGAAACTGACTTTTTACTGAAAAGGTGGAAACTGAAGTTGACCATTCAAAAAAAATTTAAAAAAAATAAGCTGACTTTGATTTACGTCGACGACGACTTTTTGCAGCACGGGGATTACTCCCCACCTGAATATATTGAATGCCCTAAAATGACTTCTTGGCAAGGTTCTTCAGAGACGTCTTCAAGAAGGAGAATCTCGTCGCTGGCCCAGATGGATCTAAGTTGAGCTTTCACCCATAACCTTTGCCAAAGCACTTCGAAGACCCACCCGCGATGAAGGTACACATGCGCCGGCAAGTGGCCATGCCTGAGCTGAGGTGGGATGCCGATCGCCGCCACACCACATGGAGCCGTTCCCGGACTCGCCCGTGATGGTGGGAGGTGCGCACCGGCAAGCGTCTACGCCTAGACGAAGAAAGGGGGGTGCTGGCCGCCGCCACACCACACAGAGCCGTTCCGGACTCGCCCGTGGCGGATGGAGGCTCGCATAGGCAAGCATCCCCGCCGGGGACGAGAGGGGGTTGTCGGCCGCCACACCCGCGGAGCCACGCTTGGACTTCGCTGCGATGGTGGGAGGCGTGCGCTAACAAGGTTCCCGTGGCGTGCCGACCACCGCCACACCGTGCAAAGCCGCTCCCGGTCTCGCCCGCGACGGAGGGAGGCGGGCACCGACACCGCCAAACGCGCAACAACCCAGGACCCTGTCATGTCTGACGCCAACACTCTGCCCAAACAGCGCTCCCACGGACACGCAGTCTCGCCGCCCAAGAAGCCGGGCGGCCAAACCATGCACCGTGCCGCTGCTGGGCCCCTACACACAAACGTGAAGAACACGGCACGCAGCCCCACTGCCGGCATGCCCTCGCCGAAAAAACGCGTGCCTCGCGGACGCCGCAGGCCGCCCCGCATCAGTCCCGAGATGGAGTCGTCGTAGCACATCCACCTCAGCAGCATGTGGCAACGCATCGGAGGCGGCGCCGTCCAAAAATGGCCGCGCAGACCCGGCCCGGGCAGACCGGGCGGGCCGACAGGCCGGGCCGACGGGGAAGGCCGCCCCGCCTCCGCCCACCAAAGAAGCTAATCCGGCCGAGGGAGGCTTGGATCCAACCGCCAGCAGCCGTAGCTGGCCAGATCCGCCCCCGACCGGCCCGGTCCCTGCTAGCCTCGGCCCCGCCCGACCGGCCACCGAGAGGCCAGGCGGTGGGGGCGCTAGCCTTCAGATCCGGCCGCAGGAGGCCTGGATCCAGCCGACTGCACACCCCTGGCTCGCCATAGATAGGGGGGGGGAGGGTGGAGGTTGAGGAGGGAGCGGGAGGGAGGTGGACGGAGGAAGCCCCTCGCCAGCCACTGGCCACCCAAGCAGTTGCGCCGCACCACACTAAGATACTTCAAATCTTCCTACGCGAAAAAAGTTTAAAGGAACCCATACTTTTTAATATATTATAAAAATGCCACCGATCGTAGTATATAAAATAAGTATAACCACATATTCTATGTATGCATACATACTTGACATATATACTACCATAGATGGTCTAGTATGATCATATACTTTATGTACATACACTTCGTTCGGTCATATATACCTTAAATCTTGACATATTAACATGGGAGTAACTACTCCCTGGGAGTACAGAATAATTTCCTTTTTATATATTATATATAGAGAGAGAGACACACACACAGTGGCAAGTATCATATGCTGCAACATCATCTGCGCCTTCAGAAGAAGAAAAAAAAGCTGAGACAGAGGTGTGTGACATGGGAACTTAGCTTGCTTCAGCTTTTGCATTGCTCGCTATCTCTGGACTCTGCTGGAGTAGAAATTCTTCCACACATGCATTCATGCATGCAGCAGCTAGCTTATATATACCGTGTCTATCTTTGCAGGTCGACGACAACGCTCCCAGCTAGCCAGTAGAGACGACGACGACCGTCCAGGGCATCGACCATGGCCGCCACGGCGCCTGATGTTGTGAGGTCATTGGCGCGGATGGCGGGCGCGGCCATCGTCTTCCTGCTCGTCGCCGTTGGAGCGTCGACGACCGTACTGCACCTGGCCGCCGCCGCAGTGCCACCAACGGACGCAGCCCAGCATGGTGTTACAGTAAACGTCAACAAACGCCAGGTGCGTGCGCTGCGTACTTGTACTACTACTCTCCTACTAGCCATATATTGTTAGGTCGTTGAAATCCGGTAGTTCAGCGTTAGCGGTGCAAATTGATGAGTGTTAGGTGCACCTCTAAACCTCCTTAGTTCAAGTATTTATACTACTTCTCTAAAATTTTTGAAAAGTAGTATAAATATTTGAACTAATAAGGTTTAGAGGTACACCTAAAAGGTTACCCCTTTGCACCTCTATTCAACGTATGCCCCCCCCTATATCTTAATAAAATGAATCCTCCTGCATCGTAGGGATATGATGTAGAAATATTTTTTTCCACAAGTTCTCCATGGTTACCCATGAAATTGTTAAAAAAATGTATATATATTTCCCAGGTACTATAGGATGCCCCAACTCTTGTAATTTTCCATGTACTCTTTCTTTCTGTAGTATTTTTTTTGACCTTGTGTGTTTTCAATATATTTATTTCAGTTGGGTTTATTTTAAAATCCAATACTTCAGAATCATTATTCTAAATAAATTGCAAATATATGATAGTTCTTTGGAATATTTTATTTCTCTACTTGCTGGAACATTGAATCTCTTTGCTTGAATTTTTTTTCTTTGACTACAACATTAATAAGTGTAAACAGATAAATAACACAAGTCTAGTACCCTGGCCATGGATTCCTATCATATGTAAACCTACTAGCTTGTGCTAAAACAAGGATGAACATGTGGACTTACATATATATATATAGCTATGCTACAAACCTCCATGTCATGCATAATCACTCAAAGCTTAACAACTGGAACAGCTTGTCTCCCAAACTGAGAGTACTAGATACAAGGATACTCTATCCACTATAATCTGAACAAGCATTGGATCGGAGGATTCTGAGGATAGAAAGGACGAGAAGACACACAGGATAGCGAGATCAGAGATTCAGAGGAGAAGCAAAGCCAGCTGGGACTAAGGAAGGAGACGAGATGGAAGAAAACCGATTGTTCGTCGTATTATTCTTCATTATGCCCCCTGTTCTCCCTGTCCTTGTCCTTTATTGTAGTGTAGTAGTACTAGGTTGTGGATGTCTCCACCGTATATATGACAATGAGATATACTCACAGACATTTTAGAAAAGAAATAGTTCCTCTGCGACTGCACATACATTCTCACCAAACGTATAAGCAGGGAACCATCTTTAGTTTCTTGGGGAAAGGTATAAGGGAACCATCTTTAGTTTCTTCTCACCAAACGGATGGTCTCTCACGTATCCTCACATAGAGATTTTTTTCTGAAAGGGTGGCGAGAGCATTTCCTGCTAATTTTATCAGAAGGAAAGGAACTAACGTAGTTTTTAGCGAAATGACCAGACCCAAAAACCAAACAATTTCAATGTTCTAAAAACGGAAACCGACCTAACTAACTACAAACTTCACGATCCCAAAATTACTGTGCAAGTTACATGTGTGCACGGCTGCACGCATGTGTCTCTAAATAGAGTATTAGTTCCACCTCGATCCTAAAAATGATGCAATTTTATTTGGCTTTAGATTGAGTCAAACTTTTTCTTAAATTGAGCAATTTTGGATTCAAATTTTTTGATACAATCTTTTAACACTTACATGTATACAATTGTTGGTTAAGGGTTGCTCCAAAGTCCAAAGTTTGGCAATTTTAAAACGCAAAATCAATAAGCATGTGTGTTGATGTCTGCGCTTAAATTTGCAGGTAATTGTGGACAACGGCATGGTGCAGGTGACGCTGTCAACGCCACAGGGACACATCACCAACGTCCGCTACAATGGCGAGCAAAACCTTCTGAACTACACTGGCGAGGGAAACACTGGAGGGTAATTAGGGATCTACTATTTAGCAGGCACCTGAGATTTTTGTTCTTATTAGGCTACGTATATGATAGGCATCAATTTTGTTGAAAGTATGATTTGTCTTCATCTTCCTTCAGTCATCCGCTTTCTTGGGTCAAACGTGGCATTGTCCGCTCCCTCACTTACCACCCTCCTCTAGCCGTACGCAGCGGTCTCTAGCCGTACGCAGCGGTGCTACTGCCGCTCCTGCCATGCTAACTAGTGCAACATAAGCTCCCCTATCAATGTGCCGACGGTGGCGCTTTACTACTCCACCCCTTCCTCGTCACTTCTACACACACTAGTACACAAGAGCTCTATACAGGCGGTTTGACACCCATTTTCACTGGCGTTTTTCTCAACCGCCAATGGGAGAGGCCAGTGAAAATGGCCGATTTCCACTGGCGGTTGGTTGAAAACCGCCGGTGAAATCGATTCTACAGCGGTTCTCTTAAGGAACCGCTGTAGAAATCGTTATCCAAAAAACGAAAAAAAATTACAAAAAAATATTTTTAAAAAGACAAAAAATATTTTTCGAACCGGGGGAGGCACCCGCCCGCCCGTCTCCGTCGGAGTCGCAAGTCGCGCAATTTTTCACGTAAAATCGCGCACTACGCGGCCGTGGGGGTTCGAACCCACAACCTCGGCCTCGCGCGTATCCCCCTCTACCACTCCACCCACACGTCACTTGTGTCTATATCACATTTCGGTTTCCCACATATTATCCCAAACCGATAGTAAATTCAATATTTCATGGTCTAAACGAATTCAAATGAAAAAGTATTCAACTACAAACTTTCAACTTTTCGAGATCTACAACTTTCATTTAGAGTGTTTCTCCATCCGAGGTCATTTGCAAAATTTGAATTTCAAATTTGAAAATTTCATTCGTAGTTTTCCATAAAAAGATAATTTCAAATGAAAAAGTTGTTAACTACAAAATTTTATAACTTTTCGAGATCTACAACTTTTATTTTGGGAGTTTCTCCATCCGAAAAAGTTTGAAAAACTCAAAAAAATTAATTTCAAACTATTTTTACAGGCTGTTCTTTTAAGGAATTTCAGAAATCGATTTTCTGGCGGTTCCTTAAGAGAACCACCTGTAGAAATAGTCGATTTTACTTGGCGGTTCCTTAAGAAAACCACCAGTAGAAATCGTATTTTTACTGGCGGTTCCTTAAGGGAACCGCCTGTAGAAATAGGTTCGATTTCTACAGTCGTTCTAAAGAGAAACCGCCAGTAGAAATAAAACGTCAGTGTCAAGAGAAATGGTTTGTGTCCTAGTGACATCTTCTCCACTGAATCTTTTCTAAGCCCAAAGCACTCTGGAATCCTGAGATATTTGAAAATCTCGTGCTCCTTTAGTTTAGGAGAAGTGGATAAATCATTAGCCGATACAAGGGAAATTTAAATATGCTCCTAAGGGCATGTGCACCCATTCTCTCCTCTACATCATTTAAATTGTCTCTCTTCTGATGTGCATCTATCTCCATATACATTCAACGATACAGGAGATGGAAGCACATGCCTTAGGTGGGGACCGGCCGCTTTCATCAACACAAGTTAAATCGTGACTAGTAATTTGCATAATCTTCTTTCTAAAAGGTTGTCCATTATTTGGTGTAATTGTTCAACGATATAAATAACGCGATGAGCAGCCCTGGACTATATACAATACATATGGTTGATTGACGTTTGTTTCTGATCATAAATAATCTCCTGCAGGTATTGGGACGTGCTCTGGGACTATCCCGGGTCAGATCGGCCAGGAGAGCTCAACATGTGAGTTCACAAATTAAAAGGGAGCTGCTTGGATTGCTTGCTGTGTGTTGCCTGTTGAACGACTTTGTTTCAAGCAGAGATACATACAAGAATAGTTTTTTTTTTCGAATACACAAAAGACTTGCGTATTATTGTATTAAGTAGAAGAGTTTAAACAAACATACAAGAATAACTAACATGAGTCGGCGTCAAAAAAAAAAAAAAAAAACTAACTTGAGTCATTTTTGTACAGGTTGGACGGTTCAGAGTTGACGGTAGTATCCTCAAGCGAAGAGAAAGTGGAGCTTTCTTTCAGGAGCAGCTACAATCCGTCGCTCCCAAACAGCGTCAGGCTAAACATCGATAAGAGGTAATATAATGCGCAATGGATGGAAGCACTGATCTACGAGTTCAAAGCAATCCCCTTTTTATCCCATCCGGATCTTATCCTATGAAATCTTGAGAACCAAGAACTAGTGAACTACTGTTGCATGCTGTTTCAGGTTTGTGATGCTGAAAGGCAGCTCTGGTTTCTACTGCTACGCCATCTTGGAGCACGCCAGCAGCTATCCTGCTCTCATCGTCGAAGAGGCTCGGATCACCTTCAAGCTCAACACGGCCATGTCAGTCCTAGCTTGAACTTCACTCACCATCTACCTCTACGTACCTCGACCTCGATCGATCTCTACAGCTAGCTAGCTGGCCTAAAATGGCCGGGGTATGTATGTATATACAGGTTCAACTACATGGCGATCTCAGACGATATACAGAGGTACATGCCCAGCGCAGCAGACAGAGTTGCGCCACGTTGCGCTCCACTGGCCTACAAGGAGGCCGTCCTGCTAGTGGACCCCGTGGAGCCACAGTTCAAGGGGGAGGTGGACGACAAGTACCAGTACTCGCTGGACAACAAGGACAACGCCGTCCATGGCTGGATCAGCGGCGGCGGCCGCACCAACAACCCGGCCATGGGCTTCTGGGTCATCACACCCAGCAACGAGTTCAAGACCGGCGGCCCCATGAAGAGGGAGCTCACCTCCCACGTCGGACCCACCTCCATGGCCGTAAGAAAATACAAAACATTCTTCTTTGATCTTACTAGTTACTACTACTACTACTACTACTAGAACACTCATCACAATATGCATTGTCAGGTGTTTCTAGGGACGCATTACACTGGGATCGACATAATGCTGAACCTCGGCGATGGCGAGTACTGGAAGAAGGTGCTGGGCCCGGTGTTCATCTACCTCAACTCCAACCCCAACCCCAACAATGGCGGCGACATCCGGGCTCTCTGGGACGACGCCAAGGCGCAGGCGCGAGCGGAAGCCGGCAAGTGGCCGTACAGCTTCCCGGAGTCACCGGACTTCGCCAAGGCGGGCGACCGGGGCTCGGTCACCGGCACGCTCGCGGTCGGGGACGCGTTCGCGAGCAAGGGACGCGGCGACGTGCCTGCTGCAACGGCGTTCGTCGGGCTCGCCGCGCCCGGCGGGCAGCCTGGCTCCTGGGCGACGCAGTGCAAGGGGTACCAGTTCTGGATGAGGGCGACGGCCGGCGGCCGGTTCAGTATCGGCGGCGTCCGGGCTGGAACGTACAGCCTCTACGCGTGGGTTCCCGGGTTCCTCGGAGACTACGTGCGCACCTCCACGGTGACGGTGACGGCAGGTGGCGCCGTTGACCTTGGCAGCCTTGTGTTCGAGCCGCCGAGGTCGGGCCCGACGCTGTGGGAGATCGGCGTCCCGGACCGCACCGCCGCGGAGTTCTTCATCCCCGACGCCGGCGCCGACCCCAGGTACGCCAACAACAGGCTCTTCCTGGGGAATGACAGGTACCGGCAGTACGGCCTGTGGGAGAGGTACGCCGAGGTGTACCCTAGAACGATCCTGTCTTCACGGTTGGGCAGAGCCATCACCCAAGGACTGGTTCTTTGCCCATGTCACAAGGTATATACATATATCCACACTGAAATAAATATATACATATATATACATTCTACCAGTACTACTGCTGCATCTTGGATTGGGTTTCGCATGCATGCATGCAGAAAGGTTGGCAATCGGTACGTGCCCACGACGCGGCAGATACGGTTCGACCTGCAGGGCCGTGTCGCCGCCAACGGCACCTAC
This sequence comes from Chrysopogon serrulatus, assembly GCA_015844335.1. Lineage (NCBI taxonomy): Eukaryota > Viridiplantae > Streptophyta > Magnoliopsida > Poales > Poaceae > Chrysopogon > Chrysopogon serrulatus. Next base: position 92,487 of record JADLZL010003982.1, read on the forward strand.
ACGCTGCGCATCGCCGTCGCAGCAGCCCAGCTGTCCAGGCTGCAGGTTAGCTAGTACAGTAGTAGTATACAAGTTAATTAATAATCTGAATTATGCATGCGTTCGAATAACAATACAATTCTGAATTGATTGTTGAAACAACTAACTAAGGTGCAAGTGAACGGCGGCGAAGGAGGCGGCGGCGTGTTCACGACGCCGGAGTTCGGCGGCGGCAACGTGATCGCGCGGCACGGCATCCACGGCGTGCAGCGGAGCTTCGAGTTCGCCATCAGCGGGTACCTGCTGAGGGAAGGCGAGAACAGCATCGGCATCACGCAGACGAGGGCGTTGGGGCCCTTCTTCGGTGTCATGTACGACTACATCCGGCTGGAAGCGCCTGCCTAGCTCTAGCTAGCCAGAGGAGTCATTCAAGATTGTATTAATTATTGTTACCAGTGCAGTCATATATAGGCCTTGTTCACTTCCCCCTCCAACTTCCAAGTTTTTTCACTCTCTCTCCATCACATCAATTTGTACCCGCATGTAAAGAGTATTAAATATAAGTATAAAAAATAACTAATTACACAGTTTAGTTGTACATCACGAGACAAATCTTTTGAGCCTAGTTGGGCCACGATTAGACAATATTTGCCACATACAAACGAAATACTATGGGGGCTTTTCAATCTCTCTCCATCACATCAATTTCTACTCTATATATGGAGCATTAAATGTTAGTAAAAAAATAACTAATTACATGGTTTGGTTGTAAATCACAAGACGAATCTTTTAAGCCTAGTTGGGCCACGATTGGACAATATTTACCAAATACAAACGAACTGCTACAGGACTTTTCAATCTCTCTCTTCTCCCATCTAAACAAGGCCATAGTATAGCTCTAGCCAAAGAAAAGTATCTGTATTTTGTGCTACCTAGCGAGACATTTAGTAGCCTGGCAATTTTGGGACGACATACTGATACAAAATTAGTTCTGAATTTCCTTGCAAAAAGAGAAGAATTAGTTCAGAATTATTATTCGAATTACACGCATATGTAATGTAACTTAAGTTATTATTAGGTTTAGGTCGTGTTGGCTTCCTTCCTTCCATGGTAATCTATGGATTATTACTTGAGGACTCTTCTTGCGCTTAATGCTGAATGAAAAAAAAAAGTTCTTGCTTTTTATAGGAGCTTGTTCCTGGATTATTGTAGGATTAACCAAGTCAGCGAAGCCCTCTGAGAGCACTCATCCGCCGGCCAAAATTAGATATCGAGACCCATGATTTCTTTTGAGGACCCCATAAAAATATGTAGGTCGTCCAATATATGGTGAAGTTGTAAAGGATTAGTTACCGTCACCCTCATGTCCAAATTAAAGGATTGATCTGTCTATTAATGATTATAGTGGAGAGATCTATCTTGATTTTTACATAGCAATTCTCTCATTGAGGATTATATTGGTACTAGGTAAATACCCGTGCGTTGCAACGGAAACAATAAGACAATGATACTTCTCATTCTCACAATGATACAAGATGATAGAAGTGGTGAGACCTCGGTACAAAATCTAAACCTCCAATACTAACAGGGCGCACAAATAAGACTGACGTCACAAACATATCAGCAAAAGGAAACGAACATTTGGGCTGAGAATGATACTGATAAATTGTTCCTAAAACATAAAGTGAACAACATAAAGTGAACAATGAAATGATGAGAGTACTGATAATGTGTATCTGTATAAAGAATATAACAATGAACAATAGGGCAGAGTATACAGTCAACCTATATGTCAGCAAAGGAGTATATTCACCAGGTTCATCATTCTAATTTATCTAGTGCTGTACTGTATGTTTGGATCATGTTGTAGTTGTACTGAGCAACACAATGGATCATTGATACAGGTATAGAGTTGAAAGCCACCAGAACTATCTCCAGGCTATCACCAGCAGCATTAATTTATATGTGCTCCAGTTCATCTCTTCTGATCCCCTTCTCTCTCAATCCAAAAGCAATCGCTAACCTTCCTTCCTTGTGTATGTCCAGTCCACACGCTTTCAGTGACACCTTCCTTCGCCTCCGTCGACTGGCTGGACATGTTCCCGAATCACCGCCTCCGTGCGCTCTCATCGGATTGCTCAGACCATGCGCCCCTACTGCTCCAAACGAACGTCATTCCGTGGGCTGTTAAACGCTTCCGATTCGAGACCTTCTGGGGCGCGCTTGCCGGGTGGCTTGACGTCGTTGGCGCTGCGTGGCACCCTTCCCTGCTGCACGCGGATGCGTTCCGCAACTTGGACTTCAAGTTCAGGAATGTGGCCCGAGCTCTCAAGAGCTGGAGCATGTGTCACATTGGTAGCGTGCGCCTCCAGTGGCGATCGCCGACGAGAGGTCATTCTGCGCCTTGACACGGCGCAGGAGAGTAGATCGCTGTCGCCGGAGGAGTTGTCGTTGCGCAAGGAACTCAAGGCAAAGTGCCTTGGCCTTGCCTCCCTCGTCGTAACAATCGCCAGACAGCGTTTCTCGCCTAACGCATTTGGCGGAAGGGGACGCAAATACCAAATTCTTTCATCTCCAGGCATGTCACCGCAAACGGAAGAACTACATCTGCTCGCTATCGGTGCAAGGCCATGAGGTTGTGCAAAATGAGGACATGGCGGAGGCAATCTACCAGCACTTCAACTCGCTGCTTGGCCAACTGTTCCAGCGCTCGGCCAGGCTGAACTTTGCGGCGCTCGGCATTTCGCAGCAGCATGACCTTTCGGGCCTTGATGCCTGTTTCACCGAGGAAGAGATTTGGTCAGCTATTTGCGAAGTTGCCACCGATAAGGCGCCGGGCCCCGACAGCTTCACCGGCCTATTTTACAAGCTGGCATGGCCAATTATCAAGCCCGACATCCTCGCAGCGTTCAATGCCTTACGGTCGCCGACGGGCGTAGCTTCAACCTGGTGAATGAGGCGTTCATGACTCGCTACGTAAGAAGACTGACGCTCAGGCTATCAAGGACTTCCGTCCAATTAGCCTCATCCATAGCTTCAGCAAATTGGCCGCCAAATGCCTGGCCCGACGGCTTGCGCCTAGGTTGAACGAGCTGGTGCACCCATGCCAAAGTGCTTTCATCCAAGGCAGATCCATACACGATAACTTTCGTGCGGTGCGGCTGGCATGTAAGAAGCTACATCAGTCCAAACAAAGTTGTCTACTGCTAAAGATCGACCTGGCCAAAGCATTTGACTCCGTGTAAGCTGGCCCTTCCTTCTGGACACACTTCGTCAGCTCGGGTTTAGCAGGCGCTGGATCAACTGGGTTTCCATCTTGCTCGGGACGGCAAGCACGAGAATTCTGCTCAACGGGCGCCCGGGGGAGCGCATCTGCCACGCTAGGGGGCTTCGACAGGGTGATCCTTTGTCGCCGATGCTTTTTGTCATCGCCATGGAGGGCCTTGGGGCCTTGATCAAATGGACGGAGGCCCGGGGCTTATTCTCGCCGCTTGCCTGCCCGGCCATCCGTTCCTCGCGTGTCCATGTACGCCCGACGACGTCGTCATCTTCGTCGAGCCTACCGCTGGACCTTGAGGCCCTGAAGGCCGTGCTCCTCATCTTTGATTATACGTCAGTCTCAAGGGCGAACCGGAGAAGAGCACAGCCACCCCTATCCGCTGTTCTCGACGAGCAGATCACCGCGGTGTCGCAGCACATGTCGTGTACCCCGGCGACGTTTCCAGGGTTATACTTGGGCGTACCACTCTCCATCCGGGCGGCTACGGTGCAGCGACGAGCAGTTCATTATTGACAAAGTGGCGGCCAGGATCCCAACTTGGAAGGGAAGCTTGATCAACATGGCTGGTCGGACGACCCTTGTGTCTTCAACGCCCGCCCATACCCGTGCACCTTTCCATTGCGGTCGGCCTCTCTTCGTGGGCAATTGCACGCATTGACAAGCTGCGCGCGGCGCTTTCATTTGGACGGAACCGATTCGGTCGCGGCCGGTAGGTGCCGGGTCGCGTGGGAGACCCTGTGCGGCCTAAGTCGCTGGGGGGCTTGGGCGCCCTTGATCTCCGCCGATTTGGTTTGGCACTCAACCTCCGTTGGGAGTGGCTTCGGGCGGACGGATCATAACAGAATTTGGATCGATCTACCCGCCACAACTGGAAAACGCCGGGGCCCTCTTTGACGCATCCACGATGTGTCATGTCGGGACGGCAGGTCCACACTATTCAGTGCGATCCCCTGGCTTCATGGCAGCTCCATCGCCAACCTGGCCCCGGCTCCGGTGGCCTCGGTTCCGCGTTCTAGGGTCAGGACAACATCGGTTGCGGCGGCAATGGAGAACAACTCGTGGATCCGGGACATCTCTGGAGCCATCACGGTAGGGCTGATCGTGGAATACCTACAAATTTGGGAGCTACTGCAGGATGTCGTTCTGACGCCGGATGTCCCGGATGAGCTCGTTTGGCGCTGAACGGCGAACATGAAGTACTCTGCGGCTTCTGCATATGGGGCAATGTTCATTGGGGCAAGCACTCCTTTTGGCACAAGTCTAGTTTGGAACACACGCACGCCGTCAAGAGTTAGGTTCTTCTTCTGGCTTGTGCTCCACCGTCGCTGTTGGACTGGGGAGCGCCGCAAGAAACATGGGCTTCAGGATGACGACAACTGTGTTATGTGCCTGCAAGCAGTGGAGTCCATGGATCACATCCTGCTCGGGTGTGTCATTAGCAGAGAAGTTTGGAGTAGGGTGCTGGGGCATATTGGGCTTGCGGACCTCACCCCCCGGCAAGGCAACGAGGTCTTCAACTGGTGGACCGCAGTCCGGCGGTGCATCCCCAGGAACTGCAGGAAGGGCTTCGATTCCCTCGTCGTGCTGACCTGCTGGATCATCTGGAAGGAGCGCAATGCGCGCACCTTCAGTGGCATCGCCCCAACGCCGACCGAAATTGCAATGCTGGTGGCTACCGAGGCCTCCTCGTGGATCCAGGCGGGGTTTCGCCACCTGCTGTCGCTGCTGCCCAATGGCTCCCTAGCTGCTTAGTGTCTTGCTCTTCTTCGCTCTTCTGTTTTTTATTTTCGCTGATGCCTGTTGTTGATTTTCCGGACTTGTCTACTCCCTCTTAATGAAATACGTGCTGAGGCACGTTCGCGAAAAAAGAATGCTATATATAATATATCACTACAAAGGAGCTTCAATAAAAGGATCAGAACGGTCTACCATTAATTCATTATGCCATAAATAATCACTATAAGTTTCTTTGCTTAGAAATTGAGAGATTTAAACCGAAGCAAGCAACTTCAACACTGAACTCTGTTATTCACCTCTGAATCAGCCCAGAAAGCAGTGTTTTCATCCCATCTTTGAGCCTCGTCTCCTAATTCAAAGGCCATTTCTCTATATTTTTAAACAAAAATTTTAGAGCTACAAAGCTGTACTACTTTTCCTAAGAGTGATTGGTATTCTTGTATACGAAATACTGAGAAGGAAAGAACAGAGCAACTTCAATTCGGAGACTGGAGCTTAGCATCAACACGAGCAGCAACCGACCGCTCTGCTTCAGCTGCTTGCCGCCTTTCGCCGCAGCTTAACTGCTATTCCTTTTTAGTTAAAAGAACTGTGTTATTTCTTTAAGTTGTTTTTACGTCAGTCAAAAAATCTTTATATTGATAAGTAATTTGTTTGGTTTGGGATAGGTTCTATCTGAACTCGAACCTCCAGAAATTATGTGCTATCAGAGCACATACATCCAGAGTCGGTTTCTGCAACATTTGACTAAGAAATAGATGACCCATTTAAGAACAAACAATCATGCAAATCTACAAATATTATCATTGAGTCATATCTAGATTCATCCTTGTGCTGGACTAAGATCTGCAATACCTCATCTGCCAAACTAAGCTATACGTCTTATTTCTTCTTAGAATGAAGCATGGTGCTGAGCTAACTGCCTGGCAATTACCTACCTATTTGAAGTAGTCCTGATTCGATGAAAGCACCATATCTTATCTTCATGGTGGAAATGGCTGCACCAGCCTGTTTCTAATTGCTGCTGATAGAAACAAGATATCTCAAAAATGCAGGTCTTATCACAGCCAGATTGAGCAGAGGAAATGGCTAGCATTGTGTGAATAATGATTCTACAACAAACACTTATTACTCCATCTAAAGGCCATGTGAAGATAGATTTGACATTTCACATTTTTAGTGGATGTAAGAATATATGGCATATCCATAAGTCGTAAGGCATGCATTGCTCGCTGGCACAAAAAAAAAAAGTTATGGTATTCTGCTAAGCAGGTTACAAGCACGGGCAACGTACCTGATGCTTGGTGTTGAGGAGCTCCTCCATCTCCATGTAGATGCCTTCCGATGTTGACTGATGAAGATATGTGAAACAATAGACATTGAACTCATTGTTTTTCATCTGAATTGGTTACATGTTACATGGTGTACATACAGTTTAATAGAGTCATCCACACTTTATTGCTATGCCCTCGCAGATTAAGATGAAATACGGATTTCCTGAGAGGGTTTCTCACCTGTGCATCTTGCTACTTAATTCAATGATATACATTGCAATGCACATAGATTCCATGATCAATCTACCAGCCCTCTCTGCTCTACTATTTGATCTGCAGTGCTGAACGCTTGTCAGAATTTTGAAGCAGACATCTGTGGATGGAAATTCGAAGAGCTAAAGAAGAGATAAGGACTGAGCAGACCTTGCAGATATTTACTCGAGCATCCGACAGGCGATGTAGGTCGCACCGGGGTGTGAAGGAGTTGCATAGCGCCGCGGTACTGATCACCTCCTTCCTCGCGTCTGGCTAGCAGCGGCGACATGACGACGTCCCGCGCGTCGGCGTGCACGGCCTGGTCGTCGAGGCCGTGTGCCCATGTCCTACCTCGCGTCAGGCACCAATGGCGTAGCTCCTCCGAAACCGTCCAACAGCGACGACATCACCTCACACTCGCATTTGGAATTGTTGCCGCCGATCCCGTCAGAGACATGGTGGAAGGAATGCACAGACACCGCAGCCATCACATGGGGTCTTCGCTGTATGCCGACCCAACCGCCCCAATCGCCATTGGGGTTTGGACGGGGAGCATGGGATTGGGTGGCGGCTTGTGGGATTCGACTGGGGAGGCTGGGATCCAGTGAGGATGGGCGAGGGTGATTCGGGGAGGAAGGTGGCGGCGCACAGCGGAAGGGGCATAGCGCTGGTAAGAATGCCGTACTTCCTCATCTTCTCCACAGAAGGAGATCGACGCCTGAGCCACCATGTCTGTCTCCTAGCTGCAGCATCAGCGACGGCGCTTCCGAGAGTGGAGGAGGGGACGGATGCCGGAGGCAGAGAGAGAGGCGAGGCCTGATGGTCGCAGCATGGGGCCCCACCTGTCGGCGCGGTAAAAAAGCACCGGAGGGGCATGGGAGTTGCGGATGGCTTCACCATCGGCGGTAGACGGGTCCTTGCCGTATTTTTTTTAGTTGTGGAGATATACGTACAACTTGATTTATTTTGATAAGATTGGATAACAAAGTGTCGAAAGGGCCGGGGGGTGGTGGTACTGAAAGGATAAAAGAGACCACGCCCCGGACTTCATTGCTTCATGCCATCTCCTATATATATGGCCGAAGAACAAGCATCCCAGCATCTCCCAAGCTGATCGGGAAGAATTGAAGATATATACATCGGAATCGGATCGATCAGGTCCGAGAGCCAGAGCGTGCTGCTGGCTATTGGACGAAGAAGCCGCAGCGCCGCCGCCACCGTGCCACGGGTATATTCCCTCCTCCGATCCGTTGCCTCCTCAGGCCTAAGCCGCCACCATTTGAGAGCTTTAATTATTAATTGAGCCTACTTTCAATTCAATATATTATTATTGGTTCTGTATGCATCGATCATATGTTCATAATAAGTTCATTATATTGTTCATATACACGTACACACGTGCTCCTAAAACCCTAATAGACTATCTTTGCGTGATTATATATATTATTATTGGTTTCCAGTAGATGAATGCACAAACGACATTAGTGGCGGCCTTCGGTGAGAGCCAGACCAGGCTGAGGCCATCCCTACTACTCTCTTTCCCAAGCAGTAGCCACTGATGCAGACATCACCATGCCAGACCTTCCAGAGGTACTAAATTACTAATCACTACATATAGATTGTCATCTCCATATACTATCATCTGCTACTCTCTTCTACTATTTACAAAGATATGCACTCTCGTGCATGTTCGCGAAAATACTATCATCTGCTCAGCAGAAAATCATTTGCTAATTGATGTCGATCGCAACAGCCTCGCGTCTCTTAATTATATGATTGCTCAAGTTTTGAAATTAAAGGTTCAATATGTGGACATATATATATAAACCAAAAACACATAAATTGCATCTCTACATGATATGGATTCTCTGATATTGAGACCATAAATTACAAAACCACTCTAGCGTTGCTATATTATACAGAGATATAATGCCTAATTTCCCTCCCCCACTAATTAAATCAAGTTCTAGCAAGTTTAGGAAAAATTAGTGCTACAGAGAAAAGATCACACACAATGCCCTCCACTAATTAATCTAAATTCAATCTCTTAATCGGTGATGCCTCTTAGTCTCTTAGTCTCTTAGGATGGTGTTTAATCAAAAGAATTTGTTACTACTTCACTCAACCAAAACTCACTAGCTAGTTTAACTCTGCTAGGAGGGTGTTTGTAGGAATATGCTGACCAAACATTGGGGGTGTTAATGTGTTATAACTCTACTCACTTTGTCCTAAAATAGTTAATATTTTAGCTACAAATCTAGACAAAATGTTTGTTTAAATTCCTAACTAAAGCATCAAATTTTTTTTGGGAAGAATGGAGTACATAATTCAGAGCAAACATGTTTATGTAATTGTTTGTGTGCATGCATGCCCGCAGGATGTGATCCAGCACATACATTCCCTGATGAAAATGCGAGACGCAGCTCGCGCAGCCTGCGTGTCTCGGAGCTTCCTACGCTTCTGGAGGTACTACCCCAACCTGGAATTCAACCAGAAAACCCTAGCCGCGAAAAGACAGCCATTGCTGCAGAGCAAAGAGAACAGGGGGCAAGCACGTTTTCAGCAAAGCACGGCAGGTGCTCGAGAACCACTCCGGTGCCGGAGTGAGGAGATTCAATGCAAGCGCTCAACCTCATTGCCTGCTACAAGGACGATATTTATGCCGGCCTCCTCGACGGCTGGCTCCGGGCCTGCTTCGCCGCCAAGCCTGGCATCGCCGACGTCGCTCTGCGGCTGCCGATTAGCTATGCCTCTGAATACAGCTTCCCCTACTCGGTCCTGTTATCTGATGATGATGTGGCTGACACTGACAGCTGCAGCTCGACGACGAGGAGCTCAATTCAGTCTCTTCACCTCGCCTCGTGTGGCTTCCATCCTACAGCTAACGGCATTCCAGGGCGGCCGCTTGCTTGCTCTCGGAGCTTGTCCAGAGTGCGATTGACCAGGGTCGATGTCACCGACGATGAACTGTGGATGTTTCTTTCTAGCTGCTTCTCTCTGGAGCAGCTGGACCTCTCCACATGCAACACGGTTGCCTCCCTGAGGATACCCCGTGTTCTGCGGAAGCTCAAGGTGGTGTGCGTGCGAAATTGCAGGGCGATGACAGTGATTGAGAGCGACGCTCCAAACATCTCCACCTTGAGATGTGAGTGGGTGCGGCTGTCGAGGTTCACGCTTGGAGACTCGTTGGAGACCAAGGAGCTGGACGTGCACGTCCACGTCCACGTCATGCAAGACTTGCTCCAGTATGCAGGCAGCTACTTGCCAACCATTGCACCAAATCTTGAAAGCCTTGTGCTATCAACAGATTGTGACGCATGTATAGTACTACCTATATATATGTACACCATATTTTTCTATAGATTGCAAACAATTTGAAGATGTTTGTTTGTTTCCTTCAGATGTTGAAGGTGCCAGCGATAGTTGACAGATTCAAGAACCTCAAGCATCTTGAAATCTGCCTTGGCGAATATGGTGGATTTTGCAAAGGCAATGACTTCCTTTCTTTGGCTTATTTTCTTGATGCATGTGTTGCCTTGGAGTCCATCTTACGTGTGAGTACTGGCTGATCATCTCCTCCATATAACCTCATGTATTTTAACTGCAATATACTCTAAGTAACCATTACTAATTATATGTACATATATACACTAATATAATAACCCAAGAAATGCATGCATTATTCATATATAAGTGCAGATTGCGAAAGGTCTCGGATGGTACGAAAGGTACCTAATTGTCGGGAAACCAGCTGAAGAAGTTCCATCCAGCAGGGCGGCCGGCGATCCCACTAATCCTATATGGGGGACTTGGAAACCTGAGGAAGGCGACCATCACGGGCTTCTGCACCGCCAAGAGCTTGGTCGACCTGACATGTCGCATCCTCGAGATGGCGCCGCCGTCGCTGCAGTGCCTCGTCCTGGACACCACCCCCGGCTACGACAGGAAGCGCTCCTCCTCCGACAGGTGTCTGCCGATGCCGAGCCGCGCTCAGGCGCTCAGGGACCCTGAAAACATACTCACCTGCGTGAGGGGGGTCCCTATCGGCATCGAGCTCAAGTTCCTTGGGCCCCGCGGCCGGTGCCACGCCATGGATGCCAAAGGCGCTCCGAGGAGGTTCTTGTAGCGTCAGGCAGATGGCCGCGTTGCCTTGGTTTATGTCCTGCCAAGGAGCTAATAATATGCCAGGGTTAAGCACTACCGTTGCGTGTTCATGTTCGAGGTATATAGATTCTTTGTTAAAATCTGTTATTACAGTCAGTTGTTGAATATTTCATCCTCTCCTTTTATGAGGTTATAAGTGTTTCCTTGTCGGGGAGTTACAACATAGAAAATATATACATACTTAATATAATTCATAAGGTCTAATAAATTTACACTTCTCCTATATTTAGGCGCCTGGATTTTAAAATGATTTCAAGCAACTCTTATACTGCAAATTAGTACAAGTAAATTGTCACTTTTTGATTTGTTATTTGTCTTTGTGTAATAACATATCAATTTTTGTCTTTATCTAACTATACAAGACAACTATAAATTGTTAAATTATATTTGTGCCAACACATACAAGATTTTTTTTCAGTTTTGTGTAGTTTTGTCTAACAGATTTTTTTTTATAGAATAAATAATTGCAGATTGTGTCTTCAAGAATTGCAACAAGCTAAAACTGTAATTTTAGTATATAAAATAAAATATATGCAATAACCGTCACCTGTAGAAAAGCTAAAATTTAGACACCTGAAATTTAGCAAATCCCATATTTTCGCATGTATCTTGGGTTTAAATAGTTGCTTTAGATTTCAAGCGCTTAAAATCAACTCAAATTTCATTCCTAGTCACTCAAAGCCCTGATGTTCCAAATAGCGATAAGGCCCAACTAAGTAGCGATCTAGATGCAGGCCCAAAACTCATCAAAATGCATGCGCTGCCACTCTGCAGGTGGTCCCCATTTATGTACTAGTGCATTCTTTTAAATCTATAATAAATACTTACTTTTGTTTCAAATTATAATTTTGCTATATATCTAGATATATTATTATATTTAGATACATAGAAAAATAGATATATTAAAAAAGTCAAAGCGGCGACTTATAATTTGAAACGGAGGGAGTATATAGCTAGCTAGCTCTGATTGAGTCTAACTAGACCACTGCAGTTGCCTCTGGCCAGCAGAACAAAGCTTTTCAAGTGGTGGATGATATGTCCACCGAGAAAACTATAAAAAAAATTCTAATTTGGTCAATGTGAAATTATGTTGAGTCTAACTAATTTTGTGTAAAAACTGTCAACATATATAACTCTAAATAGACATACTATAAAAATAGGTTTCATGATGAATCTTAAAAATTTGGTCAAACTTTAAATCATTTGACTTGACACAATTTTTGAAACCACACCATTTTTGGGCCCGACGAATAGTCAAATTATCCCCTTTTCCTTTTTAATAACAATCAAACTATCTTAAATTTGACTAAATTTATGTAGAAAACATTACAAACATGCATGTATATGGCTTCCAATTAATGTACATTGACAAATAAAAATCATTATCTTTTTTTTATATAAATTGGACCGAACCTCAAATAATTTGACTTAGCTAGCTACCTAGCGTAGTTTACAAGTGATATATATATAGATCCAGATGGCTTTCCAAGATCTTGACGTGTGTGTCTCTATCTGTCCCCAAAACAACACAAGTGACTTACTGTCCCATAATCTCAATCCACAATGATGGGCATGCATGCATGCCTGCCCCTGTGCTTGCGCCCATGGTTTGATGACAGGGTATGACATGGACACATTGACAACTCCGTTGATCATAGCGTATGATGGTCCCGTGCATGCCCGACCAATCACCACACAGAAAGATCACTGTCAGAATTCATCAGAGAAGGGCTAACTAACCTAGTAGTAGTAGTAGTAGCTGCTCCATCATCTCATACAGTTGTGGAGTACTATCATATATAATTGTATATATATATAATCCTCTGTACACATATATGTATATATGTAACTGTCAGGCCACTAGCTACTGTTGAGCAGCGTGCTAAAAAGGCAACAGTACTGTACGTAGAAAACTACGCATGTACGCATGCGGATCGCCTTTTAGTTAGCAGCAACTTAGCATGGATGGATGGACGCATTCAACCATGCTAGCGTGCGTGCGTGCCTCTCTTTTGCCATCCCCCTATCATGCTGTCTTCTATTGGAACGGTATGCATGTCAGTTTGTCACACACACTTGCTTTCAAAAAAAAAGTTTGTCACACACTCTCTCTCGAAAGCGAGCATGAGTACACACATCTCCAACAACTAATGTATGCATGCCCGTGTCGCACCGACAACTAATAAACTGGATGATAAATTGAAGCAAACAGTGTCGCACCAATTATATTATCCACTCACCACACACAAATGCCCAACATTACATTGGTCATCAGGCAGCTCGATCATGATCAGATAGTATATGCATGCCCGTGAAGAGCTCTGAGTAGTTAATCAGTGTTTGTTTACCTGTACGGTACAATAGTTTCAGTGTTTGATTAGGTAAGAAAAGATGAGAACAAGATGGTGGTAGCAGAGACATGCGCATCTGAAAATCTGTATATATACTTCCACAGCTGCTAATAATAAGTACTGCTACTAGTAGTACCTAGGAAGTGGATGATGTCAGGTGATTAAGCTGCATGCAGCACGGTTACTTAGTTAAACCACTATCTTGTCTGCTTACCATAAGAGCGCATTACTCTATGGTTACTCCACAGAGTGTGCCGTGGGCAGGCAGCTATTCCGATCCATATATGGCAAGGCTAACTACAAGTATTATCATTCAAGGTACCATCATTCAAACCTTAATTAAACCCAAAGCAGACAGAAGAATTACGACATTCTAAACACTGCACAGAGGATCCAATTCTAATAAATAAATAAATAAATAAATAAATAAATAAATAGCCAAACAATATCCTCATCCATCTCATCTTTGCAGTTGCAGCAGCCAAGCCAGCAGCAACCAGGGTAGTCCATCCACCGAAACAAAAGAAAGAGGAAAAGCCCAAAACAGCACAGCTCAGCTACAGCGCACACTCAACCACACTGCACAGCACCTGCACGCACAAAAAGGCGAGCTCTCCTCCTCTGCTCTGCTCTGAGAGGTGAGAGCCCCTTCCAGTAAATAAAAAAAAAGAAAAAAAAGGGCCACTGGGGTCGTCGAGTCGAGCCGTCGAGGGAGGAAAAGGGGAGGGTTCTCTCTGCTCTGCCGTCGCTCACCAGTCACCACCGGAATTCGGGGATCGGTGGAGAGAGAGAAAGAGAAAAATCGAAGAAGCCGATCGATTTCCCTTGAAAAAAAGAATAAAAACCTCACCTTTTTCCATCCCCTTCCGTCTGTTTCCGGAGGGCGACGGATGTCTTTTCTTGGGGCTGGGGCGGCCGTCCAGCGACCACGGACGGAGCTGCGCCGAGGCAGTTGGGAGTAGAAGTAGTAGTAGTCGTCGCCCTACCGCTCCAGCTCCAGCAGCCGCTCCAATCTAGCCGCCGGCCGGCCGGCCGACGACGGACGACCCGGCCGCCTCATGGAAGGTACGCCCGCCTACGACCCCTCTCCCCCCTCTTCTCTCTATCGCTCTGCTGGACTTGGGGTTTCCTTTCTTGGGTAGATTGCGTCCGTTCTAGATCTGCCGCGCGGTTTCCCGGCCTGAACCGTCGGAGTTTGGGCGGCGCTGTGTCGATTCGCCCGGATTTTTTTTTTCCCGGCTGCGCCTTCGTCGAAGCACAGCAAATCCTGTCCTGGCCGGATTGCCGCTTGTGCTGCCCTTTGATTGATTTTATTGATTGGTTCTGTTGAGTGGAGTGGATGTGGCGGCGGGATTTGGGGGAGCAGCAGGCAAATGTTCGATTTTTCGCAGTGCCAATGGATGTATGTATGGCTTAAGACCCTTAGAATCCCATCCAGCCTTTGATTTTAGCTTCGATTTGCGGTGCTTGATGTGCGGTCTATAGTTAGCTTGATACAGGGTGGAAGTAAGCTGTTTCGCATGCTATGAGGTGGGCTGTGAATGTGCTTTTGCAGCTCATGTGTGCTTGCTGATAAGATTTAACTTGTTTTAAGGCTGGACCAGTTTTAGTTTTAGGTATTTTCTTCTATGAAGAAAGGAAAACAAGTCCAGTCTTGCCTGTCCAGTCCTGTCCTGTGGGTTAGCTTGAAAATGGTATTATGGAAATTACAAATCCTCAGCTCCCCAATCACATGTTCACTTGGATATACCACATTTCAGAATTCATTACACAATTTGCCACTTAAGTTTCTGAGTTTGTGTGGTGTTCAAGCATAGATCCCATGTATACTTGGGTCAGCAGCAATGCTATGTTCTTGTACCCCCTTGTGAGTTGTGACACAATATAAGTGAAGTAACGATAGCAAAATGTAGGACTGTAAATTCAGTAAATTTGGAATTTCAGTCATTTGAGATCTATAAAGCAGAAGTTGATATATCGTACATTTTTAAACCGCAAACATCTAAAGTGTCCTTGCATCAGTGACTACCATGGTACAATCTTTGGTACTTTCAGACTATCAAGTTTCACTGTTTTTTGTGATGGTGTTGGTGGGGACAGGAGGTGGGGGGATATGCTCATGTAAAGTTTTGTACAAGGAATGAATGATAGGATGGGAATACTACATTTGGTTAATCAGAATTCTATTGTCTAGTAAATAATGTTACTGCTCATATTTGGTTATCCCTGATTGTCTGTATTTCTTGGGTTTCTAATTCTAGTGATCATTGTGGTAAATTCAGGTTGACTTGAGAAGTCATTTTTGTTAGTAGATTGGTGATCATTCTCTGATCTTCTATGCCTTTTTCTTTGACTTGTATGGACTTGTTAGGTACATAACCATGCCCATATATGATTGTACTGGTATTGTGTTTAGGTATTGATTGATTAAAGCGAGTAGACATCTAAAGTAACTTCTGTGTTCAGTTTTTCTTGTGATGTATTGTTTCATGCTACACTTGCTATCTTCAGTACCCTATTGCTTATCTTCTCCTTGTCGTTTGATTGCTCATCGTGGATACTAGAGTTTCTTGATTCTTTCATATTATATTGCTTGAGCATCCATTTGTACACACTTCACACTTAGTAACTGGGGGATTTGACATAATTTTGCAGACCAATCACCTGACCATATATCAATCGGTTCAGCACCAAAGAAGTCTAGCACTTCCTCACGAGGCCGGCACCGTAATTTCTCATCATCAACATGCAAAGATTTTCTCCGGAAGTTTGTAGACAGTGAACTTTTAACTTCAAGCCTAGAGGATTGGTTCTATGGTCACAGTGAAGATTGTGGTTTCAGGAAGCCAGCTTTTGATGTTCCTTTTGACCTTACAGAATTACAGAATTTTGATTACGCTTTGGAGGGTGTTACATTTCAGCAGCTAGTACGGATGCCAAATGCCCTATATGCATCGACATCAGATGTTTTTGAAGCTACTGCATACCTTGCTTTAGAGGATTTCCTTCACGCAGGCCTTAAAGGATTGTGGCAAACTTTCTGGGGTCCTGATGAAGCAATGCCATTCTCAGTTGCCTGTATACACAGCACAAGCTCCAAATTTTATCCTGCTGAGAAGGCTATTAGCAGTGGAAAACTCGGCGGTGTTTGTGCAACCGCTATACTACTGAAGAATTTGAAGCATTCACAAGGAAGATGGGATCATATTGTTGTGCTGGCTTTGTTGAGACCTGATATTGGAATGGTTTCGGCACAGGATGACCAGGAGCCATCTCCTGCTGTCTTAGGGGAGGCACTGTTCTTTGCTTTGCGTGTTCTACTATCTCGAAGCCTTGGCAGATCCTCCACTGTTCTTCGCAATTCAGACTGTGTTTACTTGCTTCTTGTTGATTCACAGTTTGGAGGAGTGGTAAAAGTGCAAGGTGATTTGAACAAGCTGGATTTTGATCTGAACAATGTTTATGACTGTGCTGCTGAATGGATAAAGAAACATGCCAAAATTTCAGTTTCTTCCATAGATCGAGTGTGGAACAAACTTCGGGAATGCTAACTGGGGAGACATTGGGACCCTTCAGGTTCTCAATGCAATTTTTCACTCAATGATCCAATTTTATGGAGAGCCTAAGTATTCTCTTGATGAACTAGCAACAGAACATAGTTCAAGGCTACAAAGTCGAAGATCAGAAAGACATTTGGTTGACAGACAAGCTAATGGTAATGGTGTATTTCGATTCCAACAGCGAAGTCATTCACCTGAAATTGTTGAAGTACAAGAGGAAGCAGCTGTTGATGTGAAACCACATGAAACCTTGAGGCTCGAAATAGGATCTGTTGTATTGATGGATGATGCTTACACACAGAAAGGTTTTCAAATCAATGACATCCTAACAGACAGTGACCCTCCTATTTATGCTTCTACTCCTGTAGAAGAACCTACCAAAACCTATTTGCTGTATGTTGGCTCCAGCCCTTCTCATTTGGAGCCGGCATGGGAGGACATGAGCTCCTGGTACCAAGTACAGAGGCAGACCAAAGTACTGACTGTGATGAAGCAAAGATGCATTTCTAGCAGATATATACCACAGATGGTATCTTCTGGTCGGGTCATCCATCCAGGCCCATGTAACAGGCCTAACTCAAATGGAAGTTGTGGTCATCCATGGTGCAGTACTCAATGCTTGTCACCTCACCAGTTGGTGATACCATTTCAAATCTGATACGGAATGGTTTGTTCGGTGTTGAGGAGGCTCTGAGATGTTGCCATGACTGTTTATCTGCTCTTGCTGCAGCAGCATCTGCAGGAATCCGTCATGGTGATATCCGGCCAGAGAATGTGATCCGTGTGAATAATGGTTCAAGGCATCCATATTTTGTGCTTATTGGATGGGGTCATGCTATCCTAGAAGATAAAGATCGGCCAGTAATGAATTTATTCTTCTCATCTACATTTGCACTCCAGGAAAGAAAACTATGTGGAGCATCTGACGCAGAAAGTTTAATTTATCTTCTATATTTCTCTTGTGGTGGAGTTTGCCCCGAGCTTGACTCTGTTGAAAGTGCACTTCAATGGAGGGAGACGTCATGGTCGAGGAGAGTTATACAGCAGAAGTTGGGCGACATCTCAGCAGTGCTAAAAGCTTTTGCGGATTATGTCGACAGCCTTTGTGGAACTCCATATCCGATGGATTATGAGATCTGGTTGAAACGACTGCGAAAAACAATAAATGAAGATCATGGGAAGGAGGTCGACACGTCCTCAAGTTAATACCGCAGTACATTTTCTCACAAATCTAAAATTTGGAAGATCAAGAGTGACCAGCTCATTACCTTCTGTTGTTGTTGTAGATAATTTATTTGTGAAAGGTCCATTATATTGTCCATCGTTTCACACCATTTCTTGGATATAAGGGTATTTAAAAAGTTGCAATCTGCTGCTGCTATCCTCAATGGGATCACTGTCAATGTTTACTATTCCATGGTTGTGCCTTCAGCCCTTCACACAGGAGATCCTTGAGGATATCAGCAACATGATGTATTTTGTGAAATCTTTTGTAAATTGGTGAGCCTCTGCTCTGGTTGCCTTCAGAGATTCTGGTCCCATTTTATTCAGTTCTTGTAGTCTTCAGGATGATATGTTTTTCTTGTGATCAGCTCAGTGCCTGAACTGTTAATTGGTTGGTAAATGTGGACCTCAAGTGTGTGATATAGTTGATCAATTTTTTGGGCCTTCTTCCTGTTTGTAGCTGCTCTAGAATAGAGGTTACATAGTAGCATTTGAGCTTGACTAAGTTATTTGTTGGGTGCGATGTCCAAGGTCCTGCAATGTAAATGTTTCTATTGAGCTGCTCAAACTCTTATCCTGCTACTGTTCTTAAGTCTCTCTGCGTGGGCTGTGGGGTTAATATGCCCCATGCATCAAGAAATGCCTTGGTGGTGATACTGTCTTTGTTTGCAATGAGTGTTTTGTTCCCTAATATGCTGTTAACATGGCCTGTCCAGGTTTTGAACTTGTTGCAGATTGCTTCAATTTGCAGAACTGAACCCCTTAAAACAGCCGCTTACAAAAACATGATTGCTGAGATTGAAACGCTGCATCATGATGGAAAACAAAGGGTGTACTAGTTGGTACCTGCTGTGTACTTGGAGGAATTTTGGTAAAAGTAATAATATGAGCTTGCGCAAATGCTGATTCTTTCTTGTAATCCACATTCCACAACAATCGTAACAGTGACTTGAATCATTCAAAAAAAATTCGAAAAAAGCTTTTTTTTAAAGCAGTTTGAGCCAGGTAAATCTAAGTGTCAGTAGACAAGGAGACAGGCGGGCGTACTGGCGGGTGTTGAAGGCGGTACAGAAGCACGTCGGCAGCGGCGCTTCCCGGCAGCACTTCCGGGACTTCGTTGCCGCCGAGTTCCGCGCCCCCGCCAGCACGAAGGCCGCGGTGCAGAAGCACGTCGGCAGTGGCGCTTCCTGGCAGCACTTCCGGGACTTCGTCGCCGCCGATTTCCGCGCCCTCGTCGGCACGAAGGCCGCGGTGCAAGCACGTCGGCAGCGACGCTTCCTGGCAGCACTTCCAGGCCTTCGCCGCCACCGGCACGGGAGGCCGACGCCAAGCAGAGGCTGCAGCTCGCCGGGGACCAGTGGCGGAGCCAGAGCCAAAAAAGGAAGGGGCCGAATGAAGCTCCATAGCAGGTCCACCTAAGAATTTGTCCATTTTTCTTCGGTTACAAATTTACTTAGATTGTTGATCAATAACAATTATTCAATAGAGAAAAATCCACTAAATAGAAATTACATGCGGACACCCCAAATTAACTAGAAACTAATCATTTGGAAGCTTGTGCTTGTATTTAAACATATTTATTAGGTTACAAATAAAAGAAGTGGCTAAAGCAAGGACTTTTCAATAGACCCAAAAAGAGTCCGAACTTATGTTAGTTTGTTTAAAAAAAATTATTTTAGTGATGTAAATCAATGTGGGACTTTTGGACATGCTGCTCTAGAGATGATATGGTAGTTGCGAGGCACTAAGACACGAGTGCAACTATTAATGAGGCAAACAAGCAATCAAGCTTCTAATAAGTGAATATCAAGATAAGTAGAAAGCAGTACTCCACGTACATACAGTGAGTAATACATATACATGTAGTCTGATAATGTATATAGCTTTTTAAAATTTTATCCACTGCCAGGGGGGCCGGCACCCACCATGGCCAATACATGGCTCCGCCGGTGCCGGGGACTACCTTACATCCTCAACAGCGTCCACCAGCACAAGGTAGGGGATTGATCGCCATGTTTGTGATGTGTTCGATGAAATGCTCAAGAAGAGTTTTTTATTTTAATTTTTATTTAAAAAACCTCCACTCCATCAAAATGCCTCTCTCGATGTGCTATGCGTTTCCTAAAAAACAATCATTAATCAGCTATTTGTAAAACATGCCAAAAATTGCGTATTTGAGTTCTCTACCTAGGAAGCCAATATTGTGGTAGGAAATATGCAATTGAGTAGAAAACTTCTCTTATTGAAAAATTGTACTGTATATACTCTCTTTGTCTCAAATTATAGTTCACTTGACTTTTTTTACCTCAAGTTTGACCACTCGTCTTATTTAAAAGTTTATGTAAATATAATTAAATTTAAGTTATTCTTGAAGAGTTTTTATTCACAAAACAAGCCACAACAAAAGATATGAAATTTTGCATAGACGAGTGGTCAAACTTGGAGTTGAAAAAGTCAAACAAACTATAATTTGGGACGAAGTTAGTAATATGGAAGGCAGATAAACTGTGCAAAATTAATCATTGCATTAACTAACTTCATATCAGTACATGCTTCTGAAACCATGATGCAATGATTGGGGGGGGGGGTGGGAAATCATATGGAATTCTCTTGTTGCTTCTAAAACATGGCATATATCAACCATTGGTCCAGTTTAGCATGTGATTGCTGATGAGCCTTTCCACCAGACCACCATCACAGGAGTAATTGTCTTCTGATAAACTTTAATCTGCGGAGTTCTTGAATTACTAATTACTAAAGTCAATAAAGTATCCAATTAGGCCGTTAGCGGTGTTTGGTAAGAGCTCGTATACAAACTGATTTAGAATTAGGGTTTCTTCTCTTTCTTTTCTTTTCTTTCAGGGTTATTAGAATCCATAACAACACCCACCACCACTGCTGGTAAAGGTTCTGTTTTTTTTATTTACTAGCAAATATGCCCGTGCGTTGCAACGGAGAAAAAAAGCTATCAAACGTTCTAAGAAAAAGAAAAAGAAAAAAAAAGAAAACATGATTGATATATACCTATCTACATTTTTAACCTTTTTATAAATTTCAAAGCTACCCCTCCATTTGAAATTATAAAATGTTTTGCTTTTTGATATATAATCTTGTAAAATATCTTATCCAAACTCGACTTTATTTGTGAGACATAAAAATAACAAATTTATAACAAATCATACGGACAGACTTTTCGGCTTGAATTTGTTATTTTTATATCTCACAAACGAAGTCGAGTTTGGACAAGAATTTACAAGATTGTGTATCATCATATCATCTACATGTGTGATTTTTTTGATGAATTTAGATGACTATTTTATCATGGTTTGCACAGGTTTTTCACAAAGAGGTTGATTTGCACTTGATACATTGCCTTCTATGGAGTAGCTCTGCATAGCTTCAATTTCTTTGGTTAAGAGTAACGTTTAGTAAAACTTCTCCTAAAAGATAAAACAGATAAAATATAAAATATGGATAATACATTTCTATTTTTCCTTTCTCTTTTTTTATTTTTCTGTCTTCTTTTTTAACTATTTTCTTCTCTCTACTTGCTCACTTTTTATCTCTGTCTTAACCATTTCCCATCCGACCTCCATCCTCCCACCGCGTGTCTACGTCGCCCCTCCCACCGTGTCACCACTTAGGGCAAGTACATTGATATTGTCTTATAAGTGGTCTCATATAATGCCACGTAATTTCAAGACGACTCAATAGACAACGTATACAATAGTTGTTTCTTAAGTTGTCTCGTAGCAAATGACAGTTCCTTAATTTAAGGATAGAAGAAATGCTAATTTGTGAGTTGCATGGCAACAACAACTCATACAGTGGTAAAATAGTTGTCTCATAGTCCTAAATCTTAGCTCATGTAGTTGTTTCGTGAAACAACGACCTCTTTCTCTCTCACCTTTCTCTTTCCTCCATATAGACAAAAATCCTACGTGTCATTGCATGAGACAGACTATAAGACTGCTGACATGTAGCAATGTACTTGCCCTTAGAGCCACCGCGGGGGGTTGGACAACGCTGTCAACAAGGGTTATGCGCCATGTCCGGGAGCCACTCTCTGCCATTGCCGCTCGTCACCGTGCCCCACATAAGGGAGGACAATTTGGGGATAGGCCACCATATTGAGGCGAAAACTTGGGCATCCAAATAAGGTCTTAAGCTGAGGAAGAAAGGGAAGGATGAGTTTGTATATGCACAGAGAGACGACAAGCTAGCTAGCAAATATTATATTTTTGTTAACTCCAGACTTGTATGAGCTAATTTATCTACGAAGATAGTCAAGATACAACTTTAGTTACTACCCTCGATATATAGCTTGGACTCGGATTGCTGCATTGCAACGTACATCAAGGATAGGATAAGTTGAATTGCGTGATCCGTGCTGCCTTTCGGTACGTGTTCCGATAGAATAAATATAACGTGCATGTAGCATGTGAATTGAAGGAGAAAGCAACATCATGAACATAGCACGGTCAAGAATAATATTATATGCCTCATGCGGGAATAAATTGCTGCTCTCTCACGCCTCCGGCTACTGTGCGCCACTGTTCACATGGGGCCGGCACTGTTCAGGCAGGTCTCACCACTGTTCATGTGGGTCCTGCATCACTGTTTTGGTTTTTTTTTTTGCTCAGCTTTGCTTTTTTTTCCCCTTCGAAGCCGGCGCAGCGGAGCGCGCCCATCGGGCTAGTAGGGACTTACGTAGTTGGACTTGAGTCCGACACCGTTACGCAGCGCTACAATTTTAATTTGGGTCTAGTCCCATGGTTCAGGACTATTTGGATTAGGACTCTAGGAATCTATGTCCAAGTTACAGGTTATATCTATATATAAGTCCGGATGGAAGAGTGACATAGACCAAAAAATAGATGGACGAAAAAAGATGTGGACCAAAAAAATTGGCTGAAAGTTTTGCCTTTTTATTATTACTAGGAAAAGTGCCCGTGCGTTGCAACGGGAGAAAGACAATAACATCATCAAAGCCTTGTCATCTATGTGTTGTTTTGTCGTGAAAGCTATAGTTTTCTATTTACATCATTGTATCTTTATTGCATACGACATTATGGTACAAAAAGCCTATTCCCTCCATCCAAAAATAAGTGCGCATCTCGTTTATTGAGGAATCAAATTCGTATATAGAAAATACTATCAATATTTATCTCTTTAAATAAATTTAGTACAACTAATCTAATGGTGATGATTTAACCCATTAATTTATATTCCATTTATTGAGTCATTGTACTGTATTCGATCTGCTGAGCGCATTCTCTTGGAAGAGTCCATGCGAGGAATCTGTGAAGGCTGAGCAAGCAAGGAGAGAGAAAAACAAATATATCTCTTTATTATTAGGTATAGAAAATATCTATTTATTAAAAAAAAGAAAATATCAATATAATACTATCCTTATTATCTTTCTGTCTATAATAAACAGGAGATAAAAAAAAACAAAAAATTAGAAAAGGAAAAATATCAATGTAATACTATCCTCTTTTTTTGTCTATAATAAATAGAAGATAAAAAAAAAAAAAAAAATGACATAACCGAAGATATCTATTTGATCCTATTCATATATGTCTAGGTTACCTCAAGAAACGAAAAAGGACACGGTGAAATAAAAATTGAAAAAAAGGAAAAGAAAAGGAGTAAGCACTGCCCAAAAGTTTCATTTATTTGTGTCTTTCTAACAATAAAAATGTTTCACCTAAAAGGTTGGAAGGCGTAATCCACGTTAAATACAAATAAATTACATAGAACATCATCAAGGCTTGTGTGGTGTAGTGGTAAGCCTGTATAAAATGATGGTTGAAGACCAAGGTTCGATTCGAAACCTATTAGGGGCAATGTACTTTTATCGTTTTTTCACGCCTGCGGTTCGGCTGGAGTGGGCCGCGAGTGGCAAGTGGGCCGGTTTGGTGGCTGGAGTGGGCCGAAAGTGAGGGCAGGTAGGTTCAGACTGGTTGCTGGAGTGGGCTGCCAAGCAAGTGGATTGGACAGTTAACCTAAATTGGAATGGGCCAGACGAAAAAAATAGCAGAAATTTTGCCTCTTTATTAATAGGTATAGATTATTATTATTATATTAGGTATAGATAGATATTATAAGGGTTCTGTTTTTCTTGTTGTAACCGGATTTGTTTTTTCTAATAGTAGCTGGAGATCAGGATCGGAGTCGAAACCACGGAGACTATAGATGTAGGAGCATATTATATATATATATATATATATATATATATATATATATATATATATATATATATAGATATGTAGATGTAGGAGTATAAGGCCTTCCACAATGTGAGGCTTAAGTGCAGCCACAAAAAGGAGAGAGAAAAGTTAGCACCACTCCAACCCATTGTGGAGGGTAGTTCTAACTCTGACTGGTTCCAGAAAAAGGTGGAGCGGAGCACGTTGTTGCGCCGGTTCCAATTGATTAAAAAAACATAAAGGTACAGTGAAAGTAGTTGGCAGTTGAGAAGCAGTGAAGATGGGCAACGGTCACATGACCGTTCTCTGCTTCCAGGCTCTCCTCCTAGGGACCCAATCCACTACCCTATATATACATATACATGTGCAACACAACATATCCGACCACTCATTCAAATCTTCCTCTCACAAATCTTCCTCTCACAAATCTGCCTTTCTTTGTAGAAGACCACTCATTCAAATCTTCCTTCCACAAATCTTCCTTTCTTTGTAGACATGGACAGCACTTCCTCTCTCACAAACATGTTAAATTCTGCATTCACAAGTGTTGATCCAGAAAAACAGGTTAGTCAACAACATTATTTCCCCCCACCCCAGTACCCCATGAGCTATCCACCTACACAATTTCCTCCAACTTTCCAACCCCCATATCCACGAGTATTCAATCCTTTTGGAACCCACTCAAATTACCCACAATTTCCAGTCACACAAGGATATCCTGGGAATTCTTACCATGGTGTTGTGGGTGTGGGACAACAAAACCCACAAGGAGGCAGTCAAGCTTCACCAGTTGGGTCCATAGGCTTTTTTCAAGGTAGTCGTACCACTGATTCGCGAGGTGATGAGAGTAGCCCGGTTGGTTCAGCTTCTCCAGTGTCCCAAGGGCAACAACTTGGTGCAAATCCTGATGAAGCAGCAGTTTGGAGTGAGAGGAGTGAGAGCAGCCCTGATGAATTAGAAAAGAGAGAAGGGCGTGTACATTGGGGTAAGGATGAAAATCTCCGGCTAGTTGCAGCTTGGATAAAACATTCCACAGATTCAGTTATTGGAGTTGATAGAAGGGGAGATAGGTATTGGAAAGATGTTGCAGCAGAATACAACTTGCATGCACCCAAACACCAGAAAAGAAGTGCTACTCAGTGCAAAAACCATTGGCAAAAGACTATCCCTTTGATTACCAAGTTTCATGCAATGTATGACAAGGCAAAAAGGGAGCATGGCAGTGGTGAATCTGATGATCAAGTGATGGATAGAGCACGTGAAGAATGGAAAGCAGCTGCCAAGAAAAAAAGGCCTTTTGCACTAGAATATTGGTGGAAGGCAGTGAAGGATCAGCCCAAGTGGAGTAAAGCTTACCCGATTGAAGAAATGATGAATAAAAGAAGCAGGTTGAATGAATCAGGAGCTTATACTTCTTCAAATCCAGAGAGCGAAGATGCAGACCCTTCATCGAGGTGTCGACCACAAGGGCGAAATGCAGCCAAAGCTCAACAAAAAAACAAAGGCAAGTTAGTCTATTCAGAAGACAGTATTTCAAATGATAATGTGCAACAATTCAATGAAATTCAGCTAAGGAAAACAGTTGCTGCTGAGAAAATGGCTGAAGCAACACTTGTTCAAGCTGAAGCAGCAAAAACCAAAGCCGAGGCTGATAACAAAATGGCAGATGCAGAGAAGGACAAGGCAAAGCTTCAGAAAATGGAGATGTACATGGCACTGCTTCGTACAGACACATCAAGTTATGATGAAAGAACCAAGGCAGGACATGACCAAATGTTGGCTTTATTAGCTAAGGACCTTTTTAGTTGAGATGATTTTATTTGTATTTGCTTTTTCACAGATTACTTGTACTATCTCTCTTAATTAGATGTACCTCTGAACTTGTACTGCTATGTTGGTTCTAAATTGTATCAGTTTATTCCATTTTCTAAAACTAGTTGTTGTAAAAAAAACTAGCTGTTGGGTACCTTCCAGTGCAGTTCAGTTTCACATCAACAAGCCGTTGTAAAAAACATCACAGAAAAATGGAGTCGTATTACATCAACTAGTTGTAAAAACTTCATAGAAAAATAGGGTCATATTACATCAGCTAGTTGTAAAAAAATCACAAAAAAATAGGTCGTATCACATCAACTAGCTGTTGTAAAACACTTCACAAAATAATAGGGTCGTATCACATCAACTAGCTGCTGTAAAACACTTCACAGAAAATAGGGTCACATCATATCAACTAGCTGTTGCAAAAAAACTAGTCGTTGGATAGCTTCCAGTGCAGTCCTGTTACACATAAATATAGAGTCATATCACAACAACTAGCTGTTGTAAAAAACAAGCTGTTGAGAACTCTCTTCTATAAAAGGAGACCAGCAGCACGCCTCCAACACTCCAGCAGAAACTCTCCATCACTCTTTCAACTAGCTAACTCCTTCACTCTTTCAGTCACCAAAAATTCTCCAACACACTTTCGGCTAGCTGAAACTCTCCACCCCATTGGTGTCCATGGATCCAAATGGCCCTACAGAAACCCCTGAAGATTCTGATAGCAGTGTTACTATCAATCAGTTCTTTTGGGACTTCATCAATGATCCAATGGAGGCTCAGATTGAGGCACAAATTAGACGCCAGATTGAAGGACAAATTAGAGGTACGCCTACTCAATATAGAAGGTTTCAAAGAAGGCACATAGAAAGGGATCGTGCTGCTGCTAGAGATAGATTGATGGCTGATTACTTCGTAGAGAATCCAGTATTCAATGATAACCAGTTTCGACGTAGGTATAGGATGAGGAGACATCTATTTCTACATATTGCACAGACTCTTAGTGATTGGTCTCCTTATTTCACGGAAAGGAGTGATGCATTTGGAAAGGTGGGCTTTTCACCCTTGCACAAATGCACTGTTGCTATGCGGATGTTAGCATATGGGACACCTGCTGATATGTGGGATGAAAATCTACGGATTGCTGAAAGCACAACTATTGAGTGTGTGAATAACTTTTGTCGAGGTGTGATAGAGTGTTTTGGTCCTACATACTTAAGAAAACCAACTAGAGAAGATATCCAACGTTTACTGCATATAGGTGAAGCTCGAGGTTTTCCTGGCATGCTAGGAAGTGTTGATTGCATGCATTGGCAATGGAGAAACTGCCCAGTGGCATGGAAGGGTCAGTATACCCGTGGAGATCAGCATGGACCTACTGTTATGTTGGAGGCTGTTGCCTCACATGACCTTTGGATATGGCATGCTTTTTTTGGTGTAGCTGGATCAAACAATGACATCAATGTTCTCAATCGATCACCTTTGTTCACTGAAGTTATACAAGGAAGGGCTCCTGAGGTTCATTTCACGGTCAATGGCAACGAATACAACATGGGATACTACCTTGCAGATGGTATTTATCCAGAGTGGGCAACTTTTGTGAAGACAATTCATTTGCCTCAATGTAACAAGGACGCATTGTTTGCAAAAAAACAAGAGGGAGCAAGAAAAGATGTGGAACGTGCTTTTGGTGTTTTGCAAGCTCGTTTTGCCATTCTACGGTGCCCAGCACGCAAGTGGCAAGTGCGATTGCTTGCTGAAATCATGTATGCGTGCATTATACTGCATAACATGATTGTGGAGGATGAAAGGGATTCTTACAGAGTTCGCTATGATGAAGACTATGACAATCAGTATGACCAGGGTAGCTCACCCACACCACTGGCAGGATATGGACATGGCCTGATTCATGGATTTGCAAGGGCTCTAGAGGTACAAGAAGATATTAGAGACAAAGCCATGCACCATCGTCTGAAAGCCGACTTAGTTGAGCATATATTTCAACGTTATGGAGGGGGTCAACCTTGAACTTATGTAGTCTGTCATTACAATGTGTATTGTCATGTGTACTCCCTATCAGTGTCTTTATCATTGTCGAAGTGTAGTATTCTTGCAAATGTACTGAGTTCCTTTTGTATTTCTAATCTAATCATACTCGTGGTGTATTGTATTCTTGTAAGAGGTGAACGATTTATCTCAGTACCTTTTGTATTAAAGTGACACTTGGTGTATTTTTCTATCCATAAATATTCCCTTTGTATTAAAGCTGCACTTGATGTATTTTTCTATCCATAAATATTGCAGGTCTCAGAAAATTTTGCACACCTTGGAATCTAGCAAACTAAATCTACATAGCTATTATTAAAAAATCTACAATCTTTGTACAATAACCACTGCAGAATTTATTTTATCAAAAGAAAACCACTGCAGAATTTATCACAAGAGAATCATGGCAAAAAAAAAAACAGAAGAGAAGGCACATGCATACCACGGTAGATCGGCTGCCTTCTCCTGGTCCCAAGCTTGTTAGCTAGCTGGGACAGCAACGCAAGCGGCCCGACGAGGCTAGCCCAGGCCCAGCCGAGCTCTTGGTCCGCCACGCTCCCCAGCTCGCGCGCATGGTGGCGTCGTCGTCGTCGTGCGCGGACGGGAGATGCCGGATGCATCGATGGATAGGGGACGGCGGCTGCGCACCTACCGCAGCGACGCGCCATGCCGTGCCTTCGTCACCCCCACCCGTTGGGCAGCCAGATGGAGCCAGCAGTCTGTTCGAGCTCGGCGGCGGCCCTCCATGAGCACCCTCGACCGTAGAAGGCAGATTGCTCTAGCTTCTGGCCGGCGCCCAGCCTCCTCTTGCATCTCACCTTCGAAATGTCAGATCCAATCAAAAAACACCTAGAGATGCAAGACCTACGAAGGGGAGATTTTGATTCAGGAGCATGGAAATCAATTTGGGAGATTTTTTTGCGTGCGCCTCGTTTCATTGAAACAGATGATGGGGAACGGGAGGAGTGGAGAATTTTCCAGAGCGCGACGGAAACAGACGATGGGGAAGAAGATGCATATTTTATTGAAGTTGTGGGTCCTACACAGTAAATAGCACCGGTTCTACACGTTGCGGCTTTACCTGACCGCTGCTTAATTTACTGTACGTGGACCCACATTTTTTTTAGCTGCACTACCACATTGTGGACGGCCTAAAGGCCAAGAAGGAAGAAAGAGATTTTTAGTTGTATATAAACATCGATATCGATATATCGAGAAATCAGTGGCAACTGGCAATGAAACGCCCCCGCATCATGGCGATGGGCATGGCCACCGGCGGCGGCGGCGGCTCCAGCTGGTCCTCACTCCCCGGCGATCTCCTAGAGCAGATCTGCCACCGCCTGTCCACCGATGCCGACCACCTCCACATCCACCAGGTCTGCGCGCACTGGCGAGCCTCCACCTCTCCCCCGACCGCCTTCCGGTTCCGGCCGTGGGTCGTGGCCCGCCGCATGGGCCCGAGCAGCAGCCGATTGCCAGCACCCGTCCGCTACTCCGTCTGGCAGCTCCCTCGCCGCGGCGGCCTCCAGGAGGAGGTGGAGATCCGCGAGCCCCCGGCCGGGCTCCCGTACTGCCTCGGCGCGTCTCGCGGCTGGCTCGCCCTGGCCGACGGCACGCGGTCCCCCACGCGGCTCGTGCTGTGGGACCCGGCCTCCGGCGCCGAGCTCCGGCTCCCGCCCCTGGGCCACCTCGTCCAGGTCTTCCTCTCCGGAGACCCGCTCGCGTCGCCGCCGTCGGACTGGGTGGCTGTCGCCACCCAATTCTACGGCAACCAGGTGGCGCACAAGTCCTTCTTCTGGCGGCCTGGGGACGCCGCCTGGAGCGTCCTGTCCGAGCAACCCACCGCGGGGATCGAGACCGTCGCGTTCCACGGCGGGAGGGTGTACTACATGGACTGGAGGTGGGTCCTCGTCGTCTGCGACATCAGCCTCGCCGCGCCGGCGCCGCCGGCCGTCTGGCCCATGAACATGACCCGACCCATGTTCCGGCGCTGCAGCTGCCAACGCTACCACGAGGTGCGCGGGGTGCAGATGGTGACGTGTGCCGGCGAGCTGCTGCTCGTCATTCTGCGCGTGGCGGGCGGCCACCCGTCCTTCGCCGAGGTGTACAAGACGGAATGGACGCCGGAGAATATGCTGGAGCTCCGCGACAGAGTGACGGACCTCGGCGACCACTCTCTCTTCCTCGGTCACGGTGAAAGCTTCGCCCTTTCTGCCAGGGAGTACCCTGCTATCAAGAGAAACCATATTTACGGCTTGGCACTTCAAGCACGCTGTTGTGACAGAACGCTAACAGAGTGTGCATATGTGTATGACCTGAGCTCGGATACTTTGAAAGAAATTCAGCACCCGAAAGAGCTCAGGGAGGACGGGACCAAAATTTGGCGGCCACTTTACTGGTTATGTCTCAGAAGCTCATACAAGAAGAACCAGCAACAATAAACTCTGCAGCTGGTAGCTAGGGCTCAAGCTTCAAATTATAAGATCATATGAGATCTGTACAGTCCTGTTTATGATCTTCATTTTGTCAGAAGGTCTGAACTCTGACAGGACCATTTGGTGGCCACATTACAGTTTACAGTTACCGATTCTGACATTCATAACTGAGGCTTGGGAAATTCTGCTAATCCGAGGTGCCAAATGTTACTGTCAGAAGACAGATGAATTTTGAATGCACTATGAAAACATTCATGGTTCTCTGAAATGACATTCAGCATATCGGCAATTGGAGCTCTGCTAGATGGTGATTAACCTCTGTGATTACTCACCGTTTGTCGTCTGTTTTGATGCATTTTCCCTTTTTGCAAAGGGGTTTCCTGCCACCAAGAAAAAGTATGTATTCCATTTGAAGTCATGCTTTTTATAAGGAAATTCCCTACACTGAAGAGCTTATGGAAGATGGGAATCGACTGAATACTGCCCCCTAAAGTGGCAGTGAACTGAAGTCATTGGGATTTGGGAATAAGTTACATCATGCATTTTGGGCTTGTTCAGAATGCAGTAATGTCCTTAGGAACTTAGTAGTCACTGTTTGGAACAGTGACCTTGTGAAATTTCATTTAGTACCATGCTTTCCAAGTGGAGAAGGAAAGAGTGTTGAATAAATTTCTACCACAAATTAGTGTTTAGATTTGATCAGAATAGCATCAATTGATGTCTGCTTAAATTTCTTCCTTCAGACCTTTGTACATGAACAATTTACCTTATATTTATTTATTTATAAGTAAAGATATTCAGTAGGGCTATCATAGTATTCTCCTAAAAAAAAAAAAAGAACAAACAATGCCAAGCTTCCGCACCCTCTTCATGTTGTTATTGTAAAACTTTGTACTTGATTTGAATGGGAAATTGTTATTAAATAGCATCCTCTTTGATCATTAATTGAGACACAAACAAATGTGTTCTCCGCATTTTCTAACTTACCCTCTCTTTTTCTGCATATCTCATGATGACAACTGGTTTCTGTCCTTTACACACCCTGCTATGTAGAAGGGACTGTATAGGTGGCATGCTCAGGGTATTGCAGTTTCAATCCTATAAACCCAAAAATTAGCGTCTGAACTTCATGTTGCTTGCTCATGAAACACGGAATAAAATAAAACCATCTGCTAATAAACTTTTAATATTGGACCCACTAGTCCTCTATACCACTGCCCTGTTATAAAGGCTTAAAACATGAAAATGTTCTCTCCTCTTACACTATGCTGTTCATAAGTACTGATCATGGTTATTTTCATAACCGAACCACTGACTTGTGGGTTACCTGGATAGATGATAATATGATTCTTCAACAGGTTGAAGCAAACAGGGCAAAAACCCTATAGGCCTGCACAGTCAACTTATGTGCAAGGAAAATGATGCTGCCTACAGATCTTTTTGCTTGTTGCTAATCAGGTATGCTAAACTGCATAGGCCTGGTCAACCCTCATATTATTTATACTCGATAAAATCAGCATTGTTGTGTATCAAAAGAAATTGAGATGCTATGAGCAACAAGGGCTGGGATTTGATCGCATTTCTCACATGCCACTCATCCCAGATTTTCTGTCAGTCAAAGCCTCTGTACTTCCATGAATTTCTTTCGTGCACAGTAAGCTGGGGTGCACTCAACTTGAACTTAGGTATAACTTGATGAGGAACTTGGATATGCATAAAATATTATACGATTGAATGGTGCAAAGTGATGTCTGATAGATCCTCAAGTTCTGTCCTTCCATCTATTTCTATAACCACCATGCATTTTTCTCTGTAAACTTGCCCTTACCCCATATGAATTCACGCTAGCATGTGCACGAAGGGGCATGTTGGTGCATAGAACCAATATATATATGAGTAAAGACTGCTGCTATCTAGAGATTATGTGGTTTGGTCCGACAATACAGATTGGAAAGTTGTCAGTTTCTTACTTTATAAAGACTTCAAACCACTTGTTTCAAACCCACTTCTCTTTTCTTTTTTTCTCTCCTTGTGCACTGTCTAGCACATTCTTCTCTCCCGCTACTACACCATACCAACAATGTCCTGGGCCTTGCCCTCCTATTCACATTGTTGTCAGTTGCATAGCGACAAAGTGAGTGTATGATCTTGGTTTCTTGCTAACAGAATTTGAAAAGCTATATGAAGCTTTCTTCTGCTCCTGTGTTCAGTATTATTTAAAGCATGCTTTTATGAACTGAGGATCTAAAATCTTGAGACTTAAACTTCGAGAAGAATAAATCCTCTTCAGGCGAATAGATACCTGATCTTGACTTTTTATTTGCTGCTGAGAACAAGAAAGACTTTGGACTGGCAAACCAATCCAGGCATTTACTGCACATACAAAATCCTTACTGTGACAATTACCTCTCTTATTTTGCTGCCGCTACTCAGGAATGAGAACACAAAATCTAGTAGTCTCAGATGCACAAATCTGTAGCTGTGCATAATGACCCTGAAGACCAAATAGACTAGTTGCTATCCTGACAATGGTATGGGATTCTGCTGTTTGTTCTTTCATTGTTGCTCTATCATCTGTTGATCTGCTCTTCTGCTAACTCACCACACTTGCCACCCACATATTTAAGATAAGAATCATTTCCCACATGCAACTACTAGGGACACAGGTTCGATATATGTTATTCGTGCTGGACATAAAAAACCCCTTCTTGTGAGATGTTGTGAATCTTAAATCATGTTCATTTATTTGAAACAATTATAAATCTCTGTGTTATCTCAAAACATCCTGAAGAATGGCAGCTGTATGTCCTGGTAACATGGTATAAATCTTCTGACATGACCAGGTACTCTCGAACTCAGGTAGACAAGAGATGATTGAAGTTTCAAATCTTTCCTAACAGTCTTCGAGTCCAAGTTGCCAACACCATAGCATTACCAATTTGAAGCTATCTTGTGGATAAATTGATCCATGACAGCCGCTGCAACGAAGAATTTCATTGGAGTGTCATCATCACATATAAATGGAGTAAATTCAATCTGCAAATATGTTGAAAAATGGACCCAAAAAACTTTTGAAGAAGACATATCATAGTAAAAAGAGGACAAAGAGGTCTCTAGTGAGGATGAGCTTAGTAGGTAATATGATCGTCTGACTTAATGGTTTGTTCGCATGGTTAATTCTACAGTATGATGATTTTTGTTTCGTGCTCTTAAACCTTGACTCTATTGAAACTGCTGATTCATATGCGCTCGCTTCAGCTTGCTGTAGCAGCCAGCTCTCCGTTTGCTGTCCTCGCTCCTGCAGTAGCTGATGAAGTAGCACAGCTGGACAGGGCCATTGTGTTTGCATTTTCTGCATCTTGTGTGACCTTTCTAGTAGTGTGAATAGACCTCACTTCATTTTATCCATAGGTTCGTCTTTACCTAAGAGTTTTTTTCCACCAGGGCCGAAGCCGAATTTCATTACCGGAGCAACGAAATTACAAGGTTCATAACAGGTTCAGAACAGACATTACGAGATTACAGCTACCAACACCAAACCACCGCAACCTGCGATCTCCAAGGGATCACCAGCATCCGGCTGAAGTCTCCACCTACTTCAAAAGCTGATAAACTGCTATTCACTAATCCAACCTTAAACGACATACCAAGGGATGCTAAACACAAGATCGTTTCTCACAGCACGCAGGCTGTCCAAGCAACCAACTAATCTAGCCAACATAGGCCACCATCTGACGGTTATTCTGGGACTGCTGCTCAACATCCTTCTTGTGGAAGCTCAACGCCGCCGTCTTCACCACTTCTGCACCCCGGATGATTTGGTCCTCCATGTCCTCCTTGAAGAGACCTGCCCAGTATATCAATAGGGAGCAAATAGAACAGACAATCTCAGTAGGAGATTTAATTCTTTTATTTTCAAAACACAGTGTATTTCTTGTTTTCCAAATGGCCCAACAAATCGCGGCCAAACCAGTTGCGTACACTTTCGTGCCTCCTGGCAAACTATTTTTAATCCACAACCAATATTGCTCAAAGTTGCTTGGTCTACATGTAGCACCAAAAGCGAATGCCATAAGGCTCCAAATATATTTTGCATTTACGCATTCGAAGAATAAATGATCCACAGTCTCTTTTTTACTACAAAAACACAGTATTCATTCCCTTTCCATTTGTGTTTGATCAAGTTATCCTTCGTGAGAATGATTTTTTTTGCAGCGTAAGCCACAAGAAGATTTTGACTTTCAATGGAATCTTGGCCTTCCGGATGTTTTTATAACTTTTTCCATTTTCATTCCTCGCATAAATGTTTTATATGTTGATTTGTGAGAAATATCCAGATTTTTTCCCAAAGTCCCAATGAGCTCTATCCCTACTCAAATTTGTGTTATACCTATGAATCAAATCCTGAAGTCTCCTAAGTTGGTTCGGAGATTTTCATGCAACCATCTCCTAAAAAGTGAGCCGCCACTGTTTTGCTTTCAAGGTCCCAACCGACTCATTACGTTCTTGGTTGATCGGGTATAAGCGAGGAAATTTTCTACGCTAAAGAGACTTGTCCACACCACTTATCATGCCAGAAGCTTGTAGACTTGCCATCTCCAATGATCATAGATCTTCCTCTCAAATATATATGTTTAATGCTGAGTAGATCATTCCACACAGGGGAGTTTCTGTTGCATCTCTTCCTGTTGGTAATCCCTCCATTCTTTAGATATTTTTTCTGAACAATTTCATTCCAAATTCCAGTTCCATTCTCCACCTTCCACCACCATTTACACAAAAGACTTATGTTCAATTTTCTGAGGTTCTTAATTCCCAGGCCTCCTTTTTCTTTTGGCTTAATAATATTTTTCCATTTCACCAGATGGTATTTCTTTTTGAAATTACCACCCTGCCAAAAAAACTTTCTCCTGGCAGCATCCATTTTTTTGATTGTTGACAGAGGCAACAAATACATGGACATTGCATACATAGGTAGACTGCTCAGGCTAGAATTGATAAGAATCAATCTACCACCAAGGCTCAGAGCACTACCCTTCCATCCCACTAATCTTTTAAACATTTTTTCCTCAATAGGAAACCAGTCAGCTACATGCAGCCTGGAGCCTGAAACAGGTACTCCAAGGTATTTCATCGGCCACTTCCCAATGCTACAGTTGAAAAGTTTAGAGAATTCTATGCTCTTGCCATTGTCTTGTGATATCATCACCACTTCACTTTTGTTAAAGTTTATCTTTAATCCAGACATGGCCTCATACAGGTATAGTAAGAATTTGAGATTAGCTGCTTGCTCCCTGTCATCTTGTATGCATAGGATAGTGTCATCGCATCTTTGCAGAATGGCCACTCCCTTATCTACATATTCAGGAACTAGACCCTTTATGAGGTTATTTTTACGGGCCACATTGATCATTTTAGCTAAAGTATCGGCTGCAATATTGAAAAGAAAGGGGGGGGGAGAGGGTCACCCTGCCTAACTCCCCTTCGGATTTAAAATATTTCCCTGAGTATCATTCACTTTAACACTCACTGTTCGAGCTCATCACCGGTGATCCATTTGCACCACCTCTCCCCAAAACCTCTTTGCTTGAGGCAGTCAAACAAGAATTCCCAATTCAGTTTGTCATAAGCCTTCTCAAAGTCAAGTTTCAAAATTAAGCCATCTTTTTTCCTTAGTCTGGTATCATGTAGTATTTCATGGAGGGCCATGATCCCATCCATAATATTTCTATTTTTCAAGAAACCTGATTGACTGGGATTGATAATTTTTCCCATCACCTTATCCAGTCTAATCATCAAAGTTTTAGTAAAGATTTTGTAAACCACATTCAAGAGACAAATGGGTCTATATTGCTGAATTTTATTGGCTTCTTTTACTTTTGGCAGCAGAGTGATAATACCATAGTTGAATCTACCAATGTCAAGTTCTAGAGCATGGAAGTCTTTAAAAAGGAGCAAGAGGTCCTCCTTAATTACTTCCCAAGTATGCTGGTAGAATTCAATAGGAAAATGATCAGGTCCTGGGGCTGTATTTTTTTCCATCGATTCGATGGCTTCCCAGATTTCTTTTTCAGAGAACTCTCTTTCTAGCATTTCCTTATCTTGCTCATCAATCTTTTCACTAGGGTCCCAACACTCAGGATCCATGGCAAAGGCAGGGGAACTTGAGGGGCTAAACAATTCTTTATAAAATTGAGTGGCGTGCTCCACAATAGCCGCATCCCCCTTAATACTCTGGTCATTATGGTCTAAGGAAAAGATTGTATTCTTCCTTCTTTTACCATTAGCTACCCTGTGAAAATAAGCAGTATTGTTATCACCTTTAAGCAACCAATTTTCATTTGCTCTTTTGTGCCAATACTTTTCTTCCTCTTCTACAAGTTTGAAAAGCTCGGCTGAATAAAAGTTTTTTTTCCTCTCTAATTGGTTGCGGATAACCCTTCTTCTTCCTCCTGTAACTCTAACACCTGCAGCTGTTCTTTTAGAATATTTCTATATTTCCTTTGATGCCCCTTCAAGCTTTGTCCCCACCCCTTGAGAAACTTCTTCACTCTGTCCATTTTGATACACCACACATCAATGGCTGATTTAGCAATAACTCTTTTCTCCCAGATTTCTTTAATATTCCTTTTGAACTCAGCATGTTTCAACCAAGAATTCTCAAAGCAAAAAGGCTTAGAGACTGGTTTCCTGTCTATCTCAGATCTTAAAATCAAAGGATTATGATGATCGACATATATCTGGGTTCTTTCCTTAGGTTGCACATTGGGAAAGCATCTTCCCATTCTTTAGACATAAGCACTCTGTCCAGCTTTTCCAAAGTAGGATTAGCTCTATTATTGGACCATGTATATTTTCCCCCTCCTAAGAATAACTCCCTTAACTCATAAGAATTGATTATCTTGTTGAAAATGTTTGAAAACTTGTTTTCAGAGAAGTTTTTGTTTTTATCAGAGCTGAATCTAATAATATTGAAATCCCCCCCCAAGAGCAGAGGGTATTTTGCCTTAAAACAAATATTGGAAAGTTCAATAAGGAACCTTTCCTTATCTTCATCCTGGGCTGGACCATATACATTGGCCAGGGACCAGTTCTGATTCAGCTTTTTATCATGTATGTTAGCTACAATCATGAACTCCCCATTTATAAAATCCTCAACATCAAATCTATCTCTCCTCGATACCACTTAACATACCCCAGATTTTCCATTGGAAGGAATCCAATGCCACTTAAAATCATTGTTGCTGTCAAGTTTTCTAAAGAACTTATCAGAGTAGGTTTTTTCATAGTCTCTTGGATTCCAAGGAAATCAGCCTTGTTATCCATGATGAGCTCTTTAATGAAAGAGCACAATCCCTTCTTGGCCACCCCCTACGGTTCCAAATAACACCTATCATTTAAAAACTTTTTTGATTGTTTTCCTATCTCCGAGGTTGAATCTAGGGCTAACCTTAGATCCCCCCTCCTTCAGAGGTACTAGGTTCATCAAGAGGTTGAACCTGTATCCCCTGGGGATTCTTTTTTCCTCTTCTTTGCAGAGCTCCTTCTCTTTTTCTTTGTAGAACTCTCCTTCACGGTACTAAGGACCAGGCGGGGGTTCCTCATCGACTCCTCGAGAAAGCCAACTAATTGCTAGGTGATCATCACGGAGGGATGATTCCCCCTCCATACATTCACATTTCTCACCTTCATTAACATTTGCTTTTTTCATTCATTTGCAATCTAGCAAGCGCCAAGTCTTTCAATACATCAATTTTTTCAACGGTGATTGATTCAGAATGAATCCCCATATTTACTGACAATATTAAAGAGACTAGAGTTATTAAGAATAGCAAATGGATTATGATCGACCAATGTGTTACCTTGAGCTTGCTGTTCAACATCACCCTTGGCTTTAATCGGTCATCAATCTTTAGTTGATTTGCTTCCATTTCTGAATTCTTTTGCTTTGCCTCACTTCTTGCCACCCCCGACCATCACTCTTTGTCTTTGATATGTTATCCATAGAACTGCTATTACGCTCATAGACAAGAATTCCAGCAGATTTTTCCCCCTGTCATCACTTCCTTCCCCCTTTGCTTTCCCCGGGGAGTAAGCTTAGATTCTTTGTCCCACCATTAGCATACCATCTGTCTCCACATGTATTTCACTTTCCTTGCACTCTAGATTTGTATCCATCACATAGCTTGCCCTTACTGCATGAGAATCAGGAAGACTGAACTCCCCAGGCATAATATCCTGACTTGACTCATCTTGTTTCTCCACAATTTCTAACTGAGTTCCTTCTTCCTGGCTTGATAGCTCAGCTCTTGGTGCCTCCTGACTTCCTTTCTGAGGGCTCATAGAGATGGCCCTTCTATCACCATAATCCCCATGTTCATCAATTGTATCAAGGCAAGATCTTGTTTTCTGTTGCAGATAGTCAAACTGGAAATACTTATCAGACTTAGCACCACAAATATCATTTTTTGCTTCAATTGCAGCCAGAGGATCAAACTTGGATTTCTCAAGATTGGATCCATATTCATTGATTACTGTCAAGTTATTTTCAGCCAAGGTGAACTGACTTAGCTTCCTGACTTCTATATTATCAAAGTTCCCAAATCTCAGTTGCTCTCCACCTGGTAAGATTAGGTCTCCCATCTTGGTCCTTCATCCTCACTTTCCTCTTCATTTGAAACTTTGTTGTCTTGAACCGGTTGTGTCATATCACACTTCTTTGCTTTCCTTTCCCAACTGCTAGGATTACTTGTTTCCCTGTTTGGATTTTTCGATTCCTTTGCTCCCCACTTTTAGGCTCATTCAACTTTGGTTTTTTTGGAGAAGGGCGGTCATCCTTGCCCTTATCTCTATCATTTCTGATCCATTTGGTACCAGGCTGATTAGTGAATCCCTCTTGTTCTACCTCCCTTTGAAAGAAGTAGTCATACCGATTGTAGGTCCGATTACCCTATCCACTTTAGCTGGCACTTTGGAGACATCCCTACATCCAATTTTAACTCTTACAAAGTCATTTCTGTGCATGTTTTCCTTATCCACTTCTAATGGCAACCCCACCTTGGAAGCAATCTTGCAGACATTTGAAAAGGATCTTTTGTCATAAGGAATACCCCTAATTCTGAACCAAAGTTTGTTTCGGGGCACCTTTTGAACCAATAGCGAGGATTCCATCTTTCCACTTTAAAAGCCAGCGAGGGGCGGGATCTCAATCTTAGTTCAAGTAAAGAAGGCCGGATCATCAATAGAGTGAGCATTGGGAAATTTCATTTGATATTGATTCTCTCCAATCTTCTTGGCATACCACCTCCATAGAGAACTTGGTCCAGCCTTTTCCTTGAACTCAATTTCTATTTGTCTTGCTGTAATTTCCCCAGCCACAACAGTGATCAGAGCAGTATTTGACATATCTCTCACTCCACTTTCATTCAACTCACTTTCAACTACATGGAATCCTTGCCCATATGCAGATAGCCCATAAAAGGGAGAAATGTAATCCCAAGGCATCTTGGCAGTACACACTCTGTCCACATGCCCCTCTCTCTGACACCTTTTGCAAATCACAGGATTTTGGCAATTCTGAGGCAAGTGACCCACTCTACCACATCTGTTACAAATCTGGGTAGGACCACCACCAAGATGATCTGCTGGTGCATCATTCCCTTCATTGCCCCTCTCCACCCCACTTTGGGTCTTGAGCAGCATTAGCATTTTGATTCTCATTCCTAAGGTTCACATTTTCCTCAGGTTCATTGTTTTGTTCCTGCAGTGCCCTTTGATTGGCCTGCTGCTCTCTTTGCTCCTCAAGTTGCCAATCCCTGAGTTCTCTCTGTCCATGCCCAAACCTTCCACCTCCTCTATCTCTTCCACCACCTCTGTCTCTACCACCACCTCTATCTCTCCCCCCTCCTCTATCTCTACCTCCACCACGGTCCCTGCCACCACCTCTAGGGACCCAGTTTCTATTCCCCTGATCATTCCAACCTCTTCCCCCACGCTGAGCACCATGTCCTGTATTAAACCTCCCTGGATTATGGAACCTCTGATCCATCTTTTTTCGAGGCTGCAAAGGAGCCTTGGTAGCTTTGCACAAAGGATCTCATATCACCACCTAAAGTCGACCAGCGGCGACCTCCATCAGCAGCACCACGAAGGGGAGCCTGCTTCGGAATTGCCGCAGAAACAACAGGAATCGAATCGCAAACCCCAACCTCAATGCTACGACTCCAAATATGAACCAACCGGCGCACTCAAATCAGCCTGCGGGTGATCACTAACCTCGTGTGGAAGAGATGTCTTCACCGCCGTTCCCAAATCCGCTGCGGATCGAAAGGTTCCGCGCGGACTCCCAGTCTCCACCGTCGCTCCAACCCCCGCCGCGG
This sequence comes from Chrysopogon serrulatus, assembly GCA_015844335.1. NCBI lineage: Eukaryota > Viridiplantae > Streptophyta > Magnoliopsida > Poales > Poaceae > Chrysopogon > Chrysopogon serrulatus. Next base: position 133,201 of record JADLZL010003982.1, read on the forward strand.
ATCGAGAGGTTCCGCTAGGGTTTACGCTAGAAGAGATGGGGAAGGGGGAAGGAGGGCGACGACAGCCGCGACCTCCCCGGACCCCCCGCACGACCGCTAGGACTGTCCTTATCCCCTTCCTCAACCCCCGGCCCAAACTCCAGCGCCTCACCTTTGGTACGCACCCCGCACTCCCGCATGTCGGGCTCGAGCCTGCGCCCCGCACCCACTCACTCGTAGCTACGCGGTTCACTACATGGTGGAGCTCGCTCACCTTGTCCGTGTGTGGGACGTGCACGCTACCTTCCCCTGCCGCTCGCTCGTGCCTCCGCCCGGAACGAAGCTCGGGCCGCCCGTGTCGCCCGTGTCGCCCGTGACGAGAGGAGAGAGACGACCTTCGCCCCCGGAAACGCTCCGATGTAATTGATTTTTCATCAATCTTTACCTAAGAGTTAACTGAAACAATGCATCTAGTGAACATTAGTTATACCATGTGTACTTTATAATGCCATTTGAAGCATTCTGCTAGAGTCACACTTCTTTTAGGGAGACTGGGAGATGTATGGATGAGTTATGTTTGCCCTAATTTAATCAAGACACCAAACTTTCAAATGTACTCATGTTCCAAATCGTCTCATCATACACTTAAAAGAAATTCTCTCATCATAGGAGTAGCTGATAATAGGTGGCACTGCTACTTAATTGGTACACTTGCCTTTTTTTTAGCATGGTACAACTTCTTGTTTGTATTGTAGTATATTGTCTAATGTGCACGTTGTATTTCATATACAAGGAACATCATGACTTCAGATTTCAAGTGATGCAATTTTGGTGCACGGTCATGGGTTGTCATTGTCGGTTTTTTTCCCAGCCATATTGTTGTGCATTTTGGTACCTGATTAGCTGATTCTGTTGTATAATGTTGTGCTTATACATACAGCGTGCTCTCATGGATGGCAAGAGCTATGTACTTATTAAGGTTCTGAAATTAGTTCAGGGTTTCTTAGGAGTAAGAATAAATGTTTTCATTGTCCTTAGAGCAAACTAATGCTTAGTTTTTTTATGTCTGTTCCACATGCTGTCTGCCAACCTAGTGGCAGCATTGAATGCATCTCCCAGAGGTGCTTGGAGATGGAGAACAAGTCGAGGAACCTTGAATGCAACTATGTAAGAATGTTTTTTTTTCTTTCTGTGTCAACTTTGGATGTTATGTTGCTTCCTGTTATGCTGTTTCCCTATGTTTCTCATTGCTACTACTGTAGCTATTGTGGTCTGACGGCCAGGATAAGGAGGATTGGAACGAGTACATTCGTTGTGATGATTTCTTTATTTTCCTCACTGGTTCTCTCATGAACCCTAGGTAAGTATTCCCCCTTGATATGTGCTAGATTTAGGAGGCATTTTTTTTCGGATTCTTGTTGGATTGTGGATTTTGTTGTTAAACTTCTCCACATAGGCAGATTCTACTGTGTTCTGTTTATTCTGTAAGAACTCATAATTAGAAAGTTGTAGATATCATAGACCTAATTTCTGCCCCTTACTTGTGATTTTTTAGATCAGAGATGCAGGTGTCCTACCTATCTGATTATTATTGTACTGTGTTGTCAATGCTATCATACAGAATTTTAACTAAATTGACTTGATTTTGTTGGCGGCATGGATTTTATGCCATTAGAAAGGTGAAGAGGCTAAAATTTTCTGCCTTAGCTTAGTTATTATCATAATATCATGTAAAAGTGCTTTTGAGATTTCCTTTACAGGATTTGATTCTTTACCTGTTTAGTACTTGTGCAGTGCTTGGATGGAGTGATTTGGCGTACTGATCCAGGAGTAGGTCCTTTCCAGTAGGTTAAGATAGCAATTCGGTGAGGATAAGCTCAGTTTAGGATATGTGGGGTTCAGTCCAAGTGTGGCTCTGAGGCAACAAGATCTATTCGGGGTGGAGTTCAAGACGACATGGGTATGGTTATGGTAAATCAACTCAGTTTTGCTTTCCTGCTTGTAGTCTTTTGCTATACTATAGGTGGTAAATCTCTGCCGCTAGCTTTCAGGTTAGTTTTTGACTAACGTTGCTGGGAACTGGCTCCACTGTTTCTTTTCAATAAAAATAAAATAAAATAAAATAAAATAAAATAAAATAAAAACTCTGTTTGGGTCCAGAGCATTTCTATTTGTTTTCTCGGGATTGTGCTACAAGTACCCTGATGGTTAGTGTGAGAAGTAGCCGAGTTTGGTCTCTGCGTTGCAAATTGCTGCTATGTGCTGAGCTTGTGGACAGTGAAGAGCAGCAGAGGTCGTGAATCGTGACAGCATGGGGCAATAATAGCTCATGTTGTGCCCATATCTCCTCCGGTATTGGATCAATGAACATGTATTTGGAAAATTTACCTCATTTATTTGTTACTTAATATATGAATGCCTGAAATGAATCATTATGAAAAAAAAAAAATTGTGCCATGAATCATGGCGCGTGCTTCGTCAACGACGTTATCAGCACTTGATTGTGAACCGTAATAGTTTTTGTTAAGCCCATTGCAGTTTTTGGTGCATGAAAATTAATTCTAGTTTGCATCCTGATCTTGTCCCCTGCATTACAAATTTCATTTCATGGTTAAATTTAATGAATTTAATTTAACGTTGTAGTTGGTGTATTTTTCCATACTTGACCAAAGTTAGATATGTTTAGTTTAGGGCAAAGCAGTAACCTATAGAAGGTAGTGCTGATTAAACAAATTGTTTATTCTCTCTCGTTCTCAAATATCAATAAGGTGATGCATGCTTGTGTACATAATTACCTAACTGCATGCAACACGCCTCTGAAATGTTGACTATAAACTTTCTTTTTGTATCATCAGTAGTAAAACATATGTTTGTAATTTACATTATCGTGGTATTATTTTTTTTAAATTCACGGGCATTTATTTACCTATATAAAATAAAGAGTTTAAATACTGTGTCTGTGAAAGAGGGGCAGGAGAGAAGAACAGAACAGAGGCTCAAGCCCAAGCCCAAGCCCAAGCCCAAGCCCAAGCCCAAGGCCAAGCCCAAGCCCAAACCCAGAAAGGAGGTGGGGGTGGGGGGGCGGGCGGGGGAAGGACCAGCCCGCGACGCCCCTCCTCATCAAGTCGAAATTCCGGGTTCCCTCCTCCGTGCTCTTCGTCCCCAAGCAAATCGCCGCTCCTCCTCCCTCCTCCCCAATCCCCAACCCCAACCAAATCCCCTGCGCCACCCGAGCTCCAAACCCTAATCCCATCCGGGCGATCCGGATCCGCGGGTCGCAGGGAGCGATGGGGAAAGTTGGGCCACGAGGATTCCCTCCATCTCCATCCAGTCCCAGTGCGCCTGGGCGTCTGGATGAGGCGCTAGGTGGTGGTGGTGGACCGAGCCTGCCATGGTTGATACTTCTCGTCGGCTGTCTCCACCGCGCCTACATACAGAGCGGGTCGGGTGCCACGTCCTCCACCGCCGACCGCTCGCTTGCCGAGTCCTCCACCGCCGACCGCTCGCTTGCCGAGTTCTCCACCGCCGACCGCTCGCCTGCCGCGTTCTCCACCGCCTACTGCTCGCCTGCCGCGTTCTCCACCGCCGACTGCTCGCGTGCCGAGTTCTCCACTGCCGACCGCTCCTCGCCTCCCCGTCCCGCCACATCGACGAGGCAGGCGGTGGTGGGGAGGAGTTCCCGTTGGTGGCGCGCTACGGCACCAACCCCGTCGTACCGCGCCTCGATGTCTGGGCCCGCTTCGATGAGCTGTACAGTCTCCCCCACCAGGACGGTACCTGCTTCCGCATCTGGGAGGCGAGCGGCAGTGTAGAGGACTCGATCCCGATTCCAGAGAGGTTCTTGCCCCGCCGATCAGCACCCCGACGCCTGGGGCCACATGCACGAGGAGGTCGGTCTGACTGTTCGCGACGTGTCTCCAAGTCATGCTCTCCAAGACGGTGATGGAGATGATCTTTCTTGTATCCCCGGAACCTCATCTTTCCCAATCATGCTGATGACCGAGGCCACAGAGACAGTGGGGAAACAAGCAGCTAATATCTTGGCAGATGTAGTTGCAGAGGGGACGATGTTGACAGAGGCTGTAGATGCCCGACCACCACCAGTATTGAGGGGTTGCATGGGGAGCCTTCCTCATGAACTACTTATCAAGGTTGCCAGAGTGCTGGCCAAGCAATCTGTACAGGATGCAGTTTCAATGAAGCTAACATGTAAATCTTGGAATGCAGCTTTCGAGATGAATGGTCCATTACTAGTGGTCACCCGTCAGTCTGCAGATTCTCCAGCAGTATCAGTCTTTAAGATTGCTTCTCAAGATGATGGTTCTTTGGCTTTAGTACCCGTGCATTGCCTGTACCCACCCCCAGTTCATACTCGCTGTTGGGGCTCCTCAAAGGGTTTGCTCGCTCTCCAGTTGGTCACGGACAATTCTGTCTGTTTGCACTGTCCTACATGTGGATATAGAAAGGCATTGCCAACTTTGCCTTTGAATTATGACCCAAAAGGTATCTTTGTACGGACAGACACCTTTGTCATGTCCTTGATGACTGATGTCTCAGTACCACATAATGAGCAAGATCAGCTGGTATTGGATACAACTCTGATGTTTCTTCAACAGCTTGAAACTGATGCGGGGAATGAGGGGGATGAGGAGTTGACTTGGTTTTGGAATGTGTACCCTGGCGCTGACCAGTTTACTCCTGTCCGCAGTGTAAACTTCTTGCGTAATACAACATTTTCTGCAGCGACAGCTGAGAGCATATTCATAGTAGATAGAACTGATAGACTACTCAACCAGCCCTTTTTGATCGTCGGACTTACTGAGATGCTTGGTTTGGACGCTTGGATCGCAACTTGGATGTTCCATGGACATCACATATTTTTCTGTGGCCATTCAGCGTATCTTTGTATTCTGACAAGGTCAACTCTTGATGCTGGTGATATTGGAATTAGGTGTTTTCAGATTGAACAGAATCCAGATTCTGAGTTCAGTTTATCTGAGGTGGATTCTTTTGGACCATACTCAGTATATCTTGGTTCGAACCAGCCATTGGTTGTTAGCGCAATTGATGGTGTCCCTGGACGCAGTCCAAACACAGTGTACATTGAAGATCATGATAGTATCGTTCGCAACAGAAGGGTTCTGGCAATAAATGTTGAAACTCAAGCTAAACAAGCCATTGTATTCCCTGAAGATTTTCACTTTGCACCAACTGATACCACGGCTTCAGCATGGGTTGCCCTAAGCAGTGAGAACTGCCACATAACACCGTCCACTATGTAGATCTGAAGGTAGTGGTTTGAATGGCTATGCTTCTTATTTTTCCTTTCAATCAATGTACTTAGTAGTTATGCAATTTTGAATTGTACCTGCGGATTAGTTATTTCTTTTGTGCTCTACATCCTGCTTTTAGCTTCGTGATCTTCTAGTCATCCTTTTTATTTGTAGGTGTTGCATCATGTTTCACCTCATCCCTCATTAGGTGCTTCTTGAAGGTTTTGATACCCACATATATTAATTTCACAGTAATTGAGAAACAAAATTTCAATATATCTATATTCTGTGTAGCAATTTGTCCTGAGTCAGCACTCTTGTTTTTATGATTGCTTGGACATATTTCTTACTAGCACAATATGTCTTAGTTTTGTTGTTTTTTGTGCTTCACTGTTTTTTCTTCCCCCTGCTCATATATTTTGTTTATTTTCGTTTAGTTCTCCATCGTTGGACGCTTGTAGTTCTATCCTATAGCCTTTCCTAGAGAATATCTTTAGGTCATTCTGCTTATACATTCTGTTTAATTATTTGTTTTCAGATCTTCCAGCTGTCAATCTGCTTTCAGTATTCTTGTATCTGCATTTTGAGTTCTAGCAACCCGTAAGGTACTACCTCCTTGTTCCACAATGTATTTTCAGTACTATTTGAACCATGTTGGGGTCTAAATAAATTAATATGAAAGCCTTTACTGACTTTTTACTTTGGCTTCAGACTTTTCCACTTTTGCAGTACCGATTATGCTTATCATCTAGGCTTCTATTATTTTGTTTGTAGTAGAGTCTTTAGTACTTCACTTTTAATAGCATGGTATTTGAGGGGTTTTTTTTTCCGTTGATGATGCTACAATTAATTCATATATTCAGCATCATGGTTTCTTAATCGTTGACTGCTACTAGAAGCATCACATTACCTTGCAGCTTTATTAATCATTTTAAACCACATGTTGCAGTCTATTATTGATAATATTCAGCATCATGATTTCTGAATCATTGACTGCTATTAGAAGCATCATATTTACTCTCTCAAAGCACCATAACAATGTTAAAATGTTACATTTTAATTCTGAATGATGACAGTTACCTGGTACTTGGGTTTTGTTGTACTGTTTGCTCATGGAGGTTGTACTCTGCATTTAATGCTGGTGGATGGTATCGTGGTGTGTTTAGAGCCAGTTGGAGGAGCCCTATGTTTTTTCAATGTGGCTGAGTTTTTGTCAGGCTTTGGTTTTTTGCTTCTGCTTCAAACTCTTGTAATTTCGTTGCTTTCAAGTAATGAAATTAGGCTCATCCGCAGAGAAAAAAAAGAATGATGACAGTTACCCAGTACAGATTTTTTTTATTTTATCATTGATGATCTTAATTGTAGATGTGATGCTTCCCCCTTTTCAAGTTTGCGCAAGTAAATTATCTTGTTCAGATTGTATCTGCCCCTATACAACACATATACTGATGTGTGTGCACCCATTAGTAATGAGTGCTTGGTGCTCTATTTGTATGTGTCTGACAGTTTGTGTGTGATAGGAAAAAAGCAGATGGAAGTGCCATAAATTACTGTAGCTTAGGCCTGTCGGTGATTTGATTTGCAAAAAAAGGTAGTCAATTTACAAAAATACTAGTTACTCCCTCCGTTCCAAATTGTAAGTTGCTTTGACTTTTTGGTTCATCCATTTTGCTATGTATCTAGACACATTATTATATCTAGATACATAGCAAAATGGATGAACTAAAAAAGTCAAAGCGACTTACAATTTGGAACGGAGGGAGTAATTTGCAAACAATACTAAAGTTGTTTTCATTTGCCATAAATTATTGTAGCTTGAACCTATTGGTGCCATAAATTACATTGTTAAATGTGAGTACCTATAGTTTTGTCTTGTGGTTTCAGTGCATACTGTTCCTGCTCATTCCAGACTATGCCAATTTTCCATTGCCAGTATGGCAAAAGATGGTTTCATTCGCAAAACAAAATATTGCCATTTGTAGCACTATACTCTGCCTACAGTTTTTTTTTTTTTCTGTTTCAGCTAAAAGATTATATCGCTTGGAATGTTGGAGAAAATGTTATAATAATCTTTTTTTTTATTTTTTGATAGGCTACAGGCTTGAAAGTTCCGTGTGTACTGTGCTACTGCTCAGAAGCTTTGCTGCTGTGGTCGTTGAAGAGTCTCCTTATTTGGCACATACTAGTGTGATGGTCAGCGTGTTAGAGTTTTGGGGCTGAGGGTTGCTTTTTTTCCCCTCCTGTTGCTCGATCTGATGAGTTGTAGGCTGCTTACCACTTGCTCGGTGGCTGTAATATGCAGTAGGAGGGCTGACTAAAAGTGTGCTAGGGTTGTAATATGCTCGGCGGTTGTGATATGCACATGAGAGCTTACCACCACACTTGTTCAGTAGTGCTAGAGAATGGATGTACATTTACTCTTATGTGGAGCTGGATGTATTTTCGAGCATAGTATATGGTTGGTTGATTTGCAAGTGTAGTGTACATGCTTACAAAATGTTTGTTTTTTGTGTTACTTGGCTGTGCTGCTGGCGTCTATTTTACCTTTTCTCCATAGTTGCCATTAGTTTTCTTCTGTTGTCATATATTTGTAATTTATGTACACTATTCTGACTCAGTCAGTATACTCCCAGTTGTTAAGCTATAAGTTATGTTGTTTGTGAACCAATTATCTTGTCATCATAAATAAATATATTTTAATTAATAAAGCATATATTATGGACATGAAACGGAACGAGATTCAGTTTCAGCATAAGTCACTTAGATAGCAGATGAAGCCCAGTTAAGTAGCTGGAGCCGTCGATCGGCCACAGATGGTTACGAGAAAACGGCCTAGTGGTGGTGGACGTGGACCTGCTGCGTCCGCCCCCGGCCGTGTTTTGGCAGCGTGGGAAGCAGCAGCCCGACGGCGAGCGAGCATGGTTCCCAGCGGCCGACGGCGAGGTCGTCGCCGCCGACCGCCATGGCGGTCAGCTGCACGAGCGGACTCGCTGTCGTCCGTGAACTGAACACGACGACTAGGCTAGGCGCGAGCCGAGTATCCCGACTGACTTGACGCCCCTGTCCCTGTGCCCGTGTGCATGCGCTGCTCCAATCAGCCAGTGTCGTTAGTGCTGAAGCGGCCATCCAACTATCAAGCCTCTCCGTGCTTCAAATAGCTAGGTGAATGAATAAATAGTACTTACAAGCTAGATAATTCAGTGTGTGTACTTGTTCATACAACAAGTTGTAAAATCCATAGAAAAAAAAAATAATGATGCATCGCTAAATTCTGAAACTGACGGGCAGTTTTCCTATCTGTCGGGTAATTCTGTATCCAACAAAAAATTTATAAACCATTAATTCTCGCAAATTTGAAGCCCCATATTAAATGTATCAGGATTATGCCTAAAACATTTGGCATTACAACACAACTTTTACCCTTCCAACTATATTGTATCTCCACTCTGCTACATATATAATCTCCTCACTTGTTGAAAACTTGAAGGTTGTTTAGTAAGCACTAACTCTGTAGGGAGCACAATCCATCAGCAACAAACACTAGTGCACAAAAGATTTGTACCCAGTGGTTCACAGAGGCGGTGTTTTGAGAACTGCTAGTACATACAAATCTCATTTGTACCTATTTTTTTCTTAGGAAACCGCAACCTTAAAACCGCCAAGTACAAATAATTGTCCATAATTCACTTTTTTTTTTTCTCCACAAAATAGCAATTTTTTTTAAAACCGAAGAGGCTCCTGCCCATTTTCTTATAAAATCACATGCTACGTGGCGGTGGGATTCAAACCCATGACCTCCTCCTCATGCGTAGCCCCCTCTACCACCCCATCCATCACTCGTGTCTATATTCCACGCCGGTTCCCTACGTATTATCTCAAACCGACGGTAAATTTAATATTTGAGGGTCTAAACAAATTTCAAATGAAAAAGTGGTGAACTGGAAAGTTTCTTAACTTTTCGGGACCTACACCTTTCATTTAGAGTGTTTCTTTATCCGAGGATTTTTTTTAAAAAAAATAATTTCAAACTTTAGAGCTAATTATCCTCAACTAGATGCTTTCAAATAAAAAATCAACTAAAAAACTTTTCAAGATCTATAACTTTCATATATAGTATTTCTCCATTTGAAGTTATTTGAAAATTTTAAATTTTCAGATTATGGTTCATTTCTACGGGCGGTTTCTTAAGAAAAACACCATCGGCAATGGATTTTTCTTGGCGATTCTTGATTTGAGTCTGCCGTCTCGATTTTCTCTTTGGTGTCCGTTAATCAAAATCGCCTATAAAAAGTAAATCGATAGCACCAAGAGAAATTGTTTTTCTACTAGTGGAATTTTCTGTTAAGTTTTGAATTATTACAATTATTTTTGTCATTTTGAGATAGAAGGATGAATTATCTCTATCAAACAAATGATTTTTTTTCATCCCTCTTGATACGGCTTACAGTGACATATATGAGCATAGATATAAATTTTATAATGTTTGTTGGGTTGGGGGAATCGTGACGAACACAAGAAGAGGGGACCTCCACCCGGTGGTAGAGGCTCTTACGCAAATAGTAACTTAAGTAGAAACGATTTTCAATTTTTGTTACTACTAGATGAAATGCCCGTGCGTTGCCGGTTGCCACGAGACAATAATTTAATAAATTAAAAAATAGTCATTATACACTCTTAAAGATCACAAATGATGCCTGATCTGATGTGCAATAGCTTTGTGGTGTATCAAAAAAACATTTGTCGAAAACCAACATCAGATGACATGCATAGAACTGTTGGATTGGATTAATCCAATAGAGCTAAACATGATTAAGGATTAAAATAAAAGATATAAAACCCACAAAACTTGGGACTGCCGGCACACAGCCACACCACGTCCAGCATGGGTCTTGTGTATATGCCTAAAGAACCGAGATAATACAACAGAGAATAACATGATATATGACAAAGTAGTTAATGCTCTGTGCATAATAAACATATAATAGTGCCGACATGTCACAAATCACATTTGCCAGTGTTTGATTCGTTATTTATTTCCTTGAGAAGTTCTCTCTTCAACTCTGCCGAAGTTCTCTCTTCGACTCTGCAAAACAAGTTCTCTTCGACTCGATCTGCAAAAGAAGCACAATGCCTCAGTTTCAGTATACTTCACCAAAATGCAATTTCAGAGAAGCACAATGTCTCAGTTTCAGTATACTTTGAATGGAAGTTGGAAAGGATCAAGTGAACAATCAACAACGCCACAATTTTACATTATCATCACTCCAATAAAAAAAAAAAATGTGAAGTACTCCAATTAAGAGTAGGTTTCAGAACCTTTTTAGAACAAACATAGCATCATAAGACTATTTTGTATTGCTCAAGACAGGATTGTTTGCCTGTACAAACATAGCAAATGGTCAAAGCATAAATTTTGTGAAGTGCTACTGACCAGGCTAACCCTAGGTCAACCACAATTCAGATCAAAGCACACAGAACCGCAACCGCAGGTGCAGATCAAAGCAACACAGAAGTAGGGATGCATTTTGCAACCAAAAACCCTACGAAATATGCAACTGTTTGATGAAAACCTGTAGCTTCAAGCATCCATTAGTGTCATAACATTTTTCATATTTATTTGTTATAATTTTCTTTAGCCTACTTGTTTGTGCAGTATGCAGTTGCACCAGACACAGGAACAGTAAAATGCAGCTTTTAACAACTGCAGCAGCAGCTACAAAAATCAGAAGCGAGTGCATATATTTGTGTAATATAATAATATCCCTTGTCCACACTGTTCTCGTATGTACCATGGTAATAACTCCCTAGGTCTCTTGGAACTACATTTAGGAACTTATTATTTGCCTATGCTGCCCATCAAAGGCGAAGTGAGATGCAAACAACGATGTTCACCTAGCAAAACAAGTTTTGAGCAGTGGGTGTGAGATTTGCAGCAAGTGCACTCGCTTCACAAGGATGGATTTCCGACGGCCACCATCCAAATGCTGGATCCAGGACCAAAAATCCAAAATCTAGGAGGAGGTCGAGTGCGCCTAATTGGCACTCGTCTAAGATTGAAACAGGCACTTGCTTCCTGGGATGGCATCAGGCTCTATAGCACCTTAATCTCTGTTGATCTACTCCTTCTCTGGGCCCAAAAGCCAACCACACCAACCAACTAAAAAAATCAGAGCACGGCAACAGGAACAGATTCTGAGAAATGGTAGCAGCACCAACTGGTTAACTAACTGACATTAACTATGTGTAAATAGCTGAGAGTAGGCGTAGCCCTGGTTGCTCCCCAGGAGGAGAGTAGCCCTGGTTGGTTCCCTAGGAGCTCGACAACAGAAAGAACTGGCCGACTGACACGCCCATTGAGATTGCCAATACTAAATAACCAATGCACCATCACATTGGAAAGGAACTAAAATTATTTTTTCTGTACAGACAAAAAGGTAATGGAAACGGAAAATAGTTTGTTACTGAGAGACCAAAATTCAGCTTGGTTAAAAAAATATCAAAAATGCTGAATGAAAAGAGTATACTGAAAGGTTGGTGCTGAGTTCAATTTTAATAATCTGAATTGCAGTATCAGTCATGGTACATGGAAATAGTTAGCTCACCTGTTGAGTGAACAGCACTGTTGGATGGACGCGCGTACTCCAGCCGGTCTTCTGAAATGAAAGATCCATTTCAGCCTCTAGTCTAGAGTTCAGAAACGTAATTGTTTTTGTTCAGGAGAAGGGAGAAAACTATCTTGAATCTCTACTGAGCAATCAATGTCAGTATTTGTTGAGATTTCATACCTTTTATTTCCTCAGTTATAAGGGTAACAAGGAATTGGAGGGTCAACCTATGATTGGTCCAGAGATTGGTCACCGTCAGGAAAGTACCTGTATCAAAAGAAAACATGAAGCAAGCTGCAGGTTGAGTTTCTGGCCATTCAGAATTGCCATTGTGCCATCTGTGTTGATGTTGGGATCCTGACACTCACCTTTGCTAGTATAACATCTCCCTGAACATTTGAAATGTCAAAGCAACAACAATGTAATACTGATGCTTGCAACAAACAATGGAGCCTGCAGATCATGGCTGGCCGACAGTTTATTGAGAAGCTACCTTTGATGGTGAGTGCAGCTTTGAAGAAGGGGGTCCTGTTGATAAGCTGCCTTTGCAGAAATGATGAACTATCATGACCAAGAGAATTCTGAAGTTAACAGGACAACCAAGCTACATTAGAATTTTTTTTTTTTTTTGAAAAAGTTCATGCTGAAACACACATTTGATTATCAACTGCTACATGACACTATGAAAGGGTAAAAAAGTATTAAAAATGCCATAATTTTGGAATGAACAAAAACACAGGTCCAGTGCACTTCCAAAAATTTCTAGGGAACTAATTTTACGATTAGGCCTTAGGGATTTAGGAGGGGTACATATAAATCTAAAAATTTAACAATTCAAATCTGAAGCCTATTTTTACAGACACACAGGTGAGGTATATGTCTTTATATTAGGCTTGATATGAGAGGCGTTAATTCTGTTAGCATCTTAGCAATATGTCGCTGAGTTTTGGTGTCATTGGCAAGGTCCTATAAACTATACATACCAGTACATCAGACATATATTTAAATATTTTGTCAGATTTTTTTTTTTTTGTTTTGCACATTTTCAGTGAAATTTCATCAATAAATTTGAAATTATCAGCTGACAAAAGACCAGTTAACAGATATAATAAGACTTATTGGCTCTATCAGCTGGCAGCCATGTTAAGAACATATTCTAATACACAGTAACTGTCGCCCTGGTATACCATCAGAAGCATTGCTACTGTACAGTCTAGCTGAACCATGATTGGAGATTTACTGTCGCTGGCAATATTATACATATGCTAGACATAGCATTGCTTCTACACCAATGTACTACTACTATGCAGAAATGAAGGTTTTCTGAGAATGTAGCCAACAATTTTACAGATTAAATAGTATATGTGACTTCTAGTAGAAATGATGATTGAGACATCTACAGTATATCAGGGCAACAATCATGGTTCAGCTGGACTCTTTTACAGTATAAATCAACCAAATAAAAATCGATGCCCAACCAGCTGGCCATGTGTAGTGGCGTACCAGGTGCATGATGGACCAGGCACGAGACCGTGTCATCGTCGCTTTGATGAACACATTTTTTAATAGGCCACAAATTTCTGAATAAGCAGTTCAGACAATTCAAAATTATGTATTTGTGAATTGCACTTCTCCAGTAAAATATGAATTATTAGATGAATAGGAAAATAATGAATAAGTAGTTCCATTGATGAACTTTGGATCGTTCTTCTTCTTCTTGGCTCTTGCAATGGTGTTAAATCGATAATCAAGCAAGGAAACCAGCCCCCCTCCATACCTTTTGTCTCTGAAGCCAAAATTAACAGCCAGACAGAGTATCCGTAGCAATCAATTGATTTCGCATAGGCCTTTCTCATATCTCATATGTATTCATGAAATTGCACGGCAGAGGATGGGTGGCCTGCACCATATTCACACCATCAGTAATTTAGGTACAGGATGCCACAAAATTTGAAACAATTCTAGATCTAAACTGTCAAATCCACTGCATAAAACACCAAATGAAAACCTTCACCTTTTATATATATAGCTGAAGCACGGTCGCATGGGCTCCTGAACCACCTCCGTCCTTTGAACCACACGCGCTCCGATCCCTGCAAGGGCTGCTGCAGCTGCTCCTCACCAACCGACTGGAGGGAGCTGTGGCTGCCTAGCAGGCGGACTCGGCAGCAGCGGCGAGGCCTGAGGAAGCGAGGGTGGGTTGGGGCGGCGTGCAGTCCTCGCCAAGTTCCTGCAGCCTGGCGGGCGCTCGGGGTCGTACGTGGCGCCGTCGGGGGCGGTTTCGCGGCGTCCAGCGGCGGCGGCCGCCGCTAGGGATCGAGCGCGGCCGGGCGGCGTCTGGCATCCGGCGGCGCGGCCTGCCTTCGTGGCCGCGACCCGGCGAGGCGACGGCACAGCGAGCCGGGGTCCGGTGCGGGGCGGCGGTTCCATAGAGCGAGCGTGCAGGGTAGAGCAATAGCGGGGAGGCCGGGTTAATTAGTGGAGGGGGTTAATTACCGAGAGGCGGGGTTAATTAGCTGGATACGATAACACGTACTTCGTTCTTTTTATTAGTACTTCCTCCGTTCTAAATTGTAGTTCGTTTGACTTTTTTTGACCCAAAGTTTGGCCATTCGTCTTATTCGAAAAATTTATACGAATATAGTAAAATTTAAGCCATTCTTGAAGACCTTTCATTAGTAAAGTAAGTTATAACAAAATTTATGATATTTGACACAATTTTTTAAACTTTATCAGCTGGTGGCGCCGCTGATTTGCTGGTTGACCGCTGGTTGAACGAACCAATTGATCCGACTCATGCTGCATCTGTTACCGCGGTGAATTCTTTCTTCATGACTTTGAGCTTATCAGCTGGTGGCGCCGCAATGACCAGGTCGGCAGCTTTCTCATACGAAGCTTTCAAGCTCGCGACTTTCTCCTTACTCCCTGTTTTCTCTGCCCGAGCGACAGCAAGTAGAACTTGAATCTGCTGCTCCATCGCGGCGGTTTCGGCGGCTTCAGAGTCTCCCCCTGGTGGAGCAGCAGCGATGACTTCTTCAAAGGCCCTCTTGAGCTTTGGCGATTCTGGAGCAGCTTCTCGCGATTCTGGAGCAGCTTCTGCGGTGAGTGCAATAGCAACAAGGATGAGTAGTAGAGGATCTTGGCCATTAGTGCCATAATATATATCTCTATGCTAGGAATTGATTGGGAGACAAGAAGTT
Organism: Chrysopogon serrulatus; assembly: GCA_015844335.1. NCBI lineage: Eukaryota > Viridiplantae > Streptophyta > Magnoliopsida > Poales > Poaceae > Chrysopogon > Chrysopogon serrulatus. Next base: position 148,258 of record JADLZL010003982.1, read on the forward strand.
GATGTTTTGCAGCTGGGCTACGTTGATGAGTTGCTCAATCGCCCCCGTTTTAACCATAGATTATGGCATTTCAATTCTATAAATAGTTCATGAATGCTGATGTATATAGCGTAACTAATTTAAGGCCAATGGAGATTCGTGGGTGAGCTTATGCTACGTTAGAGGGGGGAGGGGGGGGGGTTGTCCAAAATTAGCTACCTCTCCATGCATGGCCCAAACCTGTTCGCCTAGATGTGGCGCTCGTCATCCTCGATCTGGAATGTCTGGAAAGCCCGGAACATCTGGAATGTCTTGACTATGGTGGTCAGGGACGTGACGGTTTGGGCCTGCAGATGCAAGAAAAACAAACGCCCCTTTGGATCGATCGCTTGGAATCTGTAATGCAGTATCCTATTCCATGATTTTCGTTGCTCGCTAATAACACATCAGTGACAAAACCCCCGTCGACGTCCACGTGCAATTTAGTGGTCCCTTTCATTATTTCCAAGAACTCGTTGACTTATAGGGCCTATTTAGATTCAATAAACTAACAACTAATTGAAATAGTTGAATTTATTGTGGACCAGTGGACAACTAATTGAGTCCTAGTTTAGTTATTAATTAGTTCATTCACTAGTTCACATATTTAATTTTTTATAGACTAATTATTAGTCAACTAGTTACTAGTTTTTGCATGGATCCAAATAGGGTCTTAATAAATCCACCTATCTATGACAGAGTCTCACTACTACCGGCCAGATTAATGACTCTCAAAGGCAGTCATGCATTTTGTATTTATGGAGGCGGCCAACCAACACTGCTAATGGGTCGAACGTCATTTTAGAAGAAGCTGTGTCTCTGAGGAATCGAACCCACACCACAACCGAGCCTCAGCTAAAACGCCTCATTGACACACTCATTTGTGACTATAAATAAATAAGATGCTATATTTTTATGTCAGCATTTCGTAATGTTATATTAAATATTTTTGCTACTAAATAAATTCAAAAGAAAAAAGTTTCAACCACATGCAAAGTTTTAACAACTCTACCCGATACTCACTTGTATTTATATTAGTTTTTCTTTCTTCTTATATTATGTTGAACTAAATTTGAAATGAGTGTTTGAGAATTTAAACGAATTCAAATGAAAATATTGTCAACTATATCTTTTTTTTACCTTTTGAGATCTACAAACTTTAATTTTAGTCATTTAGTATCTGAGATCATTTTGCAAAATTTGAATTTTAAATATACCAACTTTAGATGCAATTATTCTTAGCTAAATAATTTCAAATAAAAAAAGTTATCAACTATAAAGTTGTATAACTTGCTTTTGAATATCTACAACTTTTATTTAGGTATATGAATTGAAAAGTCCAAATTTTAAATTTGAAAAGTTCAAAATTTGCTAAATTTAGGTATACGAATTGAAATGAAAAGTTGTCAACTACAAAGTTGTATTACTTTTCATGATCCACAACTTTTTGTCTTGTTTGTTTCTCCATCCGAGGTTCTTCAGAAAATTTGAAATTCAAATTTGAGAAATTCAAGCGTAGTTTTCCTTGAGAAGACAATTTTAAATGAAAGGGTTGTCACCTATAAAATTGAATAATTTTTTAAGATCTATAACTTTTATTTAGGTCGTTTCTCTATTGAAGAACGTTTGAAAAAAAATCGAATTTTAATGCCTAATTTTACTATTCGGCATCAGGGAAGCTCTTGATCAAACAGCCCCTCCAGCGGTGTCTACAAATCAATTTGTAAAGACGTGGCTCGTTTCAGAACCATATACTCTAAAAAAGGTGTTGCTAGTACTGAATGAACAATAAGTTATATATCTTAAGATGTACTCCCTCCGGTCCCATTTATAAGGCATAATCACATATGACACGGTCACCTAAATCACAAGTTGACCATTTATTTATTCTATATTATCATTTTTTATTATAAAATTATAATCATTGGATAGTACATTTGATCATATCAAATTTGTACTATAATAGTTAAAAGATGCCCACCAAATTATTGGTCAAAAATTGTAAAATTTGAATCTTATTTTACGTGTTCGTCTTATAAATTAGACCGGAGGGAGTATTTAGGACTGGTTCACGAACTCCACTATATAGAATAGCTTATACAAAAAACTAGAGTTTATGAAATGTCCCTCCATCTTTTTTTTCTTTGATCTACGTACATAGAGCTGAATTTGTTTGGTTAGCGGAGCTAAAAAGAGCATGGAGCGAACAAAAACAAAAAATCTGTTTCTCTAGCAACAATGGAAAGAAAAAAGAAGAAATAACAACACGGCACAGTGCATGGGAGGATATAAGTGTACGTTGCATGCAGGAGCGAGCTCTCTACGACCTTAATTAATTAAGCTTTATTTTTGGGCAATAAAATTAATAAGCTTTAATTATTTAAGCTTTTGTAGCAGCAGCACCAGCACCGACACCCGCAGCAGGCTGATGAGCGGCGGCGGTCACCGCCGAGAAGGTGAGCTCCATGACTTTGACCTTCTCAGGAGGCGCGGCGGCATCGACGGCGTCGGCCGCCTTCCCGTACGCGGAGAGGACTCTGGCGATCTGCTCCTTGTCCCCCCTCCGCGTACGCCTTGTTGATGGCCGCGTCGGTGGCGAGCCTCTGCTTGAGCACCGCGTCCGTGATGCCGAGCTTCTTCGCCGGCGAGTCGCCCGTGGCGATGACCCCGCTGAAGGCCTTCTCCGTCTTGGCGTACGTCGCGCAGAAGGGCGCGTCGACGGCGGGGCACCTGCCCGGGTCCGGCGCCACCACGCCGTTGAAGGCGAACGCCATGGTGCCGAGCTTGTTGGCCGGCGACGCCGCGATGACGGCGTCCGCCGCCTTCTCGTAGGCGCCGGCCACGCTCACGAAGTTGGCCTCGACGCCCGACCCCGTGGCCTTGCCGAGGGACACGTCCACGTTCAGCTGCTGCTGCAGCACCGCCTCCACGGCCTCGGAACGCTTCTCCGGCGGAGAGGCGGCGACCACGCCGTCGAAAGCCTGCCGCGTCTTGGCGTCCATGGTGGCCTTGAACTTCTTCGCCGTCGCCCACTCCGCCGGCAGCGCCCGCGGATCGGAATCCTCCGCCGCGGGCACCGCTACGGCTACCTTGTCGTCCATGGCAGCAAGGACGACGACGACGACCATGAGGAAGAGGAGGATCGTCTTGGTGCTCGACGCCATTGCTACACCTGTAGTAATTTGTTTAATTAATTATGCTAACAAGCAATTGGGTAGTGCTGAGAGAGCCAATTATATAATTAATGGACGGTTGGCATTTCTATTATTTCTTGTCTATAAATAGCTAGCGGATGGTGTGGTGTAGCCGTGTGTGTAGGCGTAAGGCCAAGAGAGATTCATGGATAATATGAGCCATAATAAGCATGTGTGTTCTTAAGACTCCAAATTTTAAGTGGCCTACCTCGATCCGTTCCATTCCATGCATATGTCAATGTGTACATGGCTGGTACCCCGGCCCTACACCTCCTTCCCTAGGATTCTTGTCCGAGCGCTCGAAAAGAAACATCGGTCTTGACTCGTTGTCTTCTAAAATAGTATTGATTTAACAACTTACTAAAAAATTGTCAATAATCCTATACATTGGCTTGTCAAATATATGGCTAAATTTTTACCTAACTTTGACTTATCAAATCTTTAGCATGATAAATTTTGGTTGCAAACCAATCTGACCCCATCACGTCCACCATTTCATCCACTTCAATAATATGGGCTGTGATTGAGCGTTTTTTCTATCTTTTGGGCCTTTCACCTTTTCTTTTTGGTCCAATAAAAGGCGTGTTTGTTCCCAGGTTGGACGGCCAGGAGGACCAGCAGGTGCAAGCAAGTGCAACACTGTTTGTTTGGTTCACATTCCCAGCAGAACCATTCTGGTGGGGCAGTTTTTTTTTTTTTTTTGGTTGCATGCTGGACTGCTGAGCTGGCAGCCCATCTAACTTCCAACTTCCGGTTTCGGATAGCGTTTGTTTGCCTAGAGACAAGAAGGCATGCACTAATGCAAGCTGGGGAGCATTCTCAAGGAACAATGAACATAAACATAACAGGTAGCACACTTATAGAGTAGTAACCAACCGATTAAATTGTTCAAAGTACAGTTAGGCCTACTAATTTCATAGCAGTTGCTACCAATTGCATGATACCTCCCTTGCAGATGCTTTGCCGCAAAGGCTCTGACGGATGCTTTTCTGCCGTGGTCAGACACTTCGTCGTTGTAGTCTCGTCGTTTATGTTGGCATCCTTATGTTGATGTAATTTTCTTATTTATAGCCCAGCCCAAGTTCTTTATGTTTGTGTTGGAGGGCCTCTCCAAATCGTCTTTCTTTCTATTTTGTTGTCATCTAGGAACTTTCTTTAGGTCATGGAGGCTCCGACGCAAGTAAGACGAAGAGGAAGGTGCCTCAGAAGTAGTCCGGCTCGGACGCCTCTATTTTGGTGCAATTGTGCATGTGCCACTTTGCGTGAAAGAAAGAAAGCAAGCTAAGCTAGCATCGTCAAAGCATGGCACATGATGGATATCAGAGTTGCTCCAGTTGAACACACGAGTTGGAGATTAATCTGTGGCCACGTGATACATATATCCTTGCTACAAGTAATCATGTCCTCTTTGTAAAACATGCACGAGTTTATTAATTTTCTTTTGCCATAGAAACTAATGATGAAACCACGCATTGGAAGAAGTCTCTATAGCGTAATTTATTATTCTTTTTTTTTTTTGATGGAACGTAATTTATTATTCTTGCAAACTACACTAGAAAATGTGCATTGGAAGTGCCTTTAGGAATGAGAATAATGCAGCGGGTGGTCCACATCGACCTAGCCTGGGACCTGGCCTTATGGCCTCAAAGGCTGAGGAGTCATGGGTCGATCTTGGAGCTGTGACCTTGTTGGAGTATGGGTTGGCCTCAAGGCTGATTTCAGTATTGAACATGCAGTTAGAATTAGCACAGCCTTAATAATTAGTTTCATGATCATGGAGTTTGGGAGGTGTCCATCTGGTAGATCAGGAGAGTGATATAATGACTATAAGGAACTGACAGATTTTGGTTGCCAGGCTATCACTAGCCAGTGGCAATGCACAAATATGTTGCAGCATGCAGGTGATTATATTTCAGATGCTGCAACGACTGTGTTTTCATGTTAGTTGCTCTCTCTCTCCCGTCATTTCATACTTTACAGGTTAACAGCAGCATCACTAATTATAAATAAAATGATGATTTGACCCAAATACACTGCAGGCACCCAAGAAAATTAGTACTAATACTTAATTAAGGGACGTACTAGTGCTAGTTTTACCCTTTACGGCTTTATACCCTCATATCTCTTCTCAGTGCTCCACTCCCCCATTCCCATCCGGTTTACTGCGGATGCTGCATTATTTTTTTTAAGCAATGCAATTGCGCCTTATTCTTCGATTAGAAGTACAATAATAATAATGACAGTCCAGCTCAGTACCAGTACATGTCTTACGACTCTTACCGATTGGATCGAGGATTTATATATTTGCGTCGTACTGGCCGGCATGCATGTGCACTGCACTGCACTGCATCTACATATATCCGTCCTATGGCGTATTAATTTGTTGGAATTGGGTTTTTTAAAACTCTCAGAGATGCTCTAACCTAGCTCTAGTCTCATTTACTGCCTTTAATTTTTCTATTATTATCAAAACATAATTCAGCCTTTTCGTTTGAACGACGGCGCTTCCGCTGCAGCAGCTGAAATCTCTCTCACAGAAGACAGAACACTATTGAAATTGAAGTCCTGCAGAATAGATCAGATCAGATGGGCCGTCCAGGGTCTTGCTATTGAGTCCATCCGTGGAAGTCCTGCAAAACTTCTCCCCCTCTGTCTCCAACTAGGAGGGGAGATCGAGAGCGCAAAGCACAAGACTGAGCTAGGACGCGAGGACCGATCGATGGATGGGAGGGATGAGAGGGACTCGGACGGGGACGGTCGCTTATTAGCTCGTGGTGATGGGGAGGCCAAGCAACAGCTGCGGGAGCGGCGGGGGCGACGAGGAGGAGGAGCGAGAGCGGCAGCCCCTCCGCGGCGTGCTGGAGCTGGAGACGACGCATCAGCGGGCGCCGGCGGGGACGCCGGTCCACCTCGCCGCCGCGGAGCAGCTGAAGGAGGAGGCGAGGAGGCGAGGCGGCAGCAGGCTCTGGCGGCGGCGCTCGTCCGTGCGCGCCGGGCTGCTGCTCTGTTGCCTGCTGACCACCGTCCCGGTCGTCCTGCTGCTCCTGCGGTGGCGATGGCGATGGCGATGGCAGGCGGACTCCTCGCCACAGTGGGTCAACTTGGAGCCCCCCGAGGAAGACGACGGCCAAGGTATGTACGCGTCTCTACTCCCGGCGCCCTGTATGTATCGTGCGACAGCTAGCTCTTTGCTTTTCCTATTCCGATTCCGAAGACGATCGACAGCTCTTAGCGAGCATTCGCACCATCGATGCCGCCTCGTCGTCGGCTTCACCTGACAGCTGCCGCCGATAGGGAACGAATAGATAGACAAGCGGGAATAGATAGATCGAGCTAGCGAGCTTTCAAGGGAGTAGACAGGAAACCAAAGCTGGAATGGATCGAGAGCTTTGAAGCTTTCTTTGAGAGAGAGAGAGAGAGAGAGAGAGAGAGAGTCACCGTCGTTGGAGGGGTACGGTGTTGCGAGGAGATTGGATCGAACCAGCAAATAAAGCAGATTCCTTTGCCGCCTCCGAGGTTTATTTTATTCGGAGTAGCTCGTCCCAATCAGGGGTGATGTTTGGCATGCAGCAGCGGCACACCCACCCTCATCCATCAGTAGCAGCAGCAGTATATGCATATATTTACAGTAATACAGTATATTATTACTTCATTTCGTGAACCTTATTTTTTTTAAAAATAATTTATGCCTCCTAGTAGTACTAGTTGAAACAGATTTCAGAGGTGAGATCATGCGCAAATGTATAGCAGCCATTGCCCATTGGCCAAGTTCAACGCTATGGGAATGCGATGGGTGCCCGCAGAAAATCCGAACGGGGACGGCCGGACCGCCCGTGCCGTAGCTTCCACGTACTCCCTCCGTTCAGCAAATAATGCGACTCTAGGCTGTGTGTGCCGGTTAAATGGCTCGCGTTTCAATTAAGGTTTTAGTAAATAATACTTATATTTATGACTTTAAATAAATTAATTATAAAACTATGTTTCATAATAAATTTAATGATATTGATTTAATATCATAAATATTATTATTTTTTTTATCTATAGTCGATATAGTACTGTACTAAAATTATATTTTTTTTTCCTTACGGATGGGTGGCCCCACAGCATGAAATTTGTGGTGGATGCCAGATCAAACAAAAGGACGATAGCCGCGTGGAACATTCGCACAAGCTAGCCATGAAAAGCTATAACTATGATTGAAGCATACCCCCCGCGTGCGTTGCTACTGAAATTGCAGATGATACATATAATTACTTATATAAAAAGATAAACTATTAATATTAATGTTGGTGGATTACTTATATAAAAGGATAAACTATTAACATTAATGTTGGTGGATGATGTGACATACGCTGATTTGGATAGCTAAACGCATATTAGTTAGATGACATGTCTCGCTGATGTGGATATCACAATTAGATGTGCTAGTAAGATATAGTTACATGTAGCAGTGGATTGCTGAGATGGACAGCTAGCATGGGGAGATAAAATGTTAGTAGGGTTTAAAATTATAAGAGATAATTGTAGCTATATTATCTTCCATAAAGTAAGCTATATTATCTCTTGTTCAAAACAACTTCTATTTCCAACATAGAGGGAGTATATTTATAAATTATATACTCCTACACGATTAGATTAAAGGTAAACAAAAATGGCCAACTAAGTATTCATACATTATGAAAAAAATATGTCAAACATTAAAAAAAATATTCCCTAATGAACAAACCATACACACCATTAGTGCTAACAATTCATTTTAAATTATATTAATACTCAATGACAATAAATCATTTAAGATGTCATATTTGATAAGTTTAGGGTCTAATTGGTAAGATATGGTTGGTTGGCTACTAAAATTTACCATGCCAATAAATCATGTAAGGATTTAAACTAGCAGGAGCAGGGCTGCCGCTGGGCAGTGACGAAGAAAAAGCAGCAGCAGCAAGTCTGGAGGTGGATGCGTCCTGGGCCAAGGCGCGAGAGCTGCCACAGACACTGTTTGGGGTTTTCATCGAGGTGTGACGACGACCCTGCTTCCGTCTTCTTGAATTCTTTCTTTCTTCCTCTCATTCATCTTCCTTCGTTCCTTTTCTTTTCTTTTCTTTTCTTTTTTTTTATGATGATGCTGTTCTGACCCATCTTTTCTTCATCTGCTGGCGCATGGATTGATTAGTTAGGACTCTCTTTGTCCATGGTATATACACTATATCTAGATATATCTAGAAATAGAAATAGCGAAACGTCTTATTATAATTTAAAATAAAGGAAATAATGTCTTTCTTTAATATGACTTTCTCTTTCTTTTTTCTTTCTTTTTTTCCGCTCCTTCTTCTCTCGATCTCTCTTTTGATTTCTGATAAACCTGCAAAATTTTTATGTATATAATAATATTTAGAAATGACTGTGGTTATATAATCGTTAATATCGTTAGGTTAGGTCATCCATACTCCTAATTTTTTATATTTACGGAGCAGACAAGGCCGAGGCGTAATATGGCAGCCCATGAAGCGCCCTCCCTAAAACTGGGCTGGGCGGGCTTGATCAACAATTCCAGCCCATTATTCTCTTCCTTCTACCGTCCACGCCATTCCCCCATTTCCTCCTCTCGAGCTCGGGCAGCGGCGAGGGAGGGCAGTCGCCTCCTCCGCCCTGTCCCCCACCTCCGCCCTCACCTCCTCGGTTCGGGGTGCTGGACCCTGGTACTGGCACATCCGGGCGGGGGGGGGGGGGGGGGGGGGGCGGCGGCGGAGGAAATGCCGCGGCCAGAGCACGCTGATTGGCCCGCTGCGGCTGATCTGGCTGATTACAACTCCGAGGTCACCACCTGGTTGAGGTTGTTTGCCTTCCACCTCCTCCTTCCTTTCGGTTGATTCCGTGGGCATGAAAAGGTGGCGACTTTTATTTTCTTCATCGCGTTTGCGTTCACTTCACAGCCCACAGGTGGTTTGGCTTGGCTGCTGTACTGAGTGATTTGGCTAGCAGGAGCCTTTACTGTGCCTTCTGCCCTGTTTTTTTCCTGGCTCAGTATGGCTAGACTGGTTAAAATTGTGGTGTGCTGTATTGCTAAACTCTTGTTAGCAACACAGTATCAGATAGAAGGATTGGGGAAAAGAGATAGCGGGGAGAGGATTCGGAGGAATATTGTGTTCTTCATAGAGACGAGTTTGAGTTCAAATCATTCATAGCGATACAAGGCAGAGGTTGCCGCTTTATAACCCGCGCAAACGGTGACGATGCCGGCGAGCTACGCTTGCGAGTCGAGCATGACTTGGACCCAGGCTGGGCCGGACATCTTCGGATTGGGCCTGCGGGTTTACTGCGGTCGCGGAATGGACGGCCCAGCTTCAGGGTTCCTTCCTGGCTGCTTGCCCGGAATGTCGTCGCTAACATCCCCCCCTTCTTGACGACCTGGTTGTCCCCAAACAGGTGCTCGAGGAAAAGCCTGCTTCAAAGGTACCAGGTCCTCCCAAGTTGCCAGAGAATCAGGCATGTGAGACCAACGAATCAAACTTTGCACCTTGGTAGAGGAACCTTCAGTGACTGAGCGACGCTGCAGGATAGCCAATGGAACACTCCACTGCACGGCATCGGATGGTGGATCAGCTGTAACTGACTGAAACTGCCCCACTGCCTTCTTGAGTTGCGAGACGTGGAACACCGGATGCACCATAGATGAACTGGGCAAAGCCAACCGATAAACCACTGCACCCACTTTAGCTGTGATCTGATAGGGTCCGAATAATTTGAAGGCCAACTTGTGATACTGCACATACGGCTGCAGCTTGAGAAACACCCAGTCACCCACATCGAATGATCGTTCAGATCGTTTGAGATTCGCTGACTTGATCATCCTGGTTTTGGCGCGCAGCAGATGCTGGCGAATCAGGTCCGTCATCAACTGTCTTTCATTGATCCACGACACACAATCACGAGCAGCAGCTGACGATTCAGCAGATATACCGAAGTGTTCAGGGGCATACCCATACAGAGCTTCGAAGGGAGAGCAACCAAGCGCTGAATGGGGGCTGCAGTTATACCAATACTCTGCCAGTCACTCCACTTTGAAGGACAAGCATGAATATAACAGCGAAGGAATGTTTCCAGACATTGATTGACGCGTTCCGTTTGACCGTCCGACTGCGGATGATAAGCGGTGCTCATGCAAAGCTCAACTTGAGTCAACTTAAAGAGTTCAGTCCAGAAACGGCTGATGAATACCTTGTCGCGGTCAGAGACGATGGCTGATGGCAGCCCGTGGAGACAATAGATCTGCTGCATAAACACTTCGATGAAGTCCATAGAGATGATCTTCCATGCTCGATCAGGAACTTCCAGTGGCTGAAGGAGACCTGGCAACCTGGCACGGTCGGGCTTGGCCTGTTGACACACCAGACAGCCGGCGACGAAGGCTCGGACTGCTGCTTTCATCCCCCGCCATGCAAACAGTTGCTTAGCTCGACGAAGAGTGACTGGAATCCCAGAATGTCCCCCAACAGGGCTTGTATGCACTGCCGCCAGTAGTTGCTGCTGTAACTCAAGCACATTACCAACCCACAACCGACCTTTATAGCGAAGCAGGCCATTTTGGAGTGTATAAGATGGAACTGCTGTAGGATCAATTGCAAGCTTAGTTAGTAGATCTTGGGCGATAGAATCCTGCTGGTAGGAGTCACTGGTGGCCTGAACCCAAGCTGGAGAAGCTGTGGAAATTGCTGCACAGAGAGGATCCTGGGTAGGATAACGGGACAGCGCATCAGCAGCTCGGTTGTCAACCCCTTTACGGTAACAGATAGTGTACTGCAAGCCCAGTAACTTTGTGAAGACGCGCTGCTGCCAGGGTGTGTGCAAGCGCTGCTCAGAAAGCTGAATTAAGCTGCGCTGATCAGTCACAATATGGAACTCGGCCAACTGTAAGTAGCTGCGCCAGTGATCGACTGCCATGACAATCGCCATGTATTCTTTCTCATAAGCAGATAAGCCTTGCGAGCATGGACCCAGCGCTTTGCTCAGGAAAGCCAGAGGGTAGCCTGCTTGCATAAGAACAGCGCCAATGCCAATGCCACTAGCATCCGTTTCGATCACAAATGGCAAACCGAAGTCGGGCAATGCCAAAACAGGTGCTGAAGTTAGAGCTGACTTAAGTGTTTCAAAAGCAACCTGATGGTCATGAGTCCAAGTGAAGATGCTTCCCTTCTTGAGCAACTCAGTTAACGGTTTCGCAATGATGCCAAAATGCTTCACAAAGCGACGGTAATAGCCTGCTAACCCAAGGAAACTGCGAAGTTCTTTGGCAGAACGAGGTTGGGGCCAGTTGAGAATAGCTGAAACTTTGTCAGGGTCTGTAGCCACACCGGCTGCTGAGATAATGTGACCAAGGTACTTGAGTTCTCGTTTGGCAAACTCACATTTGGATGGTTTGATAAGCCAATGGTCCTGCTAAAGTAAACAGAAGACCTGACGGAGGTGAGATAAGTGCTCCTCATAAGTACCACTGTAAATGAGTATATCATCGAAGAATACAAGTGCACAACGCCTCAGGACAGGTGCCAATGTGGCGTTCATAGCTTTCAGAAATGTAGCCGGTGCCCCAGATAGCCCAAATGCCATGACTCGGAATTCGTAATGGCTTGTGTGAGTTTGAAATGCTGTCTTGCTTTCTTCACCTGGTTTGAGGAGAATCTGATGGTAGCCTGCAGTCAAATCTAAGCAAGAGAACCAACTAGCTTCGGACAATTCATCCAATAACTCCTCAATGATAGGCACTGGATATTTGGTCTTCACCGTAATGGCATTCAGATGTCGGAAGTCCACACAGAAGCGAAGTGACCCATCCTTCTTCTTGACTAGAAGGACTGGTGAAGAGAATTGACAATCACTGTGGCGAATGACACCTGATTTCAGCATGGTCTCCACTTGGCGTTCAATTTCGTCCTTGATAGCAGGGGCAAATCTGTAGGATCGAATGTTGACCGGAGAGGCCCCTGGAATCAGAGTAATGGCATGATCATAATCTCTTGATGGTGGTAATTGAGTTGGAGTGTCGAATATAGGCTGAAACTCCTGAATCAATGCAGCTATTTCTGGAGGAAGAGCAGGCTGAACTACTGAATCCATCTGAATAGCTGACAACTGTACCACCGAGCCAGCTGGTAGAACTGCACCCACACCATAAAGTACTACAGACGACCCAGCATAAGGCAACTGAACCCATTTCTCCTGCCAATGAATCTTCATAGGGCTGAACTGAGAAAGCCAATCCATAACAATAATCATATCAAAGGACAGCAAGGGAAACACCTTGAGAGAGGAGGTGAACTGACACTCTTGCATAGACCAACCAGCATCAGAGATTACTGAGTCACAACTGATACGCTTACCATCAGCTACCTGCACCCAGAAGGTCGAACCCACAGCCTGAATGCCCTAAAGAGAGACAGCCAGAGAAGCACTGACAAATGAATGCGAGCTCCCTGAATCAAGCAATATGAGAACAGGCTGTCCTTGCAATTCGCCTTGGAACTGAATGGTGCGCGGGGCAGCAGCACCCTGAGTAGCAGCTGCAGAGATAGTAACAAACAACTGGTTGTCTTGGGAATCAGATGGGGTATCCTCATACCAGAAATCCTCATTGTTGCACATATCCCAAGCTTCTTGAAGAGCATTGAGTGAAAGTTGTTCAGGACACTTGTGATCCCTGGACCACTTCTCACCACAGCGAATGCAGAGCCCACGAGCACGCCGATAAGTGCGTAATGCTGCAAGGTGCTCCTCCAAGCTTCGTGGCCGCCGATCATCACTGACCGGCATTGATGTCGACGTTGAGGCCTTGTCAGGTCGTAGTGGAGGATGAGCTGGCAACGGAGGCCGGGGCACTTGCTTGTTGCTGACAGAGGAGTCAGTTCTGCGACCCTCCCGTCGGCGATTGGACTCCGCCATCTCCTCCTGCAACAGCGCGAGAGCACAAGCAGAATCCAGTGTAGATGGTCGATGCATATGAACAGCAATGCGAATGTCATCATGCAACCCATCCACAAAGCGCATGGCATAGAACACAGGGTCAGTGTGTTGCCCATAAGCTATGAGTTGCTCCACAAGGCCCGAAAATTCCTCAATATACTCAGTCACTGAACCAGACCGACGAACATGAAACAACTGACGGACCAAGAGTTCATGTTGATCCTTGCCAAAACGTTCAAGCACAAGCTGAGAAAACTCTAACCATGAGGCATTGCGAACGCGGGTTTCTACAGACTGCAACCAGCGCTCAGCCGCCCCTGTCATATGCATGCTCGCTACCCTGATCCACATAGATTCCTCAACTGAATACATGGAAAAGTGATCTAGACAGCGACTAAGCCACAATTTAGGATTCGTGCCCTCAAACCCTGGAAAATTCATCTTAGGCAAACGACCTAAGTGGTGGTGACTCTGGTGACCCTGATCCCCGTGAACATGACTCTCAAAGGAACGATGATGCTGATGGTGAATAGGCTCAAACACTGGAAGGGATGCAGAGCGGAACAGATGGGAATTGGGAATTTGCGTACCCTTGACCGGGAGCGGTCCATTAAGGACGGACTCCCCGGTGACTGTGTTCGACGCGGTGCCCATCAGGGCCGACGGCCAGGTTGCCGGCAGGTGAGTTCGCCGTAGCCGCCACCGGACTGTTGAGGATGCCGGCCGATGTGGCCGGACTGGCATCGAGAACCACTCGATGCACGGACTTGCGAAGTACGCCCATCTCCTGGCGCAGATTCTCCATCGAGACATCGACTTGGGGCTTCCATTCTTCGAACACCTGGGCTGCGCGCTCCATGGTGGTGAAGCGAGCGGTCAGCGCCTTCTCGACGTTGTCGATCCGCGAAGTCAGGGACGTCTGCAGGCCGGTGAAGTTGGATTGCAAGTCGGTGAAGTCGCCACGGAAGGCCTTGAGTTCGTCGAGGACCAACTGGATGTTGGGATCCATCGCTCCGAGATGACGGCGGAAGCGGTTGTAGTGGTGGTGGTGGATTTGCTGGGGATCCAGACCGTAGTTTCGTTCACCGATCAATTCAACCTCGGCACAGACCTATGGGTTCCCGATTCGCACCACGAAGGTGAAATCAGGATCAACCTGCCATCGGGAATTACGAATCGAGATCAAGGTGTCGGAAATTTTCGGTGGAATCCGAGGATCGTACGTCTCTGATACCAATTCTGTTAGCAACACAGTATCAGATAGAAGAGGATTGGGGAAAAGAGATAGCAGGGGAGAGGATTCGGAGGAATATTGTGTTCTTCATAGAGACGAGTTTGAGTTCAAATCATTCATAGCGATACAAGGCAGAGGTTGCCTGCTTTATAACCGTGCGCAGACGGTGACGATGCCGGCGAGCTACGCTTAAGAGTCGAGCATGACTTGGACCCAGGCTGGGCCGGACATCTTCGGATTGGGCCTGCGGGTTCGCTGCGGTCGCGGAATGGACGGCCCAGCTTCAGGGTTCCTTCCTGGCTGCTTGCCCGGAATGTCGTCGCTGACAACTCTATGGCGCGTGTGTGCCCTTTTGGGTTGCCTATGTCACCACCACCTCCTTATCTTAATATAGTTATTAGTTTTCAAGCCGCTGTTCCCAGAAGTTTGGATCAGATGTACCTGTTAACCTTTCTAGAAAGCCGGGAAGATGCTGCATTTTGGTCTTTGTTTTTTTTTTTTTAAGAAACTGTTAATATTAGTTTGTGTGTTTTGGATCGGCCCTTTCTTACAAATTTAAGCCTTTATTTATGCAATTCTTCTTGTTCCATACTCCAATTTCTTATGTATATGTTATGCACCATTTCTTCACAGTAGCTTAAATCGGTGAATACTGCAGGAGATCAACCACGCCCTCGCTGGTGGACTATGGGCAGAGCTGGTTAGCAACAGAGGTACTTGTGGTAGCTATTCTTCCTTTTCTCAATGTAGTATCACTAGCCAGTCTCCTAGTAAAATCTTCATCTGAAACTATGGCAGGATATCCCCATGATGTCCGTCAGTTAATCAGTCAGGCCGAATGGCTTACTTTTTTTTTTAGAAAAAAGGTAGTAAATTCCTCCTGTGTTTCAAACTAAACCGAGTTTCTGGATGAGCCATAATATTTCTTACAAATGGGAGAACTCTAGAAATCTTCTTGATGGTGTTATTTATTCTCAGTTATTCATGCTGCTTGTTGGTTAGCTCAGTCCTGCTACTTAAGTAGTTGAGATCTTTCACATTGTCACTGTCAGTAGTATTCAAAGTTCCACCTTATCTAACTATTGTAGGTTTTGAAGCCCACATAAACGACACTCCAACCATAGACCCATGGAGCGTCATTGGGGATGAATCCTCCCTACATCTGACGACTGACCGGGTCTCTTGTTTCAGTAAAAATGTTGTTGCTCTGAGAATGGAGGTTCTCTGTGAGAAGTGTCCACCTGGTGGAGTCGGCATATACAACCCAGGATTTTGGGGCATGGTATGAATACGTCCTAATACCTAAGTCAACTGGTATATTAGCATAATACCTAAGTGAAATATATAGGTTTTCTCCGATAGGTGAAACACTGAAACTAGACTACGTAGCAATGCAGTGTTTGGTTTATATTCATGCTACTCTATCATTAATTTGTATAGCTTCTATTTGATTTGGTTTCGTCATAAGTAACTAGTGATGACAATTACTGAAAGCAGTAGCAACAGCAATAGCTATAGGCATAGCATTAGGAATTAAGACAGTCTGAGCTCCATGCATTTTCTTCTGATCCTTTTGGTGGTGATACCTTTCATGTTCTGATGTTAGGTATATATTCAGCACATATTCTCTTTCCTACCTTTTTCAATTTTTTCTTTTCTGTAATGTTATCATTTTAACTTACAGAACATAGAAGGTGGAAAGGCCTACCATCTTGTCATGTACGTCAAGTCAACACAGCCATTAGAGCTTACAGTTCAATTGACAAGCTCTGATGGGTTACAAATCCTGGCTTCAGCTACAATAACGTAAGTATATTTTCTCTTGGTATTCAGGCAGGAGAAAATTTTGTTGTTCACAATAACTGAAATTACTGCTCTGTTGTAGAGTTTCTGGCACATCAAATTGGACAAAACTGGAGCAAAAATTGGTTGCTAGAGGCACAAATAGAACTTCAAGGCTTCAAATAACAACTAGCAAGAAAGGAACTGTATGGTTTGATCAAGTATCACTCATGCCTGCAGACACATACAAGGTATAATATAACTTTTGTTCTCTATGGTATTAGAAACAGAAATCAAGCTGAGAAAAAATTTATAAATTTTAAATCATAATATATAGATGAATAGTGAACCTCGGAATATGGGCAGTAAACAACTTCTGTTTGGCAATGCAAACCTAGTCTCTGAATCGAAACACATTAACAAAGTTTGTAGCCACATTTAGAACTGTTACTAACCTTGGAAATCTAAGAATATAAATCATCACTCCATTAGCGAGAGGTATATGTCAGGCTACTAATGGGCAGCAAACCAAAAGGGCCGTGGGCCGTGGGCTGTGCCGTGGCTGTGAAGAGCACAAGAGGGAACAACAGAACAGAATATTCAGAAATCAGCCTTCGCTCCTCCGTTCCTTTTCTGAGCGCTACTGTTCATCTTCCTCCTCAAGTCCTTCTCTGTACCCGATTCTCCTACCTCCAGAACCTTCTAGGATCTTCTAGCATGTTCCTTCTATCCCTGATTCCCCTACTTGCTGATTCTAGACCTCCCTCTCCCTGAGGTCTTGTATCCTGCTACCTTTGAATCGAGTTGTCAGCGAACCAATCGAGTGGTTGCTAACAGTATATATATACACTCATATGGGACATATGCCAATAGTAGATGGCCCTTCACTTAACAAAAACTACAGTAATCTATTAATTGTTTATAACTAACTTTACTGCTTTGGTTTGTTTGATGAATTTAACACATACATAATTGAATTTGATATCTTTCTAGCATACAGCCATGCGCTTATATGCTTGTGCATAAGTTTATCTGCGTATTAAACCAAGATTCTTTATTCATGCAGGGACATGGTTTTCGCACTGAACTTATAGCCATGCTTTTGGATTTAAAACCATGATTCATGAGATTTCCGGGTAATAAGATGTATTTTCTTAATTAAAAATCATGTAATTGATTTTTGTTCGTATATATTGATATGTGTGCAGACATATTTGTGATAATTTACTAGATTGCATAAAACGCTTGTAGGTGGTAGCTTTGTTGAAGGCTTCAGATGGAAGGAAACTATTGGTCCATGGGAAGAAAGGTCTGGGCACTATGGCGACATTTGGAATTACTGGACCGATGATGGCCTTGGCTTTTATGAGTTTCTACTGGTAAATTTTGATTGATGTCATCTGATTTTTGCTTCTTTTGATTTCAGCGTAACTGATTATATCTTTTGTTCTGAACTATTCACAAAAGCTTGCTGAAGACCTGGGGGCTCTCCCAGTTTGGGTCTTCAGTGCTGGTAGGTGGTGTTTGTGATTTGACAGAAAAATCCATTTTTGTCATATGGTTAATCATCCCCAGCATACCCATTAAGTTTGGATTCTTGTCTTGAATTTAGGTATCAGCCACAATGATGGACTTGATATGATTGCACCTTTCGTTAAGGTATATACGATCTTTTGTTGTTTACATGATGTAAAATAAAAGTTTTCTCCTCCAACGAATTGCATGCAAATGTTGGACTTTTAACATGTGTTAGAATATCATCGGTAATCGTGTCTTTTTTTTTTTTCTGGATTTTGTATAAGTTTAAAATGTAGCTCATTTTTATAATCTGGAGTCTTTTGATCAGCAAGCTTAGTTCAGGTAGCCTCAATGATCTTTTCAAAGGAAAATCATATAAAAACTCATTTTTTCCAGAATCTGAATGACAGAAGCACATGTACTATGCATTTCTTGATGACTTTAATTTTTATATGGTCTATTTAATGAGTTTATTTTTCCTGCTATAGGATGCTTTGGACGGCCTTGAGTTTGCAGTGGGAAGTGAGGAATCACCATGGGGTTCTATTAGAGCTGCAATGGGGCATCCAAAACGATTCCCACTGAAGTATGTTGCAATTGGAAACGAAGACTGTCTTGAGGAATTTTACCAAGGTACATAAAACCATTAACAATTGGATTAATATTAAACAGCTATCATGAATATCCTACTCTGCTCTGATATTATTTAATTCTGCTTAAATAGAAAATTACATGAAATTCTATCATTCTATACGAGATGCTTATCCGGACATTCAAATTATTTCAAACTGTGACCGCTTACCACTTGCCCATCCTGCTGATTTGTATGATTCCCATGTAAGCTTTTCATTTCTTACTCTTTACACTATTCATTGTTAGTCAATTGCCTAAGCTATATGCTATCCATTCTTATTATAGACTTAAGAGTCTGCTTGTTTTGTAGATATATGCTAATGCTACATATATGTTTCTCCAGAAGAACACGTTTGACACAGCACCACGTACCAGACCTAAGGTATGATGTTATTGCCAAGTGTACGAAATAATTTACTTATGCATTGATGTTTTTAGTGTATTTTTTATCTTACAAAGGTATTGTCGCTCTTACTCATTTACTTCCTTTCTGATTTTATTTAAAGATATTTATAGAAATAGTTTATTTCATCTTGTCATACGACTAAACTCATGAAATTACCTAAATTGGATATATACATTGTTGTAATTGTCAAACTAAATATGGTTGGAAGCATATATTCCACATAACCTGCTGAAGACATAGCTGTAGACCGAATCTACAATCTATAATACTCAGTTGCATTTTGCATTGATCTTGTTACAGGCATTTGTTAGCGAATATGCTGTTCAGGGTGAGAAAGGTCCTGGTAACGCGACCCTTTATGCTTCACTGGCTGAGGCTGCTTTCCTCATTGGATTAGAAAAAAACAGGTGATCTCTCCCTCTCTCTGCCTTTGCTTTCTCCTGAGATTCTAAGGTATCTCGCTTCTTTGCAGTGATGCTGTGGAGATGGCCAGTTACGCGCCATTTTTTGTGAACGACAATGATCGCAGGTTGTTATTGCTCTATTTAGTCTACTTTTTTTTATATTGGTTTACACTTGTAGTGATAGTCTGGAAACACGTTAACCAGGTGGTTCCCAGCTGCGATTGTCTTCAACTCCTGGCAGCAGTATGGAACTCCTAGTTACTGGATGCAGATGCTTTTCCGTGAATCAAGTGGTTCTGTGATTCATCCAGTTTCAGTCATATCCAGCTACTCTGATTCATTGGTGGCATCAGCTATCACCTGGAAAGACACTGAGAATAGCTTCCTGAGGGTGAAGGTAATACCAACAATTTTTCTTATTTTCTTCTAGACTTTGTGTGATTGCTTCAACTGATTTGGTATAAGTGCTGAAACATTCGAAATGACCACCGAGACCTTCGCAGATAGTAAACTTTGGATCTCATGGTGTGAACCTCACAATACATGCCACTGAACTCAAAGTTGGTGTCAGTGCAAAGGGATCAAAGGTCACTGTTCTGACATCCAACAATGTGATGCATGGAAATTCCTTCAGCAACCCAAATAATGTAAGGGGGTGACTACTTTCTACATGTTCTTTTGTATTGCAACCTTCTGAATACGAGCACTGCATAAATGCCAGCATAAACATATAAAAACAAAATTCTGAACTTTGAAACCTGCACAAACGGCAGAGCTAAAATTAAGTTTGCAAATGGTGCAGGTTGTGCTGGTTACCAGAGAGCTGCACGGTGCAGGAGCCGAGATGCAGGCCTTGCTCGCTCCCTACTCGTTCACTGCATTTGATCTAGCGTTGGAGCATTATTAGGGCAAAATTTGCAAACGCTGAGATGCACCGTACTTTTTTCTACCAGATGGTGGTGTTTGCAGCCTTGCTGGCCGGGTCTGGAGCCCTGTGCTTCCAGGCTTTTCAGCCCGGTTTCAGGTTGCTGCTGATAGCACAGTAGTAGTAAGCGTAGCCATATCAGCAGTCGTTATTTGAATATCTGGGTGTGCATATATGTATAAGTAATCAAACTTATCCAGAGTAAGCAATTGCTCAGGACGGCTGCATTGCACAAAGCTACTCGAAGTATATTTCCAAAAAAAAAAAAAAAAAAAAAAAACTCGAAGGTGCACTAACAAAATCCATGCGCTGCAACGGGGTACATGATTTATTGTTTGATTCTCGTACCAATAGTAATAAATTAATAATTTTTATTAAATTTATTAATTGGTTTTATCTAACTTTGTCGCCCTTGGCTTGCGTCTTTGATTGGTGGAGACCCACTGAGAAGAGGGATGAGTCAATTAATCGAATTACGAAAACTGTCCTTGACTCAACCAAATAACCTTGGCTTTTGCTGCGGTACTCCGAAATGACTGTGGACCGTCCATTTTTTTCGATCCAACGGTCACGATCATTTGTTACCTTCTAGGAGGTAATAGTATTTATTGAATTTTTATTTTATAAAAATAGGGTAAATAAGAAAACTTTAAATTATTAAAAATCCTTTTTAAGATTTGGTTGTTAAGATTTGGTTGTTGAATGAGTAAATCGTTGTCACGTCATGTAGATGCGTTTTTTTTTTCTTTTGATCGGCAGTTGAGATTTTTTTTGATCGGCAGATTCGGTTTTTCGGCAAAAATCCAAAATTCAATGCAAAAAAGATGTGGCCCCTAGGCATTGAACCTGGGACCTTGAGAGCAGATGCTTTGCCGTGCTAGCCACTTGATCACCGTTTGGTTCTTGTATAGGGTGCACCGGAACACCTATTTATTAGTTGAAGACAGGGAAACTAATGATTTATTGGTAAGCACATTTATGTTAGATGAGTGTGGGTAACATGAGCACAGTCACATAGAACGCTGTACAGTGCCACATTCCACGTCCCAGGAATATAGTTCCGTTTCGTACCAATAGTGGAAAATCCTCGTTCAAAGAGTGTATCATGTTCCACGATCCTCGTTCCACAACCTGGTAGTTCTGGGAACTTTGTAACTGTGAGCATGAGTCGATAATGTGTTAGTGTATTGTTTGTAAATTTTGGATCCGATAAAGCCTTTTGATGCATACAATGTGTCATGTCATGTTCATGTATAGAACAAGCCACTATTCAGTAACATGTATAATCGGAGTCAAAGCTATTGTGGCATGTGTATTACACAATCTTTTTAATGGCTTACAGTAGCCATTGTTTGAATTGGATGTTCTAAAGATTAGCTAGAGCTTTCTCTATAGTTTAGCTAATGTAACAAAACTTTAGGCCACACAAGTAAGGTACAGTGATTTAAAGTTATATTCCTTAACTAACCAAACTTGAAAACAAAGATTTGTTTTTTACATGACTTTTGTGTAATACTTACTTCCTCTGTTTAGTTTCTTTGTTGTTTTAGGATAAGTCAAATTTTCTTTGGTTTGATCAAGCTTATGCAAAGTAATGTGAGTAGCTGTATATATGTTGAATTATATTTAATATTAAATCATATTTTCAATTATTCTAATGATTATTACTTAATGTCATAAGTATTACAACTTTTCTGTATAAATTTGATCAAATTTGAACTATAGAACAACATAAAAATTGTACTATTTATCGATTTAATTTGAATTCATACTAATTTTATGTTTTTGAGTGGAATACAAATTTTAACAGGCCTAAATTAACAGATCTAATTTTCGTTTATAGAAGGCCCAAATTAAGAAAAAGGCCCATCACCGTCGATCCAAAATCCCGACCCATGCCCTAGCCGCGGTTTCCGGGGCGGCGTGAGGCGTGAGGCCCTGAGCCGGCGACGCAGGGAGCCGGGCGGGCGGGCGGCGTGAGGCGGCGAGGTAGGCACCATCGCCCCGCCACCGCCATTGCGCAACCTCATCTTCTTTGCTTCCCCGACGCCGCCCACGCCCGGCCAAAGGTGCCCACGCCGACACCATCCGTCAAACGCCCCGGTACCGTGCGCGGGGAGGCCAGTGCAGGTGGTGTTCGGAGGCCGGCTGGCGGGGTTGTGGCAGCTGGCCAGGCTTGCTTCCGGGTGGTGGCCGGTGTCCAGTGGTGGCCGGGGTCCGTCGGCGGCTGCACCCTGATACGCACCTGCAAGTTCATGCACTAGCACTTTGAGGTAAACACGGCCTCACTATAGTACCCATCGTTGTTTTGGGATTGCTTGTGGTAGGTGGTTAGCGTTAATCGATTTAGACGCTCAATTCATTGTTCTGTGTGCCCTGTGACGCTGAGCGATGCGGGATCTTGAACCTGCACTTTGGGAATCGGATCTAGTTTTGCACATGCTTTTGTAAAATAGGCCGATAGATTGGGCATTAGATTGTCTCTACTGCAGTTTCACAAATCCTAAAATTGGGCATTAGATTGTCTCTACTGCAGTTTCACAAATCATGGAAATATCAGAGACACCACTAGAAGCTGTAATCCCCAAATTTTTATCTGATAACTAATGAACAAAGCTGTAAATATCAGCGGCCTTCACAGTAGACTTTCTTTTAAAAGGAAGCACCTGTACATTTAACTGCACACTGATATCTAAATCCTGTTCACAGTTGATGAAAACTGAATTTTGAATTCAGTAGTCTGTAGCATATGTTTGCTAGCAGGTTGTAAGCATAATGGCCTGGGCAGGCTTAGTCAGGCAGCTCGCTTAACTGCAGGCATACAAAATTGATTACTTTCTCCATTTCATATTTCATATTGCCAGCAAGGGAGGCCAGTGCGGGTGGCGTTCGGAGGCCGGCTGGCGGGACCACGGCGGCCGGCCGGGCTTGCTTGCGGGTGGTGTCCAGTGTCCAGCGGTGGCGGCATTCGGCGGTGGCTGCGCCCGATACGCCACGGTAACCAATCTCTGGTATGTATTCCACACCACTTTCGGAGAATTTACAAGCTATATGTCAACATGTAATTCATTTTTGACTTTTTTAAACATATAACAGTAATCAAACATGTCAACACACACCCAGACATTTGAATGGGAATCTCCCGGCTTCCTAGTACCCTCTGAATTGCACTGTCTTCCCTCACACTTTGCTGACTTCTTATTTCTATCAGCTAGCTTTACAAGCATCTAATATTTTAAATGGAAATGGTGTAAGGAACTTTATACTGATAATTCACATTTATGCAAGGTAAATGGCAAACAAATCGAGTTATTAACCTGTACAATCGTATGCACTTCTGGTAACATATTTGCCTTTTCCAAAAGGAACTTCACTGATTCCATGGTATCCTGACATTTGTCGAAAATCACATAAATACACATGAATTAAGTATCAGTAGGCATTTGTATGTACCTTTATCTTGCTTTTGTCATCCTCGCTACCATCATGCAGCCCATCAATATTTACTTCTTCCTTTTGAACCTAAAAGAAAAGAGAGGAGGTGTACTTCATAAATACACAAATATTTATCCAGCTAAGTACAGTTAAAATAACAATTACCTTGTCATCTGCATTCTCCCTATGATCAAAGTTATTATTAGCAGTGTGCACTTTAGACTCATTCACATCTAGTTCAATGACTACCTGCAATGTGCCCAAAAAATTATTTCCCAATCCATCACTTATATGAACACATAAAGAATAACAACAATCTAAATGTACCTTTTCAGCCCCAAATTTCTTTATGCCTTCCAGGCGTGCCCGCTTTATGACTTTGGCTTCATGCCAGTTTTTTTATTAAAGGGTGCTCATGCAAGTCATAGTCAAAGCAATCACCGGTTGCTCGGAAGTGTTCAAAGTACCAAACCTGAACACATAACAAAAACTTTACCTTTCATTGCAAGCACTAACAATAGTTAAACTATTTCAAATAAAAAAATTCACCTGGAGGAATGCCAAATTTCTAGCAAGTCCAGTTCTTTTACTCTTGTTGAACATAGCCAGACGCTCTGACAAATGGTCTAGTGTAAATCTCGCCCAATTAAGGCCCTTGATTTTCGATACATGAGCCACAAGGTGTAGGTAGTTGCTACCAATAAATTCCTTAGAGCTAGGGGCTAAAATTGTACCAATTGCATAGAGCACGAAAAGTCTAGTAAAGTGAACCTCATCGGCCTCTCTTGGTATCCTTTCCTCCATATATTTGAAAGTTATGGCTGTATCACCCTTTTTTTCTTATAAAGGTTAAACAATGTAGGGTCCGCTTGTTTTCTACTACTAACTTCAATCTTCTCTCCTTTGTCAAATAAACCTAAGATACAGTATATATCCCAAGTGGACATAGAAACCACATGGCCACGTAAATTGAAGGTCCTATCGATTTCATTGAAATTTTCAGCAAGAGACTCCACTAGCATGCGTTGAATAGGCATGGACGGTATACTAAGCAGGCCGCCTAATCCTATTTTTCTAACGATACGATTTTGTTCATGTGTCAATTTTTTGCATAGTTCCGCAAATTTTACCGGCATACAAACGGTTTGAACTTGATTGTCAATCATATGAAAATAGGAAAAAACATCAGCATTAAATTGTTCCCTTCAAACATTATACAAAATACTATGCAATAGGAAAATACCATTGTATAATAGCAGCTAAGGCCCAAACCTCACCAATTTCCACGATCTGAAGCCAATTGTAATAAAAAAATTAATGAACATTCTTAGTACTCAATCATGATATGGAGATCAGCAATACATCAATAAACAAGATTACTCATGGGATGCATATGTTCTAGAAGAAAGGCAATAAAAAAAATTTCCCATTACAATAACATTCAGATCAGCTTAACAAGACAAATCAGAGATAACGCCATATGAGTGCACAAGCATAGTTGCTATTCAGAAATAAACACCTCCATGACAAAGAAATTTGTATTGCCAAAAAATATTGACATCTGCATCTAGGAAACAGAGAGAAGCCATTCAAAATACAACTGAAACATGTTTTCTCAATACAAAACTCAGATGATGCATTTTGTTACTTACACCAAACAATCAGTATGCTTCTGTTTTAGTGCATAGAAAATTTCTTGAACGATATACAGTTCCATCAACATCTTGTTCTAGTTATAATCTGGTTCCATATACACAAATAGTCCTACTTATAATCTTGTTATGGCATCTTGTTCATTCACATCAAAGATTGAAATAGGATCCCTTGTGCTCGGATCATCTCAGTGTAATAATTAATTTCTTCATGTCTCACTTCTTGAAAATGACAAGAAATTCCATTCAATTATATGCTCTGATTCCATGCACAAGAACAAATCCCTAACCAATCACTATGAATCACACACTAATTTGGGGAGCTTCAAACTGTCCGGGAACCAATCACAAGAACAAATCCCTAACCAAACCCTAGGGCATCAGAATTTGGGGAGCTTCAACTCACCTATCCCGGGAGGCGGCACGCTGCAGCTTGGCACACCCGACGGCCGCAGCTTGGAACTGTCGAGCGGCCGCGGTGTACTTCTACAGCAGGGATGCCGCACAGGCTCGGCGACGGCCGACGAACGAGGAGCGCGGTAGTGCCAACTCAAAGCGGGGCGGTGGCTAGCGGGTGCCGCCAGCGGCTCGCCCGGGCTTCGGGCGTGGCGGCGGCGGCTCTCGCGCGCTCCTGCAACGGTGCTCGGCCGCTCGACGCCGACGGCCGCTCGACGCCGACGGCCGCTCGGCGCCGGCCGCTCGACGGAGACAGCGGCGATGTCGCGGAAGCCGTGACGCCCGAGGTTCGAGGGAGAAAACGGATTGACACATGACGGGAACTTGAGCGGGGATTTTGGGAACCGACGGCGCAAGGACGGGCGCGAGATTGGGGGACCTGCGCATGGATTTCGCGGAGCGGCGTGCGAAGTTCGGGCGCGAGAGTTCGGGAGGGAGGAAGCGAAAAGCGGCGGCGGCGCGGCGAAGTCGGGAGGATGAGGAAGCGAAGAATGCGGCGGCGTGCGGTTCGGGACTCGGGAGGCAAGGAACTCCCGTGAAGGGAGGCAGCTGATTTATTATTTCTTTTTCTTATATTAATTAATTTATTTAATAATAATTAATTATTTATTTATTTCGTAATAATTAATTAAATTGTGAAAAACCGACGATCAGGATCGATTCGAGATATTACCTCCTTAGAGGTAAACGGAGTACCTGAGCATAGCCCAATAACCTTAGATTAAAGATCATCTCATCCTGTCCCATCCCGTTATCCTCCAATCCAAACACACCATTAGTTGCTAGAGCTTTAGCAGAAATGTTAATCTACTTACATCAGCAAACATATAAGGAATCGATCGTGCTTTCTAGACACCTAATAACAACATAATATCTTACATCTTGCAGCAGGAGCGAGCGGCAATGGCGCCCCCTTTACATTTTTCTTACCCGGGAATTAATGAGCTCGCTGCTATTAAACAGCATGACGTTGTCTCGGTGAATTTAATTAAGGCGACGAAGGATGAACCCTATTATTTTGTGATAAAAGAATTCACTGCGTCGATCAGCTAAGGAGCTCAAGCAGGGAAACAGCAAGCTTGGCCAATTTGAACGCGGAATCGTCCTTCTCCGTCAATGGCGACGCCACTTTCTTCTCTGTGAACGCGTCCTCGCACTCCTTGGCGGCGCTCGCCGTCCTCTCCAAGGTCAGCACCGCCCGGTCGAACTTGCCTTCCTTGACTAGGGCGGTGCAGCCGGGCAGCAAACCCACAATGCCGCCGTACAGCGCCTGGCACGACACCAGGGCGTCCCTGGTGGCCTCATCTCCCGCTGACGCCGCCATGGCCGCCTGTCTTGAGCAGGCCGCCGATCTTTGCCCTGGTGCTGGTGGCGTTGGCTGCCAGGAGGTCGATGGCGATGACGGAGAAGTTGGGGCCATCGTCATCGCGGCTCCGGTTGTCGGAGCCCAGGGCCGAGATGCAGAAGTCGATGCCGAAGTCCCTGTTGCCACCGCCGATGCTCTTGCACAGCGGGAGCAGTGGGTCGATGCCGTCCGCCTGGGCATCAGCATGACCAGTGTGATGATGATGCGTGGCTGATGAGAGCAGGAGCGCAGTCGCAGAGAGGAAGGCGACGACGATCACATTGCTCGAGTAGAAGGCGGAGGACGAGAAGGACGCCATGGTCGTCACTTTCATGGTGGGTGGTTTGTGTCTTGCTTTCTCCAGCCAGCCTCAGGTGCTGTGTTGTTGTTATGTGTCGTTGACATTGCACTGTGAGTCCGTAGAGGGACGACAGATGTGCTTATTTATAGGTGAGTTTAATTGTTTTGCATCAGTGGATTGGATTGGATTGGCCTGGATTGGATTGATGGCTCATAAGGTGAGTTGATCGTTGATTGCATAGATGGATTGTTTCCCATTAATTATTTTATATTTCCATGGCTAATGGTAATGTCAATTCCATGTTTAATGGTAATGTCAATCAAGTATTTTATGAGATCCCCCTAGTACCAAAGTTCTTTCCCCTTATTTTTTTACCGTTGAGCTAAAAGGCCACATATATTTGTATCATTAATCAAGCTCCTCGTTTCCAAGAGGTTTTATTGCTATTTTGGAAAGGAAAAGGAAATAAAAATGGAAGAGGGAACCATAAGAACATAAATGAAGCAATTTCTACCTTTTTGGACCATTTTAGCGATCTATTGGTTTAGACCAGAAATTACCTAATATCATTTTTATTTTTGCTTTGCACCTCCCCTCAACGGCCAAATTGTACTGTTTGAACTTTGAACAGACCCAGAGAGAATTACCGAAAAGCTGGCTCCAAGGCCTTGTTACAATGTTAATGAAACTGAAGAGACTCGACAGAATCTCGAGCCACCGAAAGTCTTACAAATTCTAGAAGAGGTTCGTGCAAACATAGGATTCATCCGAGTCCCAACTTATCCCTAGGCTAGCTAGATCATGAGCCACACCATTCCGGGTTCTAGGAATTAAAATAATAACATCATTCACAATAAGTTTTCCTATTAAAAAATCACAAAGGGAGAGAGAAAGGAACGGTTGGTTGGGGCGTGTGGAGGATGAGGGGGCCTTTGCATCTTTTCACGTACGCTCTTCACCGGCATGCTATCTTGTGTACTGGATTGCATTCTAATAATGGCTTAACGAGAGGCAAAGAATGAATATCCCGTTTATTGTAATCTTTTGATTAGGAAGTGCATATTTTGGCACCAGACGCTAGGATATATAAATATGCCTGTGATATATGCAACTCCGGAAAAAAGTATTAAGAAATTTCATTCCAAATATAATCTGTCAGCATAATACCGTTTTTTTGTTTTGGGGCGAGAAGCATAATACCACTTTATGAAAAGCAAGCAACAAAATTTGCCCATGAAGAAATTAAAGTAGAAAGGAAAGTCAGCAATCATAGAATGAAAACCGCTATCAAAATATTATAGAATGAAAACCGCTATCAAAATATGCTCCTAATTACATACCACAATCATCTGACAATCAGGAATTGTACATGCTGCAATATATAATGACATACACCTGTGATTAAGGACATTAATTCCACGAGTGTTTATGGCAATTAACTATCGTTAACCTATAAATGATCCAATAAATATAAAATTTTTACTACAGTTCAAGCATATTATAATAAGTTTACCATAAAAATTTCACCACAGTTCGACCATAGAAATTACAACTATGAATTATTCCATTTAATTACAAAAAACATAAGTCTAAAATTACAGCAAAAACTTTGTACTAAAATATACTATATTATATATTCACTATGTAGATCTATTGATGTGGAGTCCAACAAAATTAGATTTTCTATTTTATGGTTTTTTATGATTTACTATGATTTTTTAAAGATTCAGCCAAAATAAATAAAAAAGAAAAAGACAAAATTGTGTTACTGTAGCAAAACCACCCTACAAAACCGTCCCAGGAGGTTATTTGCACTGGTTTTAAAAGTTCAGGGTGTAGAATACCTGGTTTTGTAGTTCAGAGCCTAGATTAGTTAGGGGGAATTTAGACTTTTTTCTAAAAAAATAAGGGGAAAAAAACTTTGGTCGTAATAAATGCCTGGCTAGCAGGAATCTCATAAATACTTGATTGACATTAGCATTAGCCATGGAAATAAATAATTAATAATTAATGGGAAACAATCCATCGATATGCAATCAACGATCAGTCACCTCCTTATGAGCCATCAATCCAATCCAATACAATCATCTGATGCAATCAAACACCTATAAATATGCACCGGCCTGAGGCTGATCAGAGAAAGAAAAGAGACACCACCCACCATGAAGGTGGCCATGGCGTCCTCCGCCGCCGCCTTCTACTCGAGCCATGTGATCATCGTCGTCTTCCTCTCTGCGCTCCTGCTCTCAGCCACTCAACATCACACGAGCCGTGCTCATGCCCAGGCGGACGGCATCGACCCACTGCTCCCGCTGTGCAAGAGCATCGGCGGCGGCAGCAGGGACTTCGGCATCGACTTCTGCATCTCGGCCCTGGGCTCCGACAACCGGAGCCGCGAAGACGATGGCCCCAACCTCGCCGTCATCGCCATCGACCTCCTGGCGGCCAACGCCACCAGTACCGGGACAAAGATCGGCGGCCTGCTCAAGACACGCGGCCATGGCGGCGTCGGCGGCGATGAGGCCACCAGGGACGCTCTGGTGTCGTGCCAGGCGCTGTACGGCGGCATTGTCGGCTTGCTGCCCGGCTGCACCGCCCTAGTCAAGGACGGCAAGTTCGACCGGGCGGCGCTGACCTTGGAGAGGACGGCGAGCGCCGCCAAGGAGTGCGAGGACGCGTTCACGGAGAAGAAACTGGCGTCGCCATTGACGGCGGAGGACGACTCCGCGTTCAAGCTGGCCAAGCTTGCTGTTGCCCTGCTTGAATTTTTTAGCTGATCATCGATGCAGAGAATGTTCGTCTTTTATAATGTTCGGACCATTTAGCTGAAGGAAGGATTGAGTAAGGTGGGCATAGCGATAGAGGAATCCATTCCTCTAAATTAAACTTCGTTTCAAGTTACCTGTTTTTATTCCGGAAAAAAGGCCTAGGGTTCAGCCTTATTAATTAAATTATCAAGACGAATACAAGAACATTGATAAACCAGAGGCACGACATTTGTTAATGAGGTTCAACTAAAGCCTATATCCTCAAGGTAACCATGGGCTATCCTCTCCCCAATACCGGCAATAGGTCATAGCAACATACCCACGTAGCACCATAGGCGGAGCCTTGGAGGGGCGTAGTTTCAAGATCTGCATCCACCCTCGCATCTTGCTGCCTCCACCCTCACTGTCTTAGCCGCCATTGGAGGGGTGCTACCATCGGAGACACCACAATCTGAGGGCGGCTGCTGCCAAACCCGCCTCCATGTGAAAAGGAGGGAGGGAGATTATATTGAAGGATAGAGAGAGTGTGAGGGCAAGCGAAATGAGATGAAGATGCGAGAGAGATGATTTGTCAACCTTTGTGTGTTGGGCATTGCTGCTTGTGGGCGTCAACACACTGGATTCAGGTTAGGCAGAGAGAGAAAATAAGATTGGGCGAGTGGGAGAGGGAAATGAGGTAGTACCGTAGCAAGTGGGAGAGAAGATGTGCCCAAGATATCCTAGCTAATTTAGGGCATGTTTGGTATTACTCCACGAACTCTGCTCCACAAACTCGTTCTACAAACTCTACTGTAGAGTCACTACCGGATTTTCCTTCTTTGCCGAGTGCCTCATGCACTCGGCAAAGCCTATATTACACTCGGCAAAGGCTTTGCCGAGTGTTGCACTCGACAAAGGCCACTCGGCAAAGAACCGTCAAGAAAGAGGTCTTGCCGAAAGTGTTTTTTTCGGGCACTCGGCAAAGGCTTTGCCGAGTGCCCGACACTAAGCAAAGATCAAAATGAAAAAAACCCGAAAAAATAATAGCAAAAGATTTTTTTTAATCGGGGAGGGCCCCACCGACCAAAGACCCATTCTTCTCTATCTAGTAGAATTTTTTGTAGCATTTTTCGAGACTTTGTGTCGAGTGGGATTCGAACTCACAACCTCTCCCTCGCGCGTAACCTCCCCCTACCACCGCACTACACACTCACTTGTGTTTATACTCTATTTGGATTCCCTAAATATTATACAAAATCGAGTGAAAATTACTTATTTGAGGCTCTAAACGAATTCAAATAAAAAACTTGTCAACTACAAAGTTTTATAACTTTTCGAGATCTACAATTTTTATTTAAGAAGTTTCTCCATCCGAGGTTGTTTATAAAATTTGAATTTTAAATTTGAGCGGATTCAGATACAGTTTTGTGTGACAAGATAAATTCAAATGAAAAAGTTACCAACTACAAAGTTTCATAACTTTTCGAGATCTATAACTTTCATTTTGGGTGTTTCCCCGTCCGAGATACTTTAAAAAATTCAAATTTCAAATTTAAGAAATGTGACTGTACTTTTCGTTAACAAAATTAATTCAAATTAAAAAAGTATTCAACTACAAAATTGTATGATTTCACAACACCTACATCTTTTTTATTTTGGTTATTTGATCATTTGACATAGTGGTAGGAACATTGTTCACAAATCTTATATATCTCCTCTTGTAGTTTCAGTAAACTACGAGAGAGATATAAGATTTGTGAATAGATTTAATTTTACTTTGTCAAATTAAAAATGGTCAAAATGAAAGTTGTAGATCTTGAAAAGTTATACAACTTTATAGTTAAAATTTTTTATTTAAATTAATTTCTTGCTCCAAAATATACTGAAATATGTCTTTGCCGAGTGTAAAATAAAAACACTCGGCAAAGACCTTATTTGCCGAGTGCTAAAAAAAATAACACTCGGCAAAGAGACCTCTCGCCGAGTGCGAAAAAAGCACTCGACAAAGAACCCTTTGCCAAGTGCTTTTTTTTCGGCACTCGGCAAAGAAGCCTCTTTGCCGAGTGCTTTTTTTTTGCCGAAGTTTTTTCTTTAGCTCTCGGCAAAGAGCTCTTTGCCGAGTGCCAAAAAAAAAAACACTCGGCTAAGAAATTAACACTCGGCAAAGAGCCGGATTCCGGTAGTGAGTAGCTCTATAAAAACTGAGTTTATGAAGCACCTCTTTAGTTGCTCTAACGACTTTACCTTTTTTTCCTCGAGCTACGTGTGGAGTTGAACTGTTTAGCTCAAAAACATGGAGTAGAATTAAAAAAAACTTAGAGTAGAGCAATTCCAAACAAACCTATAAATACTGGATGCGACTTTGATGGACGACTGAGATTCGAATTCATTAACAAATAAAGACGGTTCTCTAAGGCATTCGTCTCCTTGGCCACCTTAATTAGATTCATCAAGACACAGCTCCATGGCAATGGTCAAGATTTTGCAGATTTGAAAAGGTCTAATACTTTTTTAGGAAACAAAGGTCTAATATTCTGATGAAAAATAATTTAAAGTTATAGGATATTTAAAGGTATTAATGAATTCTTCATGCGGTATGGCACACATGCTATTCGAACGAACGAATGCTGAAGTAATTTGTTCCCTAAACCTTTGCTACTTTATGCAACAGATTTTCGATACGCCCACGCAACATGAAGCATGCAAATAAAGGCGGTCGATGCAGAGTTTTTGTGAAAACCCATGCAGCATGCAGCATGCAAAAGCCTTGGTAAGGCTGGAGAGCGCATCCTGTCCGGCAAAAGCAAAACAGGTAGTGACTCCCATGCATTGTGATCTATCGCATGGATTGGATTGCGAGCAGAGAGCTCATTAATTATTCCCAGTTCTAATTGTATATAAAGAAAATTGTTGAGGGGCGCCAGATTATATATTTCGACGAGTAGCTTTGTGCAATGCAGCCGTCCTGTGCAATTGCTTAGTGCGGATATTTTTACTTCCATAGAGAAAGTGTGCAACAAACCCAATTTTGATTACTTATATATATGCACATCCAGATATTCAGATAACGATTGCTCAGCTACGCTTACTACTACTCTGCTATCAGCAGCAACCTGAAACCGGGCTGAAAGCCTGAAAGCACAAAGGGCTCCAGATCCGGCTAGCAAGGCTACAAACACCAACATTTTGTAGAAAACAGTACAGTGCATCGCAGCCCAGCAAATTTTGTTCTAATTATGCTCCAGTGCTAGATCAAATGCGGTGAACGAGTAAGGAGCGAGCATGGCCTGCATCTCTGCTCCTGCACCGCGCAGCTCTCTGGTAACCGGCACAACCTGCACCATTTGCAAACTTAATTTTAGCTCCACCATTTATGCATGTTTCGAAGTTCAGAAATTATTTGCGCTGACATTTATGCAGCAGTGCTTGTATTCAGATGGTTGCAATACAAAAGAGCTTGTAAAAAGCACTCATCCCTTACATTATTTGGGTTGCCGAAGGAATTTCCATGCATCACATTGTTGGACGTCAGAACAGTGACTCTTGATCCCTTTGCACTGACACCAACTTCAAATCCAGTTGCATGTATTGTGAGGTTCACAGCATCAGATCCGAAGTTAACTATCTGCAAAGGTTTTGGTGCTCATTTCAAATGTTTAAGCATTTATCAAATCAGTTGAAGCAATCACACAAAGTCTAGAAGAAAATAAGAAATTTTTGGTATTACCTTTACTCTCAGGAAGCTATTCTCAGTGTCTTTCCAGGTGATAGCTGATGCCGCCAATGAATCAGAGTAGCTGGATATGACTGAAACTGGATGAATCACAGCACCACTTGATTCACGGAAAAGCATCTGCATCCAGTAACTAGGAGTTCCATACTGCTGCCAGGAGTTGAAGACTATCGCATCTGGAAGCCACCTAATTAACATGTTTCCAGACTATGACTACAAGTGTAACCAATATAAAAAACAAGATATAGAGTAAATACAGTAATAATAACCTGTGATCATTGTCGTTCACAAAAAGTGGCGCATAACTGGCCATCTCGACAGCATCACTGCAAAGAAGCGAGTTCCTTAGAATCTCAGGAGAGAGCAAGGCCTGAGGGAGGAAGAGATCACCTGTTTTTCTCTAATCCAATGAGGAAAGCAGCCTCAGCCAGTGAAGCATAAAGGGTCGCGTTACCAGGATCTTTCTTACCCTGAACGGCATATTCACTAACAAATGCCTGTAATAAGATCATTGCAAAATGCAACTAAGTATTATTTATCAATTGTAGATTTGGTCTAGAGATTATGTTGAATATATGCTTCCAACCATATTTAGTTTGACAATTGCAACAATGTATACCCCTAATTTCGGTAATTTCACATGAGTTTAGTCATACAATAGGATGAAATAAGCTATTTCTGTAAGACCCAGAATGCACTAAAAACATCAATACATAAGTAAATTATTTCATACTAGGAAATAACATCATACCTTAGGTCTGGTACGTGGTGCTGTGTCAAACTTGTTCTTCTGGAGGAACATATATGTAGCATTAGCATATATCTACAAAACATGTAGCTCTTAAGGTTATAATAAGAAAGGATAGCATATAGCTTAGACAATTGACTAACAATGAAGAACGTAAAGAGTAAGAAATGAATAGCTTACATGGGAATCATACAAATCAGCGGGATGGGCAAATTGTAAGCGGTCACAGTTCGAAATAATTTGAATGTCCGGATAAGCATCTCGTATAGAATAATAGAATTTGATGTAATTTTCTACTTAAGCAGAATTAAATAATATTAGATTAGAGTAGGATATTCATGGTAGATGTTCAATACTAAAGCCAATTGATAATGGTTTTATGTACCTTGGTAAAACTCCTTAAGACAGTCTTCATTTCCAATTGCAACATACTTCAGTGGGAATCGTTCTGGATGCCCCATTGCAGCTCTCATAGAGCCCCATGCTGACTCCTCACTTCCCATTGCAAACTCAAGGCCGTCCAAAGCATCCTATATCAGGAAAAATAAACTCATGAAATAGAGGATGTAAGAATTAAAATCATCAAGAAATAAACAGTAGATGTGGTTCTGTCATTCAGATTCTGGAAAAAAAATAGTTTTTACATGATTTTCCTTTGAAAAGATCGTCGATGCTACTAGAACTGAGCTTGCTGATCAAAAGACTCCAGATTCTAAAGACAAAAATGAGCTACATGGGTTTTAAACTTATACAAAATCCAGAAAAAAAAAGCAGAAGGCACAATGATCGGTGATATTCTACCACATGTTAAAGCCCAACATTTGCATGCAATTCATTGGAGCAGAAATTTGTTATGTTACATCATACAAAGAACAAAAGATCGTATATACCTTAACGAAAGGTGCAATTATATCAACTCCATCATTGTGGCTGATACCTAAATTCAAGACAAGAATCCGAACTTTATGGGTATCCTGAGGATGATTAAACATAAATAAAACAAATAGGGATTTTCTATCAAATCACAAGCACCACCTACCAGCATTGAAGACCCAAACTGGGAGAGCCCCCAGGTCTTCAGCAAGCTTTTGTGAACAGTTCAGAATAAAGATATGATCAGTTAGGCTGAAATCAGAAGAGGCAAAATCAGATGACATCAATCAAAATTTACCAGTAGAAACTCATAAAAGCCAAGGCCATCATCAGTCCAGTAATTCCAAACGTCGCCATAGTGCCCAGGCCTTTCTTCCCATGGACCAATAGTTTCCTTCCATCTGAAGGCATTTCTTAACCAGCTGCCTTCAACAAAGCAACCACCTATAAGAGTTGTATGCAATCTAGTAAATTATCACAAATATGTCTGCACACTTATCAATATATATCATATACGTACAAACATCAATTACTTGATTTTAATTAAGAAAATACATCTCATTACCAGGAAATCTCATGAATCGTGGTTTTAAATCCAAAAGCATGGTTATAAGTTCTGTGCGA
Source organism: Chrysopogon serrulatus (assembly GCA_015844335.1). NCBI lineage: Eukaryota > Viridiplantae > Streptophyta > Magnoliopsida > Poales > Poaceae > Chrysopogon > Chrysopogon serrulatus. The sequence continues at coordinate 184,243 of JADLZL010003982.1, forward strand.
AAACCATGTCCCTGCATGAATAAAGAAGAATCATTGTTAAATATGCAGATAAACTTATGCATTAAATTCATCAAACAAACAAAAGCAGTAAAGTTAATTATAAACAACAGTTAATAGATTACTGTAGTTCTAAATGTGGCTACAAACTTTGTAAATGTGTTTTGGTTCAGAACAAAGTTGTTTTACTGCCCATATTCCATAATTTTATACCCTTTTTTCTCAGCTTGTTTTCTATTTCTCATACCATAGAGAACAAAAGTTATATTACACCTTGTATGTGTCTGCAGGCATGAGTGATACTTGATCAAACCATACAGTTCCTTTTGTGCTAGTTGTTATTTGAAGCCTTGAAGTTCTATTCGTGCCTTTAGCAACCAATTTTTGCTCCAGTTTTGTCCAATTTGATGTGCCAGAAACTCTACAGCAGGGCAATACTTTCAGCTATTGTTAATAACAAAATATTTTCTCCTGCCTAAATACCAAGAGAAAATATACTAACGTTATCGTAGCTGAAGCCAGGGTTTGTAACCCATCAGAGCTTGTCAATTGAACTGTCAGCTCTGATGGTTGTGCTGACTTGATGTACATGACAAGATGGTAGGCCTTTCCATCTTCTATGTTCTGAAAGTTGAAATGGTAACATTGCAGAAAAGAAAAAATTGGAAAAGGTAGGAAAAGAGAACATGTACTGAATATATACCTAATATCAGAACTTGAAAGGTATCATCACCAAAAGGATCAGAAGAAAATGCATGGAGCGCAGACTGTCTTAATTCCTAATGCCTATGCCTATAGCTATTGCTGTTGCTACTACTTTTAGTAATTGGAATCGCTAGTTACTTATGACGAAACCAAATCACATAGAAGCAATGACGAAACCAAATCACATAGAAGCACTTCATTATGCTACAACAGTATTATACAAATTACTAAATAGAAACCAAACACTGGGTTGCTAGGTAGTCTACTTTCACCTATCGGAAAAGCCTATACATTTCACTGTGTGCCTACACCATAGTGAATGAGCTGGACTTAAAAAAATATTCTATGAGACCTATAAGTTATGCTAATATACCAGTTGAATTATGTTTTAGGATGTATTCATACCATGCCCCAGAATCCCGGGTTGTATATGCCAACTCCACCAGGTGGACACTTCTCACAGAAAACCTCCATTCTCAGAGCGACAACATTTTTAGTGAAACAAGAGACCCGGTCAGTCGTCAGATGTAGGGAGGATTCATCCCCAATGATGCTCCATGGGTCTATGGTTGGAGTATTGTTTATGTGGGCTTCAAAACCTACAATGGTTAGATAAAGTGAAACTTCAAATACTAAAGACAATGTCATTGTAAAAAATCTCAACTACTTAAGTAGCAGGACTGAGCTGACCAACAAGCAGAATGAATAAGTGAGAATAAATAACACGATCAAGAAGATTTCTTCTAGAGTTGTACCATTTGCAAGAAATATTATGGCCCCTCTAGAAACTCGGTGGTTTAGTTTCAAACATTGGAGGAATTTACTACCTTTTTTTTTTCAAAAAAAACAAGTAAACCATTTGATCTGACTAATTAACTGAACCCTGTTATAACAGACATCATGGGGATATTCTACCATAGTTTCAGATGAAAATTTTAGTAGGTGACTGACTAGTGACACTACATTCAGAAAAGGAAGAACAACTATCACAGGCACCTCTGTTGCTAACCAGCTCTGCCCATAGCCCACCAGCGCCGGCATGGTTGATCTCCTGCAGTATTCACCAATTCAGTTACTATGAAGAAATGGTGCATAACACATGCTTAAGGAGTTGGAGCATGGAACAAGAAAAATTGCATAAATAAAGGTTTGAAATTTTAAGAAAGGGCTGATCCGAAACACACAAACGAATATTAAAAGTTTCTTTAAAAAAGAAAACAGAGACCAAAATGCAGCATCTTCCCGGCTTCCTAGAAAGGTTAACAGGTCATCTGATCCAAACTGCTGGAAACAGCAACTTGATAGCTACTAATAACTATATATACTAAGATAAGGGGTTGGTGCCGTGGTGGTGGTGTCATAGGCAACCCAAAAGGGCACACGCGCCATAGAGTTTACAGCACACCACAATTTTAGCCAGTCTAGCCATACTGAGCCAGGGAAAAAAAACAGGGCTGATGGCACAGTAAAAGCTCCTGCCAGCCAAATCACTCAGTACAGTAGCCAAACCACACCACCAGTGGGCTGTGAAATGAACGCAAACATGATGAATGAAATAAAATAAAATAAAATAAAAATCACCAACTTTTCATGCCCAGGGAATCAATCGAGAGGGAGGAGGAGGTGGAACGCAAACAAACAACCAGGTGGTGTGGTGATCTCGGAGTTGTAATCAGTCGGTCAGATCAGCCGCAGCAGGCCAACCAGCGTGCTCTGGGCCTCTGGCCGCGGCATTCCCTCCGGCCTCTCCGCGCCAGATGTGCCAGGGTCCACCACCCCGAACCGACGAGGTGAGTGAGGGGTTGGAGACAGAACAGGAGGAGGCGAATGCCCTCCTCGTCCTCGCCATTGCCGCGAGCTCGAGAGGAGGGAAGATGGGGACTGGGGAATGGAGTGGACAGGGAGAACGAAAAAAGGAATGGGCTGGAATTGGTTGATTGAGCCCGGCGCCATTGTTTAATTTACGCCTGGGCTTGCGTGCACTATCATCAGACAAATTGATAACCCATCCGTGATTACGTCAAAATTTAAGAATCTATTTGAAACACATGAATTTCGCAGAAATTACACATAAGAGTTTCACATCACAAGAAAAAAGAAAACGCAAGAACAACACTATTTTTTTCCTGGGATCTAAACAAATAACATGCATGCCCTACGCAGATTGATGATTTATAGTAGTAGTTTTATGGGATACTACATCTTTTTAAAAGCTTGATCAAATATTATAAAAAGTAAGTACTGATATTATATATCTCGTTTGATTAGTTATGAATGTATTTGTGGAGATTGGAGATATTAATACGATTTGGTTCAAAGAAAGCTATCAATACTGTTTTTGTAAAAGTGAAGAGATATGTATTGTTTTGGGACCGTTCGAGAGGGAGCCGGAGTACTACCACAACTACAACCGAATCTGCTGGTTTGTTCGTATTTTCATTAAAAAAAGACCGAGAGATCGATCTATCAAGAAACGAAAGAGAGGGACATCATTAATCAAATCCAGGCGTCAGCAGATCATCAAGAAACGACGGAACAGAATCATCGATCACGAAAGAAAGAAAAGAAAGATCATCAAGAAACGACGGAACAAAATCATCGATCACGAAAGAAAGAAAGAAAGAAAGAAAGAAAGAAAGAAAGAAGGAAGGAAAATGTATGAATGAGAGGGAAGAAAGGAAAGACCTCAAAGAAAACCCCAAACAGTGTCGGTGGCATCTCTCGCGCCTTGGCCCAGGACGCATCCACCTCCAGACTTGCTGCTGCTGCTTCTTCTCCGTGCTCCACCACATCACCGGCGCCCAGCTGTGGCAGCCCTGCTGCCGTCATCACCGTGAACGCGAGAACGGAGCTGCAGCAGCAGCACAAGATGGCCCAGCTGCTGCTTCTGCTGCTGCTGCAACGATTCACCTCCTGCAACTGCTGCTTCTTCATCTGCTTGGGTTTGGATCGTCCCAGCATGCTGCTCCGCTACCTGCACGCAATTGCACATGTATATATATACATACATAAGGCTCAATGCATGTTTGTATGTATGTTTCGCATGCAAACACTACATCAAGAAATTGTTTCTCGTCGAGTAGGATCGAAGAAGAAACAATCTTTTTTGAAAAGGAAGAAGAAACAATCTTGTGCTTTGCAGTGTAGCTAGCTACTGGATTGGAGAAACAATCTTGTGCTGTGCAGTCTGATCGAAGAAACAATCAAATACTGGATCGGATTGGATCGGATCGTAGGAGAAATGGCCGGGTAGCTATGTACGAACAAAAAACTCGCCTGGGTAGAAGCTCAGCTCTGCACGCGGTTTGGGGTTGGTGGGTAAGCTCAAGGGATGAGAGAGTAGGGAGATGGATGCTATATAGAGACTCGCTTCTATATATGAGTGGGCTGTGCAGTGCTTCGATTATTGTTTTGTGGCAGCTCGATCGATCAATCGCTGGCCACTCTAGTGTTCTTTTACGCACGAGACGGTCAGAGAAGACTCCATGCACATGGTACCAGAAAAATAGGGGTATCCTAGCTTACCAAACGAGGAAGGAGGAGGTCAAACGAGGAAGGAGGGGGTTTAGGAATATATACCAAAAATGGTGGCATATGCATGCATATATATAGTAGTACCCAAAGTGTTATGCTGACAAAAGGAGCAAGACGTTTAGACTAAAAAAAACTTGTTTTGCTCGGCAATAATTGCCTTTTTAAACTAATATAAACAAAACTAACTCAATGGGAATGGATATGACAACAACCTTTTTGGGAACAAGTACTTAATTTCACACTTTTGGCTGCTGAAAAGCCAAAACATTTTAGCAAGTTAGCAACAGCTGATTTTTCGTGAGAAGAAAATACTATTGGCTTATAAGCTGAAATAACTTTTTAGCTGAAGCAAACAGATTCAGTGTGCGCACAGGGCTCAAGTTGAACTATGTGCAGTGCTAGCATCTTTTAGACGAGAGAGGACTTAAAATGCATATTATATATTGTACCCAAAAAAAAGGGTGGTATCCTGTACTTACAAAAGGGGGGAAGGAGGTTTAGGAATAATACCAAAAATGGAGTATCCTATACTTACCAAAGGAGGAGGGGTGTTTAATTTAGGAATGTCAAAAAATGGCATGTATATGTTTCATTCGTAATATACAAATTAAACTTATCAAATGTAACATCTTACATAATGTATTGTCATTGAGTATTAATATAATTTAAATGAATTTTGTCAGTGTTAATGGTGTGTATAGTTTGTTCAGGTATTTAAAATGTAACATCCTTTAGGGTTCATTGACATATTTGTCATAATGTATGCATACTTGCTTGGCCATTTTTGTTTACTTTTAATCTAATCGTGCTTTTAAGATTATATTTTCTATAAATCCTACATTTGTATTTAGACATAGACTGGATGGATATTTTAGTTTTGTTTTTTATATGATCATAGTTTTACACAATCTAGATACAAGTTAATGGGTTGCATATTTTGAGGGAAAAAACTACAAATTTTCTTTTTTACCCGTCGCTCAGATTTCATCGGATATAATCAACCTACTAATGCACCAACTTTTTCTTTGCTCAGTCACACACAATAAGCGCCCCCTTTGAGAAGCCCTCCCTTCATCCACCCACGAAATTGTACCTGGAAACCAACACAATTAAAATGGACAGCCTTGATTTAATTTCATATATTTCTCTCCTTACTCATTCACATCGGACGGCTCAGATCAAAAGTGTCACACATCCTCCCCTCCACCCTCGACCTCCCACGCCCGTAGGCCGCAGCCAAAGTTCGATCCCGAGGCTGTCTTTTTTTTTTTCTGCCTCTTCTTTTTTTTCACGCGGTCGTTGCTTTTACTGTGAGAAGAAGATATGAGTGAAGAAAACAAAAATCAAACGTCCGAGACGATGTGGTTGCAGGAGGCGCGCCCGCGATCTCGGGCCAGATCTGGGCGCCGCTGCCGCGGACGACGGGATTGAAGGCGAGGGCTACGTTGTTGTCAAGACGGCCGCCGGCCGCCGCGGATGGGGAAGGGGCGCCAACCACGTGTATGTGCGCAGACGCAGGGCCTTCTAGGGTTCTTGGCCTGCGAGTCTGCGACGATGGACATGGACCAGTGCGCATGGAGGGTGCGTGACAGGGATAGAAGCCGCCTGCTCGATCTCACCGTCAGGTCCGACTTCGACCACGGGGCCTTGCCCGTCTCCTCAAAGGTCTACGGTGGGTACAGCTGCAACTTGCGGTTGTTTGTCTTTATCTCCTTATAATTTGTTTATAAATTTCATATTTAGATTATGCCATCCATTCAATGGGGAAGGCGCACAAGAACTGTCTTGGGTGTTGGAGATGGTGTTGCCAGATTTAGATTATGCCATCCATTCTATGTAATTTGCCCCAAAAGATGAGCACGAAGGGTGGAATTTCAGCATTTGTATCAGTAACTACAACACAAAAAAAGGAAGCTGTTTTCTGATAGTACATTCGATGATGTTGTACAGTGCAAGGTCCATTGGTATGTAAATGGCAAGTATTCTATTTCTTCACAAAATTTATGCAAATGGCACATATTCTATTTCTTCACAATATTCATAAAGGCTAAAATAATGTATTTTTTGCGTTTTCTATCCTGTTGTGTAAAGTATATTCTTACTGTCCTAGATTTTTTTGTTTCATTAGTCTTCCACACTTGGAGTGACAGGTGTAATTGTGGAAAACCAAGGCTCGAGCTTAATTGAGTATTAAGACTTGGAAGGATATATTTCATTTGGACTGCAGCTCCTGTCTACCGTCAACACAAAATAGACCAATGAATGGAATGTTTTAATTGTGGAATGTCATATATTCTACTGTGGGTATATATATGGCATCATAAATATATTGTCTGAATTTTGTCATTTGGTCAATAATTTTCCATGCTAATCGAAATGTCTGTTTCTGCATGTGCAGCAATGGTTACCCTGACTAAATCAATTTTCTAGAGAAAAGTGGCAAATCTGACTGGTTACTCTGCGTGGTTTATATATTTCTACAGTGCACTGTTTTGGCTTGCAGACAAGGGTTGATATGTTTGCAGAATCAAATGTTACTTGATCATCTCTTTTATCTCAAGAGTAAGGTAATAATGATGAGCTCCACTTACCTTTTGCATAATTTTATTTCTTCTCCATGCATTCGTACCAAACCTTGTAACGCCAGGCTAATTGTTATATTTGCAGGAACAAGAATTGCAGGATCTCAATAAAGACCTAAGGAAAATGGTGCTTGGTAACAAACGTGATACATGCATTGTTTAATACTGTGATATGTGTAACATTGCTGGAATGTTCAGGAAGCAGAAGCTGCAGCATGCTTGATAGAAGCAGAAACCGAAGCTGCAGCATGCTTGAGTCTAACAGCTCGTGATTTTTCTTTTCTTTTCGCACGTGCAAGGATTGCCCATGAGCTCAGCAGGAAGTCCAGTACCTACAAAGCTCAATAATTGAGAAATTCGGAGTGGAGCGAAATAAAAGTTGTGTATGAACGTGTATATTTTGCCAATATGTCATGTCGCAGACTAATTATTTCCAGTCTTATGTCAATATTATTGTTTTGTAACGATATTGTTGAATCCGTGATAATAAAGCTCTCTTTGGCAAAGAGGTGGGTGTTCCGTATAAATCTTTTGAATCTAAGTATTATGCTCAAAAATCAATTTTTTGTTGTTTGATTTGAATTACCAAATGTTAGTCGTAGCGTTAGCACGGGCATTATACTAGTCTGCAAAGTAACTTATATGCTTTTGCCCGAGCTTAGAGCATGCAAAGGGGGCCATGCGAGATTAGAATTAGCGATATTGGACAAAGATTATGTTGAGCCCATGATTAACTTGGCAGCACGAAGCCAAGCCCACTTATCGAAAAAAAGAAGAAGCCCAGCCCAGCCCAGCCCAGAGAAGGATATTTCTGCGGCCCGAGCCTAGAGAAAGATTGGCCTCCGTCCGCCTTCTCCTCCTCCGCCGCCGCCGCCGCCACTCCCCTTCCCGTTTGCCGGTGTCGTCGTCGTCGTCCATGTCCATGGACGACCAAGGCCTCCCATCCAAGCCGCCTCTTCCCGTTGATCTTCGGCCTTCCCAAGGGACACGGGACAGGAGCACACGCGGGCTCGACGAGGAGCGCGGCTGGCTCAAGTGCCAGTCTCCGTCGCCGTGGCCGTCTTCCCCGATGGACGTCAACGATCTCCTCTCCGAGATCCTCCTCCGCCTGGCTCCGCTGCCGTCCTCGCTCCCGCGCGCGTCCGCCGTCTGCACCCGCTGGCGCGGCCTCGTCACCGACCCCAGGTTCTTGCGCCGCTTCCGCGCCCACCACTGGAAGCCCTTCGGCGTCTTCTCTGGAAGAGGCAAAGATCTCTCCTTCAGCTTCTTCTTGGGCCCGCGGGACTCCGCCCCACCCGAGCGCTTCTCCGTGCGCGTGCCGCGCGAGTGCCACAAAGGCGGGAACGGGCGCGGCTGCGCTGACTGCGTCTGGGAATTCTTGGACTGCCGCCGTGGGCGCGTGGTCCTAGGCAACAACGGCACCCGCCAGATCCTGGTGTGGAACCCCGTCACAGGCGAGGACCATCTCCTAGAAGTTCCGCTGTTCTCTGACGATAATGGGACCTGGCGGCTACGTATGAAAGGGGCGTTAATCTGTGCCTCCGGCAACAATGGACCCTTCAAGCTTGCTTTGGCATGGGACGACACGAGGACCAGCAATGCACATATCTGTGTCTACTTGTCGGAGACCGGTGAATGGGGCAACGTCGCCTCCGCGCCAATCCAGCCCTGGTTCAGTGTTGGCCGTGGGAATGTCATGGTGGGGAACACTCTGTACTGGATTCTATTTGGCAGCCAGGTTCGCATCCTTCAATTTGATTTGGGTAGCCAGGAACTATCTGTGATAGAGGTGCCGCCAGATGCCATCAATTATGAAACCCATTGCGGCATCTTCTTGTGTACGCTAGCAAAGGGTGGTGGCCTTAGTTTGATGGTCATGTCAGAGAACCTCAGAGGTCAACTTTGGGTGTGGGAGAAGACAGCTGAAGACCCTGATGGTGTTTTTCAATGGATGCTTGGAGGAACAGTTGAACTGGACATGCTTCTTTCGCTGAGATTACAGGGGCACCGATCAGTACTTTGGCTTGAAGGGGATGATAATGTCATGTTTGTGTCAACATATAAAGGCATCTTCATGGTCCATCTCCAGTCAATGCAATTTGAAAGGATTTTTGAAACTGGTCCTGTTGGCCATTGGTTTATCTTTCCATTCAAATATCTCCATGCTCCAGGTAATAGCTTACATCCTCTTTACATTGCTAGTATATCAAACTTTACATTGCTAGTATACCAAAAAAAAAGCTTGGTTCTTTTGCTATAATCGCTTTGCTGAATACCCCAAGTCCTTTAATGTCAGACTAACAATTGAAATTCAATCATATATTCATACATGTAATATAACTTGGCTGCTTGATGAACTCTTAATACTTTTTTTTGTTAGTCAGAGCTATTTTTCAGTGTTACATACCTGAATGCTAGTTTTTCTTGTCTATGGCATTTATGTGACTTGCATTAATATTTTCGTTGGTATGGTATAAATCTCTTCATCCAGATGCATAATAGTTGGAAATTGGCAAAGGGGCCAAGGCTTAAACCAACTCAAATGTCAAATTAGTAACTCAGTTAGCACATTTTATAGCTTAAAAATTTTCAGACAATTCTTTTTCTCTACTAATCTTGGTATGATTCCAAAATCTTCAGTTGTAACTTTCTCTGTTCTTGCCATGTGCAATAACTGTTCTTCGCAACTTTTTGAACAGCCTTGCTTAAATGTTCTTAGTGACAAGTTCAGCCACACCGCAAAATTAATGAACCTAGGTGGCGTTTGGATTATGGGATATGAGAGGTGGGATAGGGAAAGGGAAATAGATGAACGGCTAGGATTAAATGAGGTGTGAGAACGGATGGCTAAGATACAATATTACCCTTTGAAGGGTGAGATATGATATCCCTGTCCCTGAATCCAAACAATTTTTTTTTTTTTTTTTTGTCAGGATAACTTCATTAACATTGCTGATTCATGATCCCTTTAACTGTATGTTTTGGTTCATTTTAATTTTGTCTGCTACATATGGTTTAAAGTAAGCCCACTTGAAAATAATTTGGCGTGATATGTCTTTTGCTTACAAGTTGAATTATGTTTTTATAAAGTCTTGATACTGTTTTGTGATAGTAAGGTGATACAATGACATGCTGCAATACACTAACTACTTAGTTTTTCAAACCATTAGTTGCTAATCATTCAAGTATTCATCACAAATTTGCACATTTTGGGTTGCATTTTCTGAAAGCTGTAAGCAAACTGGAGCAAGTGTCATTTTCTGAGGGACATAACCAGCTGCAATTTACTCCATCTATTCCAAATTATAGTTCACTTCAACTTTTACCTAAGTCAAACTTCTCTAACGTTGACCAAATTTATTGAAAAAATGTATCATCACCTACAATATAAAGTTAGTTTCATTAAACTCTATAAATATGTCTTGATAGTGCATTTATTTGAACTTATAGATACTGATAGACTATTTTAAAAAATATGTATATATCAAATTTAGTTTGGCATAGCAAAAAGCTAAAGTGAACTTTAATTTGGAACAGAAGGAATATTTGATTTGGTACCTATCCCTTGATGGCCCTTATTGTCTTACAGAGTTCTCTCTTAGTAGTCGGTGATTCTTTCCGTGACTTCATTCAGCTGAAACTTCTTGTTAAATACAACAAAATATGGTTAAACAGAGCGTCAGGTAGAACTTAGGAGAACTTAGGTGGGGAAGGTGATAGAGAGGATTCAGAAATAGGTTTGGATTACAATCTTCTACACACGGGCTAGGGCAGCACTGGACTCAAAAGCACTACTTCTGCTTCGCTGTTCACTCTTGTACATGCAGCATTTTTTGTTTTGTGGATGTTTGGTTGTGTGCAAAGGGCTCAAGCCTAGCTAGGCCCTGTTTGGATTGACTAAAATAAGTTGCTAGCTGCTTCAAAAAGCTCTAGCTAATCTAAACAGTTCAGCTTATATAGCCTATAGCTTATAACCCATTTGGTACTATGCAGCCACCGAACTTATAAAAAGAGCTGGCTCCCTCTAGTTTTTGTAGCTTATAAAAAGTTTAGCTGATCCAAACTGGGCTGGCTTATTTTTATACTTTTGGCCTGACTCCCATGAGCCTGTCTCACATGAACCTGGTTGAGGAATCTGATACATATACATGTTAGTATGTTACCAATCACATACTATTTGTAATGAGTGTTAAGGTGACTGGGATCGCCTTTGGTTACTTCTGTCCTCAGCTCAGTTGCCTTTCTCTTGCAGGTGACATTTTGTATCAGGGAGGTGTAGGCAGCGGTGGAGTTCAAGGAAGCGGACAAGAGCATGGAGAAGACGGAGCCGGCAGGCGGGTCCCACAAGTCAACGCCAAAGAGGGAGGAGCACAGGCGTACACTGTTGGGCTGAAGCGAGATGATGCACATGTGAGTTGGGAAGGAGGTGGCCCAATCTGGTAAAAGCAAAAGAGTTGGATGTGCCGTGCGGTAACAAAAGGGGGAACCCCGATTTGAGGGACTGCAAGAGTTTTGTCCTGATAGAATTGAGGAATTTCTTTTTGGAGGTTGGTTTCAGACTTTCAAATTCGGTTGAGGGAGTTTATATACCACCACAGGTTCACACTCAAGCACTCAATGTGCAGTTGTGCACACAATCTGTATGTTTTGTTTAATGCAATTCCAAAATCAATTTGGCTCATGTTCTTGTAATTTAGATCATATATGCAATTCCAAAATCAGTTTGGCTCATGTTCTAGTAATTTAGATTATATATTCACATCTGCCCTACCAAATGGAGTCTGATTCTCTCCTAACACAGCAAATAGAGTGCATCATGATAGATAGCACAACAGTTCCAACTACAATGAACTGGTCTGATGTCTCACACCTAGCAAAGGATGATTCATTCGATGAAGGTTGATTCATTCACCAAAACAAAAACTATCAGTTTGGCGAAATAAAGACAGTTTATTTGGCGTCGAAGACAAATTCAGTTGGCCGTTTGGGACAGTGTTTTGTCAGATCGAGTTCCCAAGGGCTAGAAAAAAGTGACTTCATAAAAGTTCAGTTCACGATTAACAAAGAGGAGCATACCCACAGAATACTTCCTCTGTCCCCATTTAACTTGCTACGAGAAGCATGCTAATCAAACATTTAAGGCTCCTTTTAGAACGAAGAATTCATGGGGGAATTTTGTAGGATTCTAAACCTATAGAATTTTTTCCTATGTGAATCTTTGGAACAAAGGACTGGCCATCCTGTAATCCTATAAAATTCCTATGGAATGGCTCAATCTATAGGAATTTTGGAGAAAATCTAACATGAAGTCCAACCTCTTGAGATATTTCCTTTGTGTCTATCTCTTTCTTCTAATCCTTGTGTTTTTCTATGTTGTATTCAAATGTTCCAGTAGAAACTTTTCTGCGTTTTCAATTCCTATAGGATTGTAAGTGTCATGCAACTCTAATCCTATGATTCTTCTATTCCTGTAGTTTGGACATCCTATGTTTGGAAACGACCCTAAGTTTGACAAGGTTTGTAAAAAATATGAGCAAAGTGACAACTTCTATATCATTTTTAGTTTTAGTTATTGTTTCATCTTTTAGAAAGGTTTATGCCACATAGAGCGTAGCGCTGACACTGACTCATTGTTTATGTGAAGGACAATGAGAAGGAATAAACTTAATGACATAAATGAGAGGAATTCTCTTTTATGCAAAAGACTTTAATTAATTCATAGCTACTTTTTTAATGGTCTAATCGTGATAAATTTTTTTTTATGGTGGGTTAATTATTGCATGTTTTAAATTCATACTCATTGGATCATGTCATGTATAACTTAGTTAATTTTTTTATATTTATCCCTATTAAATCTAAATAAATTTAATAAATAAGTTATACATGATCCAATGAGTACGAAATTTTTACTATAGTTCAAACATATAATAATTAGCCTAGTATAAAAATAAAAACTATAGATCTAAAGCTATAACAAAAACAATAAAAACTTTGGACTAAATCATACTATATTATATGTTCATTATGTAGATCTACTCATATGGAGCCTAAGAAAAATAGATTTTCTATTTTATGATTTTTTATGATTTTTTTTTTTTTCAAAGATTCAATCAAATAAATGAAAATAAAAAAAAGACAAAACCACGAAAAAAAACCGTTTATAACCAGGTCAGGGAGGTAAAATAAATGTTTACTCGGTTTTGGGTTTAGAGAAAAAACTGAATTTTGCAAAAGTTAAAAAAGTAATGTAGACTTTTTTCCTATTAGAGAAAGATTACGTTTGGCCCATCATAACTTGTCAGCAAAAAGCCCAGCCCAGCCCGGAGAAGAATAGCAACTAGTAACTAGTCAACCTTTTTCTGTTGCTCAAAAAAGACTAGTCAACCTTTTCTGCGGCCCGACGCCCCGACCGCCCGAGCGAGCCTGGAGAAAGGTGGGATTGGCATCCTCCTCCGCCGCTGCCGCCGCCGTTTCCAGTTTGCCGGCGTTGTCCATGTCCATGGACGACCAAGGCCTCCTCTACGAGCCTCCCCTTCCCGTTGATCTTCAGCCTTGCCAAGGGACACGGGACAGGAGTACAAGCGGGGTCGACGAGAACCGACGCCGGCTCACGTGCCAGTCTCCGTCGCCGGCGGCCTCCCCGATGGACGTCGACGACGTCCTCTCCGAGATACTCCTCCGCCTGGCCCCGCTGCCGTCCTCGCTCCCGCGCGCGTCCGCCGTCTGCACCCGCTGGCACCGCCTCGTCACCGACCCCGGCTTCTTGCGCCGCTTCCGCGCCCGCCACTGGAAGTCCCTCGGCGTCTTCTCTGGAAGCGACAAAAATCTCTCCTTCAGCTTCTTCTTGGGCCGGCGGGGCCCCGAACTTTTCTCCGTGCGCGTGCCGGGCGGCGGCGGGGGCCGGCCGCAATGACTGCGGCCAGTGGGAATTCTCGGGCTGCCGCCATGGGCGCGTGGCCTAGTCAACCGCAGTGGCCGTGGCTCCGGCACCCGCCAGATCCTGGTGTGGAACCTCGTCACAGGCGAGGACCATCTCCTAGGATTTTCGCACTTCACGGATTCTGATCAGAATCCCTACGGGTTACGAATGCAAGCGGCGGTAATCTGTGCCTCCGGCCACCGAGGACCCTTCAAGCTTGCTGTGGCGTGGAACGACAGGAGCGGCAGTGCACGGATCTGCGTCTACTCGTCGGAGACCGGTGTCTGGGGCAATGTCGCCTCTGCAGCAATCCCTTTTTGGTTCAATGTTGGCCGTGGAAATGTCCTGGTTGGGAATACTCTCTACTGGATTCTATTTGCCGCCGGTGGGGATCGCATCCTTGAATTTGATTTGGGTAGCCAGAACCTGTCTGTGCTGGAGATGCCACCGGCGGTTACTGATTATGAAAACCATCGTGGCATCTTTCTGTGTACCCTAGCAAAGGGTGGTGGCCTTAGTTTGATGGTCATGTCAGAGAACCTCAGAGGTCAACTTTGGGTGTGGGAGAAGACAACGACTGAAGACTCTGATGGTGTTTTTCAATGGAAGCTTGGAGGAACAATTGAACTGGACATGCTTCTTTCGTTGAGATCACAGGGGCACCGATCAGTACTTTGGCTTGAAGGGGATGATAATGTCATGTTTGTGTCAACATATAAAGGCACCTTCATGGTCCATCTCTAGTCAATGCAGTTTGAAAGGATTTTCGAAACCGGTCCTGTCAGCCATTGGTCTATCCATCCATTCAAGTATCTATATGCTCCAGGTAATAGCATGCACTTACATTGCTGGTGTAGCAAAAGCTTAGTTCTTTTCCTATATTTGGTCTGTTGAATACCCCGAGTACTTTAATGTTAGACTAACAAAAGTGAAGTTTAATCATATATTCATACATGTAAATATCATGTGACTTGGCTGCTTGATGAACTCTTAATCAATTGTTTGTTGTTTGGAGTTATTTTTCATAATTACATAGCTTAATCTCAGCTTTTCTTGTCTATTGCCATATATGTGACTTGCACTGTATGGTCCTAAAATTTGCATTGATATAGTATAAATCTTTTTCATTCAAATGCATAATAGTCGGAAATTGACAAGGGGCCAACTGAACCAACTGAATTGACAAATTAGTAAATCATTGGCACATTTTATAGCTTAAAGTTTTACAAGCAGTTCTTTTTTTCTCTACAAATCAGGAACTTAAATGATAAATCAGTAACTTTCTCTGTTCTTGTGAAATAATGGTTCTTTGCAACTTATTGGCTTGATTGCTCTTGATTACAAATTCAGTAGCACCACAAATTTGAACCTAATTTTTTAATCTTTTTCAGGCTAACTTTTTTGAGATTCCTGATTCATGATCCCTTTAACTGTATGTTTTGGTGCATTTTAATTTTGTCCGCTACCTGGTTTAAAGTAAGCTCACTTAAAAAAAATAAGTATGTGACAGGTCTTTTTGCTCACAAGTATAAGTAATATATTCTAAAAGATTTTACTACTGTTTCGTATAATGTCATGCTGCTATACACCAACTGTGTTTTGTTTTGAAATTCTAGTTGCTAATCATAAAGTTAAATCACGTATCTGCTCATTTTGGGTTGGCATTTTTCTGAGAGCACTAAGCAAACTGGAACAATTGTAATTTTCTGAGAGATATTACCAGTTACAGTTTACTCCGTCTATTCCAAATTATAGTTCACTTTGTCACTTTAA
>JADLZL010003984.1:0-20392 GCA_015844335.1 Chrysopogon serrulatus
TTTAAAAAGAGGGATTCTAGCATATTTAGCACAAAAAACTTATCCGCCACGGAAATATCAATGACATTGGGCCCTGTGAACCATCTAGAAGACACCGGCAACGGGCCCCCGGGAGGAGGTAGGGTCGCCCACCATGGCCCGTCGGCACCTCAACTCTAGGGTTTTTCTGCCCCCTTTCCGAAGCTTCCTCCACCGCCTACGAGGAGTCATCTTGGCTTTTGGTTACGCTGGTTTGATCCATAAGACGCCGATCCCACTGGCTATAAATAAAGGGGTAGACCTCCCTAAAAAGCATCAAGTCATTTGAGATCCAGCCATCAAGAGCCTTCTCTCTAGTTCATCGAGCTCTCTAGTTCATAGCTTTAGCCTAGTTAGATTAGAAGTAGAAGAGTTCTAGTTCTTCGATCCGAGCCCTGGCGTCTGTCGGGAGAATGGAGTTCGGTATAGTATCTAGTACTTTTCTCTTATTGTATTCATTATGATTCAGGCAACATTGTTCTTAATCTTTTTATATATTCTTAATTGCAATAGTCATTGTCTACTTTGATTATATGTCTAGATAGTTGGTTTGATCTTATTGAATTCATGTAATTGTCAGATAGCGTTTACCCAAGCGGCCGCCGGGTAGATGGTAGACAATATGTAGACGTGGTGTCTAGATATCTTGTTTATCTGCGAGTGCACCCCCGACGTGCCGGGACGGTAGTCCGCGCAGGTGACAGCTGTGTTGGTTCCTCTGTAGTCCACCCTCCGCACGTAGGGACTAGCATGGGCACGGTCGCGAAGGAGGTGACCTTGGTGTCTTAATACCCTCATTAGTTGATGCCTTTTACATGTGATAATGATATAGGGTTAACTTAACAATGATTGCTAGATGTAGTTGCACTAATTAGAGTTATTCATTGACGTAGTTATTGAATTACCTTAGTATTTATTCCCGAAGTTTATCCATTGGCTAGCTATTGTTATGACTAGAAGAGCTCGATGTTTATCTATTTATGATGACTGATCATTATTATTATTTATCATATATATCTTTTATCACGTGACTTATCCCTGTTATGAGTAGGATTCTAGTTATGGTTTGCCTTTCACATCAATAGTATAAGTTATAGTTTATAAGTCCTACATATAGACCTTCCTGGGGTATAAATATAAATCAACAACCCGGTAGACTTCCCTAGGTAAAATGCTACAACGGTATAATTATTCTGTCTGCTTGCAGGATCTTAGTTTTTATATTCTTATCTTTATATTCATATTCTTTATTTCTACCTAGTCATATTGAATACATGTAAATCTATAGTTATTTTAAAGCAATATGATTAAGGATGATAACTTTAATTCATGCTTAGGAATGATAGTGATAAATAGGTGGCTAGTTGCTAATGACAAGTTAATTATATACCAGCTATTTCCCCGGGAAGTTGTTGCTAGAGTAGGATTTATCTTTTTAGTAGTGACGCTAGAAATGCCAACAAGCATTTTTGACGCTGTTGTCGGGAAGGTAGCTAGGCAATTAAGAACATTGATAGACTTATAATTAAGCATGTGATCAAATAACCATTAACCCCGCTTCAAGCAGGATTACCTTTTGTTTGTCTACTTTTAATATCTTATGTGGTAATAAATCCATCGTTTTTACCTTCTTCCGCATGCCCACAAAAACAAGAAGAAAATAACAAATCCAATGTTGGAGAAAGTGTCGACGCCACAAAGATTTTAATTCATATCTCAAGTGACGGGAACAAAGATGCAAAATCATCACAAAATTCCATCATGTGAGTCATGGTAAGTATGATCAAATAAAGGTGAGAAAGTCTTGCTCATGGACTTTAAATTTGATGAGTAGTTATCTTTTGCATTCCACTACATGTTTACTTTTTTCCTAAATCCAAACATCCATCTCATTTAGTTTAAAGTTTTTCATCCATAACATGTTTAGTTCCATTCATATATCCATCCCAATCCTTGCATTCTTATAACAATTAAAAAGAAAAAACTCACCATAATCATGCTTTTTTTCATCTCTACTTGAATAAAACTTTCTATAGTACTTTCATGCTACTTGTATTTGCTATAGTATGCTTAGGTTTCAGAAGTATCTTCATACACCTTGAAATTGAGCATTGACTATTTTCCTAAGTTAAAATAGAGATATTATGTCTCAGTTTATTTTTTGAATCATAAGGCAATTGATCAAGGCTTCCTAAAAGGTTTTTAAATTACAAGGTGCTTAGGTTAAAAATCCTTTTCTAATAAATTGGACATGAGCCTTAGCTGATCTTGAGCTGATAGTACACTTTTAGTAGACACATTTTATCTCTGCCAGACTAACCCCTATAGGAGAATACTTAAACTAACTGGTAAGTCAAGAAAAGAATTCATGATATGAGATGAATCAAGTAAGGTAATGATCAAGACAAAGAATCATTCTATAGCTTATTCATTTATCTTTGTTAAGTCATCTTTTTGTCTTGAACCATGCTAGATTGCAACAACAACATATAAAACACGAGTAGACATAATTTATGCTAAATAATCTTAAACCATATATCATCTTGATTAGCATACAAGAAAATAATAATAATAATAATAATAATAATAATAATAATAATAATAATATATAAAAAGAATGGACAACAAAACCCTCAGATTTCAATCTCGCTATTCCCTCGGGTATGTGTCCATTAATATTTTGTAGGAAAGAAACAACGTTAATCTATTGGAGAAGAAGTTTTCAATTTCATTGAATGGTGAAAAGGCGAAGAAGATAAAAGGAAGGCCTTGCCCAATAAGCCATAAGCTCTCACCAACAGATGAACTCCGAACCCTCCTCTTCCAAGTAAGTTCGCCACCACTTACTTAGAAGGATGAAGACATAAGGTATGTTTGTCCAAGCCTCATGCAACATGTAACTACAATTAACACCTCATACCATGTTGATAATTTGTCTTGGTTATTTCTACCCTATACCATGCTCAAACATAACTTGCTATATATATATATAAAAATAAAAATGCTCATGTGGTTCACCGTACATATTCTTGGTTCTATGTGAATAGATACCTTTAGTCTTGTAAACTTTCTTATTCTATTATAAGTATGCTTTTAGTATATTACTTAAACATTATGAAAATCAAGCATACTTATATAAGAATTTAGTTGTATTTATAGACTAACCCTCCTATATATATATTTAAATCATATTAGAGACTATTCATAAAATTAATTCAAGGTTAAGGGTATGCTTCGTAATAATATCCTTGCTTTAACCTTGATGGAAAAATTTTGAAATAGTGGTGAATCATTGAAAGCATGAACTACAAATTAATCTTTTTAACTCTTAGGCAAACACTATCCGTGATTTTAATAAATAGTATATTCCTTCTCGGTTTATGTTGTTTACTAACCCCCTTGCAGAAGACATAATGTGAAAAAGCGGTGAGGTCCTGGAGAACAGAGAAAGGAGTACAACATACCAGACAAGATGCTACTTGTCAACTCAAGATCAAGAAAGAAACAAAGAGACCATTGAACTTCATTTACCCTTCATCATGCTCTAATAATGGAGGTAATATTTTTTAAGATAAGTGGTCATTAATTTTTCTTGATCTTGGTATGCAATAAATGAAAATACAACCATGTTAGAATTACAACTTAAATTGATCAACCTGATTAGCTCAACATGATTTATTCTCTGAAGTTTATTCATAGCACCATTCTCTAAATTTCGCCTTAACCAAGTAAGCTATAAATACTTAGTCTATTATTCTTGATACATTATAAAGATGAACAGTCTTTCTTTGTGGTTAAGTGCCTTTACTCTTTTATCTCATAAGTTTAAATATCATATTTATACTTCTAGTCCTCTCACCCGTGAATAATATCAATCTTATTGTGCCCAAGGTAAGACACAATGAATAAATTTCTGGTTCTCGTTGGTGTTTTTCCACCAGCAGTAACCCATGCACTTGATCTCTACCTTATCTTTATGGGCAGAACACACTTCAATTAAAGTGTGGGGAGACAATCCCTCAAATTCTACAAGTGAAAATTCTCAACTATAATAATGATGCACATAAGATTGACTTCTAGATGCCTAGAAAAGAAAGAAGAAGGTGGCACCGCCATTGGGAGCCACTCAGTGGAGGCACCCACCTCAATCCTCACCCCTCAAGAGCAACTCGAAGTACTCAAGTGAACCACCGGCAAGGAGAAGTCTAGTTCGAAGGACTAAAAAAATATTGAACCCTCGCCTGTGAGGTAACATCTGTAGTTATCCATATTTACTTTCTTGCATCGTATGATTTATTCTCTCTTTTAGCATGATTACTTTTCTATATTAGCAATGCATATAAATAACATAATAAATAGTCTTCCATTAGGTTATATTCATGCGTGCCTTAAAAATATTAAGCCCCATATGAAACCCCCTTTGTAGTGTAAATGTTGTAGGAGTTCTCACTCGTGGTGGCCTATAGAATAAAATATATCATGCATTTATACTTTCTACATGTAAACCTATAAAATCTAAAAATATTAATTGAGCATCCTCATGCAATATTGCTATCATAAAAATATTTTTAAATCTCCACAACACCCAATCCTCTAAAAATGGCTAATCATTAATGTTTTATCCTAACACCGCTCCACGAAGTTTTGGTGTTTTGTGAGAGCTCATGGATGACTCCAAGAGCTAGCTTACCTAGGAATATCTTCATCTTTATCACTTGAAGTACACCTCTCTCGACATGCAGTGACTCGTGTAAAGAAAGTAACTTCTTGGGTGATGAGAATGAAGTATTCCTAGCAACACTTGCTCTTATAAGCATGAGCTCCTCTAAGAGGACCACTCGCTCAAACAATCAACCATAACAAACATCTAGTTTGGGGGAGAGCATCCCCTAGTTATCAGCACGGTTAGTAGCATGGGAGAAAGAGAATAAAGTCGAAGAGCTGGAGCCGAAAAGAGAGAAGTAAAAGAGACGTAAAACAAGATGGAAGGAGGCACGTGCGGCATCACTCACGAAACGGGGAGTTAACTCGAGGTTATCTCGCATTTACGAACCCACTCGAGTAAGTGTTCTCCTCTCTCTAAGTCATGTCGAGATTCTTTAAATTCCATACCCCTAGCTCATAAGGTTAGAATGGTAGTTATCTCATTAAATGCATTTGTAATTTATTTAGTAGCATAATCTTATTTACACACTAAAAAGATATAAAAACAATAAAAAGTATTTACTCAGATCACTCATGGCATCACAAAGCCCCCATGTGGATACTCCTATGGTATTTTCCAAAGGAACATCCGCGGTGGCATAAAAATAAAAATGATAAAATATAGCATTTATATTTAAATTCATGCATCATAAATAGAAAATTCAAAAATAAGAGAAAAGTGAAAACTCGCTTAAATTAGACAATATTAAAGCTAGCTCATAAAGGTGATCAATTACTCTTTGGCGACCCGCTTAATCCAATAATAAATTCGAGCCTCGAGTTTTGGCTTTCTTCTTGTGGAGAGTATTTATGCATAAATAATATAATAGCAAGGAAAGAGTCTATCGCTGGCACCCACCAGGTCCGCTACCGATTAGCTCACTTAAAGGACATCTACACGTATTGCAACCATCCACTTGGGGAGGAGCACTCCCTAGTTATCAGTGACTACACCTAAGCTGATTTTTTGAGTCTATTTCTTTATATAGTCATAAAATACCAAAAATAGGTGAGCACATGAAGCTGTCCACGCCTGTTGAGTCTTTTTATGAGTCTGTTAAATAAAATCTAAAAAACTAATAAAAAGTCTTAGTTAGTATTTAGTATTAATTATATTAGAGTATGTTTATAGTCTACCTAGGCTAGAGTTAATTAAAAACTCGATGAACATTAAAATTTTATCTTAGAAATAATGAATAGTTTTGCTCTATTATAATACTTTCACTAAGTATCTAGTGGCCAAACTAAAAATCTCCTGGTTCTAAGCACTTTGTTGTTTTTAATTGGAGAATTTATTCCTGAACCTGAATTGTGGAGGTGATAACCTTGCGTCTAAGTCTAGGTAGTTGATTGATATGATTGCATGAAGGTTGAGTCTGCTTATTTATCTTATTCCTAGCATTGCTAAGCTCCTGGAGGTTTATTTTAAAAATCTAAAAACTTACATGATGAGCTCCTCTTGTAGTGACAAATGTGAATTCTTACCAAAGCCAAAAATTAATATCTTAGAGGATAGGAAAACCTTTTCATATTTAAAGCTCGTTTGCTTTGCATTGAGTTCAGCTCAACCTATATGTTGTATACCTTATGAGAGTCTTGTCATGCTTTTTAAAAACCAAGAATCACTTGTACACTCCAGTCCACATATGCATTATTTCTACTTTAGGGGTAATCACAATCATTCACCATATTTCCATATATGTTTATCATAAAATGTTTCCTCCTACAACGGAGAGGACACAAAAATATACAATCACCACATGGGATAACCCCTGTCTTTAAGGCTCTAAGTCGATTATGTCTCTCGATCCATTTATTGTGTATTCAAAGGATGCATGTGGCTATGCAAAAGAAAAGAAAAGAAAAAGAAAAAAAAGAAAAGAAAAAAAAAGGGGAGTAAAGATGGACAAGTGTCCCAATAATTAAAACAATGGAGTACTAGATGCCGCCTCTACGAATAAAAAAAGAAATAAAGATAGCCATGACTTTCTGAAAAATTTCAAATAGAGTTATTTTCAAAGAGCAAACCCTAGAATTAGAATTAGCCATAAATAACACATATATTCACCTATCCATTGTATTCCATACACATGCACATCTTGGTTTGATCAGATGCCTTGATTCTCCTGGGTGGATCCACAGCTTGACTTTACAATACATGTTTTGCAAGTATGTTCATCCTATACACCTATGAGCTCCACCATATATACCTTTGGCCATAGAGTATAACATCATTAAATGTCTCAGCAAGAGCAGAACCAAATACAATATACATTGAGAGACTGAGAGTCATAGAATTAAGCTCAGTTTACCTTCAAAACTTATGAAAAACTCCAATGTTGGTATCAAGTAAAGAATTTGGAGACGTGAAAATTTCTAGCTTGGATTGTTCTACCTTCTCGATTGCTCACACTTATGCAAAAAGTCGAAGCCCCACATTATGTGAAATGAGTAAGTTTGAAGGTTACATTCATTGTTTGATCCGTGGAGAAATTTTCGCTTGAAAGCATGTAACAACATCAGCAACTCCCGATCTAAAGACAACATCACTGAAATAGTTTGTTGCCAAGGACCGCAAAGGTAAGCTTGGGGGCATTGTTGACACCAAGAAGGCCAACTTTACTAGGCTTTTTACCCGAATGAAAACAAGAAAACACACTAGTCAGGGTTTTATCCGACAATTTCCACGAAGTTTTGTATACTTATTTTCCAGCAATGTGATTTTAGAAAAGTAAAAAGAGGAATTCCAGTGCAATTTAAGCACGAAAAACTTATCCGCCACTCTTAAATATCACGATTGGGCCTAGAACCATCTAGAAGACACCAAGCAACCCGACCCCGAGAGAGGAGGGGGCCGCCGCCCCACCTTGGGCCGCCTTGTGCCCCTCGCTAGGGTTTTGCCCCCTTCGGGAAGCTTCCTCCACCGCCTATGAGGAGTCATCTTGGCTGGTTGGTTGATCCGCTGGCGCATCAACTTAACGGCTATAAATAGCGGCACTCTCCCAAGCATCAAGTCATTTGGAGATTCAGCCATCAAGAGCCTTCTCTAGTTCATCGAGCCTTTCTAGTTCATAGTTTAGCCTAGTTAGAAGTAGAAGAGTTCTAGTTCTTCATGGGATCCGGATCCCGGGCGTCTGTCTGAGAGCGGAGTTCGCCGGAGTTCTAGTACTTTGCTCTTATTGTATTCAATGTTATGATTCAGCAACATTGTTCTTAATCTCTTTTATATTCTTAATTGCAATAGTCATTGTCTACTTTGATTATATGTCTAGGGATAGTTGGTTTGATCTTATTGAATTCATAATTGCTCGTGATAGCGCTTTTAATTCAAGCGGGCCGGGTAGATGGTAGACAATATGTAGACGGGTGTCTAGATATCTTGTTTATCCGCGAGTGCACCCCCGATGTGCCGGGACGTGTGGTAGTCCGCAAGGCGCAGACCGCTGCTTGGTTCCTCCCGTAGTCCACCCTCCGCACGTAAGGGACTAAGTATGGCACTGCCAGGAGGTAACCCTTGTGTCTTAATACCCCCATTAGTTGATGCCTTCTTTACACATGATAATGATATAGGTTAACTTAACAATGATTGCTAGATGCAGTTGCACTAATTAGAGTTATTCATTGACGTAGTTATTGAATTACCTTTAGTATTTATTCCTGAGTTTATCCATTGGCAGCTATTGTTATGACCAGAAGAGCCTCTTGATGTTTATCTATTTATGATGATCATGATGATTATTTATCATATATATCTTTTATCACGGACTTATCCCTCGTTATGAGTAGGATTCTAGTTATGGTTTGCCTTTTCACATTAATAGTATAAGTTATAGTTTATAAGTCCTACATATAGACTCCTTCCCAAAGGGTATAAATATAAATCGACAACCTGGTAGATTCCCCCTTCAGGTAAAATGCTACAACGGTATAATTATTCGGTCCGCTGCGTAACTCGTTTTAGCTTTTATATTCTTATCTTTATATTCATATTTTATTTCTGCCTATCATATTGAATATGTAAAATCTTATAGTTATTTCTTACAATAGGATTAAGGATATTAACTTCAATTCATGCTTAGGAAACGATAGTGATAAATAGGTGGCTAGTTGCCAATGATAAGTTAATTATATAATCGACCATTTCCGACGTTGTTTCTAGGGGTAGAATTTATCTCTGCTTTTTAGTAGTGACGTGAAATGCCAACACAAGTCAAGCATGCAAGCATGTGATGCGCCATTTCTGGAGCCACCTAGTGCCACCGCTAAGTGCCACTGCCAAGCATGTGATGATGGATAAATGGATGACATGACATGGCCATAACCTTAAGCAGCAATTTAGGCCAACAAACCGAACTATCATTGTGTCGGCCTGTCATGCTCATCCATTAACCATGGCCACACCATGCCACCGCCACCCTCCTAAGTAGGTCACGCATGTCATCCATCAACCAGAGCCACGCCCCATGTCATCGTCACGCATGCTGACTACGGCCCTTTGTGTGTCCTAGAGAGGCTACAATGTACAAACCAGGAGATGGGGTTTCCTTTATGTTTGACGGTTTGCTACTTTTTCAGTGTAATAACGTAGCAGGTCTTAGCTTCTGGTTGAATATCATTTTTCCATGGCTAACATATAAAACCATGAGACTTCCTTTTCCCTTCTCCAGTTCAAACTTGTCTCCCCTAACTACTACTACACTATTCCCACAAGTCGAACCAAGTTTGAGTTTGCTTTTGATTCTGACACCGAAGGTTTCGATATGTGTTCGATTTCTTCACTCCCCATGGTTCAATTTGGCATTACACTAGAGCGGCTATAACAAGTAGAGACAAAAATGTGATGACAATAGGCTAGATAACTGATGCTGGTTTCTGGCTGTGTATTATGTATGGATAGATACCTTTGTCAAAGTGCAGATACATGTTCTATCGAGCTCCCATTACAAAATATTGGTACAAAGGGAAGGGACATGGTGGATTCATTAATTCTGTCCGCTGAGTTTGGACTTTAGAGACAGCCTGCCTGTATGTCCTCCCCATCCAGGCTGAGGGAGGCTATGAACAGAACGAGTGCATCCCTTGTAGAAATAAGGGTAACTCTCTGCAACAACACCAATGCTCCATGCAACGGTTTTACATCTTGCATGACCATGTCACTTCTATGGATTTGTATGTAGCTTTGTGCGCACTTCTTCTAAAAACTTACCTTGTGATACTTCTCATCACTCATGCAGTACTAATTATATTATAATATAATCTACAAATTATAATTCCCTATTTGTATTAATCTACAAGTACAGTCCCAGCATCTCCAGATCTCTTCAGCGTAGTGGTGGTCAGCTTGTGAAACCAACTTGGTCTTTCTTTATGGAGATCATAATCAAGATTTGTTGTGCAATCTGGTTAGTTCAAATGTTGTAATTTCCAGGGGTCTTCTCCAGCATCAGTGGACAGATATCAATCTATCTTCAAGTCAGAATTTGCTCTATATAGTTATCCTAGGAGCAAAAACAATTTCCATCATCCCTCCATTAGGTATGACTAGAAGCTTATGTGTGACCTTTTCTTATTTTCTTTTGTAACCTTTTTTTTTTGTTTTGTGCTTGTATTTGTTGGACTTTTACTGGAACCCATCCTCTCCCTTTTTGATCAAAAGCGAAAACAATGTATGGTACATACTTTTAAAAAAAAAACATGTCTACAAAAACATTTAATTTTTTGTATATCATGTACCATCAATTTGCTATGACAAGTTATTACAATATTTTGGTAGAAACAAAGAGATAATCTCAGGGTTATTAATTTGTGAGCAGTCAATTCAAACCATTGCCCTAGGTTTATCAATTTTCATGCTCTAGAGACTTAGGGCCATTAGTGACGTGTCTTCATCGTCACTGATGTGTTCACATTAGAGACGCAATATAAGTGACATGTTTCTCTCCGCAACACTAATGTGATTTTCTAGCATAGTGAGTAATATCTTCTGACACCCAGGCTTAGAGGAGAGGCAATGTGGACTATATACTGATGATATAATCAGGACTTCAGGAGCTATCTTGAATTTGTCAATTCCCCATGTGCTTGTAGTTTTGATTTTTTAGATGGCGGCACGCCTTTTACTACACCTGCATTCTTTTGACAAATAATGGCACCGGCAATATAAATTCAGTCACCTTGTGAAGGAGACCTGCTTGGTGTAAACATGTGACCGAGCATCCCAGCTAATAGGAGTCATAGTTTGCATTAGCCCTATGTGCAGCAGCGGTATGTATGGGAGGCTTCAAGAAACTAGGCTGCAGGTGCCAGAGATTGTGAGAGCTTGAATATAATCTTTTGGAATACATGACACGAAATGAATTGCACTGACCACGCTATCTCTCTTAAAGGCCCAATAGCTAGCGCTTCTTTGGCAAAAGCTCACACTGGCAGGACAGACGGCACAGCACAAGTCAAGAAGGTGAGGAGCCATGCCCACACGTTCCGGATCAGCTGATCAGCACACGCTTGACTTATGACTGAGGAAAAGATGTCACACATCTAAAAACAGAACTCGCCACATTGCATCAAAATGCTGTTCTTCATCTTGGTTGTTGCCGTCGTAGGTCTAATAACATATGAATGACATTTTTCTTCAGTGCTCAGACTTTCAAGTTCAGCTTAGCTGTCCTACCTATACTAGCAGCTGATCATCACCAACACTATTTGCAAATATATATACTTACAACAGTTGTAGATTTATCAAATTTAGTTTACCTGCCACATTTGTTTGTATAGTATAAACATGGCCACATGCGACGTTCAGCTACATGCAGCATGGTAGACTGCATCCCATTCATGTTTGCCTGTTTACTCTGTGTGACATGCATGGGTGACCAAGTATTGGCCAAAAATCAAACCTTCGATTCTAATAGCTTTGAATGTGACTCATGGCAATGATTTTGGTGGTATCATCATTGTCTCAATGAACTAGTGAAACACAAAAAGTACAAGATCTTTGTGATCATTTAATAATTCTTGAAATAGTACTGTGGTAGACTAGTAGTGATAGTATACCTTTTAGAATGCACGTAAGAAACACAGGATATGCCATGCAATTTGATATATATACCTTCTTCCAGGAATTAGCAAGTGATAAACAGTTAGGCATGATAGGCACTCGGAAGACCTCTGGCGGCTAGGATTAGATTCACCTTTTTCTGTGCCCTTGGGAATCTTTGGTGCTTCAGTCAAACATCTGGTCGATAATAAGATTTTTGCATTTGAAGTTTTTTGTTTTTCAAAGTAAATGCTACTTCTATTTTTTATAGACAAAATTTATTAATTTAGAAGAGCATTACATGAAGGTGATAAAAGTCTTGAAATATTCACAATACACCTTAAAGGTACCGAATTTTGGGTTTGACGTAGAAAACTAAATAAAATTAATGTTTTAATATTTGGATAAAATTTCTCAAGATTAGTGTAAGGATTGGTGTAAATTTAGTTGCATGAAAAATATGAATTTTAAATTTTTCTAAACTAATTTGATGGCCTTTTGTTGATGGATCTTCTGATGGATTGCATGCCTACGTGTTGTGAGAGGTGTGTATGTTTTCAAATGCGATGTTTTAGAACCACGATTTTCTGTCTATACACATATAAGCGCTATCGGTAATCAAATCTCTTCTTTCTCAATCTTAATCATTTAAAGCTTGAAGTTTAAGTCCTCTTCTGCTCCACATCACTCGTTTAGGAGTTCTTCATTCATCGACCTATCTCTACGAACCTTCGAGAATTGTTCTGACTTTTTTTGGAACTTCTACACACACTTTTCTTCAGCTATAATCTGATTTTTGGAAGTCCTAAAATATCTTTCATAGGAGCTGCAAAAATTTTTTTCCTTGGTTTTCCTCATGTTTCAATTTGGCTCTATAATTTCAAGAAATTGGAGGCAAATCAATCTTAATTGATCGAACAAAAAACTTCCATGCAGCATGTGCCTGTGCAGACAAATTGCATTGACAGGGAATTCAAATAAGGAAAGGTGTACAGTGCTTTTATTCATATTAGTTTAGCGGCCCAACACATGCATGAAGGCAACAACAGGTGCTTAACGTGCCGTAGGATTACTATTTGGTCTGTTGCCTAACCGGAGAAACAAGTGAGCCAGCTATTTGTAGTTCCAGACTTTCGGCCTCGCATGCATTGTGTGTAATTCAGGAGTGCACACACTACCGAACAAAGAGATTGTTTTGGTTGAGTCTCAAGTACATCACGTGTCCGTTGAAATTTGGTATGAGAAACCTTTTCGGCCAGGCCTGAAAGAAAAGGAAAAGAAGGCCATCAGAGAAATAATTTACGGACGGATCAACTTTGCCGAGGTTCTTATAAATGCATCAATCCAGCCAGGCCGCCGTTTCGCTGGCCTTTGTACGATATATATGTGAATCCAGTATTCCAAGTCCTAGCTCACGTCAAAGTGCCGCTGCCGCCGTTCTTAATCTGCGCCGCCACTAGTCACCCTCATGCCCGCCCCTACGCCACGCGGCGCCGATGGAGGAAATCGCCATCATCAAGTCTCTGTCATGGCCGCCATCTCATCTACTCCTCTTCGCTGGAAACTGATCACAAGGCCCATGCCCTTGTCATCTTCTCAAGTTTCGACCAAGGGCCGCCCATCTCAGTTCCTCCTGAGCAAGCAGCCCTGTTCATCGCATGCCGCTGCCATCGACCATGTGATCTCCGGCCGTCTCCGCTAGTGTTCCTGTGGCATGATCTGGTAGGTGTCCTTGTGCTCCTCTCTCTCTCCTGCCCTAAGCCATGCACGCTATCAATTTCTAATTTGCCTTGCATCCAACTTGATGTGCAGTTGCCGACCCTGTGTGGCGTAGCCTGCTGATGTGCACTTATTGTGCCTTCCCAGGTAACCATGCGCCTGAGCCGGTGAAAAGCCAGCAACGCCTGCTGCCAGTGCCAGCAGCTGCTTTGCTAATTCTCCAATTGCTTCCATGTTTGCCAGCCACAGTATTTTAGCTGCAGCAACTGCAAGGATCAGATCATCCTCCATGCTAAGCAAGCTAGCTGGGTGAGTATATGCAGCATGCACCATGTTTAACTAAGACGGCTAGATTAGTAGTCCCCTTGTCTGCCATTGCAGACTAAACCATGTGCTGATGTCATGCTAACATCAGTTTTTGGTACAATATCCATTTGCCTTTAATAAAAATAATAATTGATAGAAGTGTTTACACGTGCCACTCCACCTGCAATATGTGTTTCTCCTTAATTAATTTATTGCTCAAGTAAACTAATATATGTTAATTCTTCTTGTGTATCATGGTTGGTGTACTGTTTTCATTTATTTGTTTGTTCTTTTGTATGTTGCCTATCCGTGATGCTTGCTACGAGTAGACCGAGGACCTGCTTGTGAGCACTCGAAGTTCGAAAAGGTGATGCCTAGAAGTAATATATGAGAGAGTTTGAGCAAAGCAAATAAGGCAAGTACAGCTTGGGACCTCCTTTATTACCTATTCACAATAACTCACTATATTTCATATGCATGTATCTTTTGATTCCCTATTAAGGATGACTTAGAGTTGATTAATATCTACCTTGATGACTTGGGATATGTGCATGTGGGTAGTACTTGCTAGTGCTGGATATATATAACCATGATCTCGTAACATGAATAATGGAATATGCATTAACATTAAAAGATGATTCTATTATCATAGAGATCTAGAGCTTGGTGTTTGTTGCTCTAGTTTCTTCCAAGGACTTATCCGTAAGTGTCACCGGGATTTCACAGTACAGTCGTGGAGGGCTATATGGCTCTGCTTTAGTTCAGTATGAGGACCTTTTCTAACTTGTTAGAGGTTACCGAAAGGCGCAAGAGGGCTACACGGCGGACATGCGTGGCTTTCCGTCCTCATGTGTTGCTGTGGTGGTGAACCATTTGAAGGGGGATTCTATGTCTGCTTGTCGAGGAAACCTAGCGGCCCTAACTTGTTAGACGTAACCCTTTGAAAGGCTTCATAGTGAACCCTCGCCGACCTTCCTTTGGGAAGTGGGTCAAGAGGCTGATCACCCGCAAAAAGGGTAAATCACGACTACAGTGAAAGTGTACTATCTCTGCAAGCAGAGTTTAATAAATCGTATACTCAGCCGTGTCTACCATACGCGGCCTTTCGATTCTTATGGAACAGTGTGATCATTGATGGATGATGTTTTAATTATGTTGGTTAATCATATTGTTAATTGTTATGTACTAGCTATTCTTGTTCATCTCGATCATGTGGTTATGGGAAGTGCTACTACCTTATTGCTATTATTGCCAAAGTGTTAATCTATTAAAAAGCTAATCGCAGATGAAACTGTCAGCCTTTTGAGCCTCATGAACCCCATGTTATATTTGTTTTAGCACGACATGTACTTACGCGCTTGCCTTTACTTTTTTTAATTACTTTTTGGAAAAATCCCGGATGGGTACCGGATGGTGGAGCTAGTTTGTTTTGTGAGAAGTGCTAGGTGTATGTACCCCCGAGTCAACCGTCCCCTGTGAAGATGGAGCTTCAAGAAAAAGATTAGCTACCATCTCGCGTTACTCGATGTAAGTGTTAAATATATGTAAGTTTCCGCTATATAACACCGATTTTGATATTCTCTACTGCTTCTCGTATGTGTGGACTTCCCAGGGCACACATATGGTAAGCCTAGTTTTGTTTATTAAAACTGGGTGTTACAGATTGGTATCGAGAGCAGTGTTGATCTGTAGGACATATGTCTAGTTAGCACCGGTCGCTTTTCTAAATATTAATTTTGCTACAAAAACTATTTTTTTCTACCTTCTTGACTTATTGAATTTGACTATTTCTCATCCTTGTCATATTGTTGCCTCCCTCCTTGACTTGGAAGCATGAGCTATCTCCATGGCTGTGAAGTCACTATCAAGCGTATGTACCTTGTCTTGGATTGGTATCTTGTTGGTTCATCTACGTGGAGCTCATCTATTTCAACAAGATTGATCTTCAATTTAAGATATCATCGGTTGGGAGTGTCACATGCATACCCAAAAGGCAAGTTGGACGCTTGATGGCATAGGAAAAGAGATATTGGAAATCTATAGTTAGTTCTCTAAGGCTCAGTGAAACATCAATGTTGCCACCCTGCACTGACAAAATAAAGTTTTGATTGAGAGGGGTTATGTGATATCTCTCATGGAGGAATTATGGAAAAGGCTAAGAAGGTTGGGACTTACCGAGGATGTAAAAGAGAGTGACCAAAGGACTATGGAATGAAGAATGTTGGTTAGAGATTCAAAAGAAAAGTATGTGCAAGGCTGACAAAACAGTGACATTATTACTGGGAGAAGGCGTTAAGCTTGTTTGGACTAAGAAACCTCATATATATGAAGGAGTTAAAAAGAACAGGTTGAAGTAGAGCTATATGTTAGCTTTGCTACATTTGGATAAGAAGTCCTCCATCTACTAAGATCCACCTAGACAATGGGATGTGCCATTATGCAAGAAGTAAAAGTGATGGCTCGAGCGTCAAGTTAGCGGCGAGGTGTGTTTCTAACTTATTGACACAAGGATTTTTGAGATATCAATTTATGATGTGAAATGTGAGACATTGTCCTATGGACCAAAGTGTAGTTGTACATGGACTATGAGTGATAGATACGTGGATCATAAGAATATACAAAGGACATCTTCACAAAAGATGGGTTTGAGTTTGTGGCGTCCTCATTGGATAAGAGTTGCTCGAGGGATGAGTGAAAGACGTGAGATTAGCTTTATCTATCTCTCTAGTCTCTAAATCTCGACAGATTCTCGTTAAGTGGGAGTAGTTTGTCACACCTTAAAATTTTCAATTTTGGGTTGTGCTTAGAAAAACACTAAATAAAATGAATGTGTTTAATGTTGGATAAAAATTTCTCAAGGTGAGTGTAAGTTGGTGTAAATTTAGTTGCATGAAAAATATGAATTTTAAATTTTCTAAACTAATTTGATGGCCTTTTGTTGATGTGATGTCTGATCGTTTGCATGCCTACGTGTTGTGAGTGTGTATGTTTTCAAATACGTGTTTAAGAACCGACTTTTTACGTCTATACATATAAGCCTTATACGGTGAATCAAATCTCTTCTTTCTCAATCTTAATCATTTAGCAGTTTAAGTCACTCTTCTTCTGCTGCCCACATCACTCGTTTGAGTTCTTCATTCATCGACCTATCTCAGAGAAACCTTAGGGGTTGTGAGCTTTCTTTGGAACTTCTACACACTTTTCTTCAGCTATAATCTGATTTTTGGAAGTCTAAAATATCTTTTCTAGGAGCTGCAAATCTTTTCCTTGAGTTTCCTCATGTTTTCAATTTGGCTCTCTATAATTTCCAAGAAATTGGAGGCAAATCAATGCTGAGTCGATGAAGACAAAAACTTCCATGCACGGCATGTGCTGTCTGGGTCAATTACATTGTCAGGAATTCAAAATAAGGAAGGTGGGTACAGTGCTTTATTAAAAAATATTAGTTTGTGACGACACATGCATGAAGGCAACCAACTGATTATTAACATTAACGTAGGATTACTATTTGGTGTTGCCTAACTGGAGAAACAGAGTAGGCCGACTATTTAGTTACGGATGTTGATTATAAGCATGCGTATGTGTTAATTCGAGTGCACTACCGAACAAGAGATTGTTTGGTTGAGTCTCAAGTACATCACGTGTCAGATTGAAATTTGGTATGAGAAACCTTCGGCCAGGCCCGTGAAAGAAAAGGAAAAAGAAGGCCATCGGAGGAAATAATTCTGGGGCGGATCAGCTGTAGAGAGTTCTTATAAATGCATCAATCGATGCGCCCGAGGGGCCGCCGTTCTGTTGGCCCTTTTTTATGCGATATATGTGAAGATCCAGTATTCAAGCTAGCTCACGTCAAGTGCCCTTGCCCAGCCGTTCTTAATCTGCGCCGCCACTAGTCACCTCATGCTTAAGCCCTACGCTGACGTAGAGACGCGCCGATGGAGAAATCGCCATCATCAAGTCTCTGTCGCGGCTGGCCATCTCATCTACTCCTCTTGCCGGAAACTGATCACAAGGCCATGCCCTTGTCATCTTCTCAAGTTCGACCAAGCCGTCCATCTCAGTTCTGAGCAGACAGCACCGGCCTGTTCATCACATGCAGCGGCCATCGACCATGTGATCTCCGGTCGTCTCCGCTAGTGTTCCCTGGCATAATCTGGTAAGGTGTCCTTGTGCTCCTCTATCTCTCCTGCCCCTAAGCCATACACGCTATCAATTTTCCTAATTTGCCTTGCATCAACTGATCTGCAGTTGCCAAACCCTGTGTGGCGTAACTGCTGATGTGCCGCAGTTGTGCCGGCCTTCCCAGGTAGCCATGCGCCTGAGCAGTGAAAAGCCAGACGCCTGCTGCTGATCTGAGAAGAAACAACCACTGCTAATTCTCACTGCTTCCATGTTTGCCAGCACGAAGTATTTTTAGCTGCACAAGCTGCAAATCAGATCATCTGTCCATACTACCCAAGCAAGCTAGCTGGTGAAGTATATGCAAACGTGCACCATGTTTAACTAAGGTTAGCAGCTGGATTAGTAGTCCCCTTGTCACCTTATTCTGCAGACTAAACCATGTGCTGATGTCATGCTAACATCATTTTGGTACAATATCCATTTGCCTTTATCAAAATAATAATTGATAAAGTATTTTACACGTGCCTAACTCCACCTGCAATATGTGTTTCTCCTTAATTAATTTATTGCTCAAATGAAAATAATATATGTTAATTCTTCTTAGCATGTCATGGTTGGCCAATATTGTTTTATTTATTTACATTTTTGTTCTTTTTGTACAATGTTGCCTATCAAGTGATGCTTGCTATGGTAGACAGGAGTACATTTGTGTGGCACGAAGTTCGAAGGTGATGCCTAGAAGTAATATATGAGAGGTTTGAGCAAAAGCAAATAAAGGCAAGTATAGCTTGGGACCTCATGATTACCTATTCACAATAACCACTATATTTTATATGCATGTATCTTTGATTCCTAATAAGGATGACTTAGAGTTGATTACTATCTACCTTGATGACTTGGGATATGTGCATGTGGGTACACTAGTGCTGGATATATATAACCATGATCTCGTAACATGAATAATGGAATATGCATAACATTAAAAGATGATTACATAATTGTTATAGAGATCTGGAAGCTTGGTGTTTTGTTGCTCTAGTTTCTCCATAGAGACTTCTCTGTAAGTGGTCACAGGATTCTGATACAAATTGTGAGGGCTATGGCTCGGCTTTGAGTTCAATGTAAAGGGGACCTTTTCTAACGGTTAGGAGTTGCGAGAAAGGCGCAAGAGGAGCTTTACACGATGGACATAGCGTGGCCCACGTGCTCATGTGTTCTTTCATGCGGTGTGAACCATTTGGAAGGGGATTCTATGCAGCGTCGAAACCCTAGCGGCCTAACATTTAGAGACCGAACCGCTGAAAAGGCTCCATAGTGAACCCTGCTGGCAGCAAGCGGAAGTGGGTCGAGAAAGTGATCACCTCGGGCAGGGTGAAATCGACTCAGGTGAAAGTGTACACCTCTGTGAGTTTAATAAAGCGGTATACTAAGCTAGTGCCACAGAGGACAGACCCTTTAGGGATTATATGGAATAAGTGATCATTGATGGATGTTGTTTAGTATATTTGCTTAATCATATTGTGAATTGTTATGTATTCTTTATTCTTGTTCACTTGATCATGTGGTTATGGGATATCTTTACTACCCTTGTTGCTATTAATGCCATAAATATTAATCATCTAAAAACTAAATCACGAGTAAACCGATTGTCAGCCTTTTGAGCCTCATGAACCCCGTTATATTTCTTTGAATGCGACATGTACTTGCAGCTTGCCTTACTTTAATTCTTTGGAAAATCCGGATGGGTACCGGATGGTGGAACTAGATTTATTTTGTGAAGAGTACTAGGTATGTACCCCAGTCAGAGTCACTGTGAAGATGGAGCTTCAAGAAAAGACTAGGCTGTAGTTTAAACACTCTGATGAGGTGTTAAATATGTGTAAGTTTCAGCTATGTAACCTTGATTTTGATACTCTCTATACATTTATTGTGTGGACTTCACGGGCACACATATGAAGTAAGCTTCTAGTTTGTTTATTAAAGGCGGGTGTTCACCACTAAAATTACACATCTTTTTAAAAATGGAGGGGTGGATTTATTGTGCATATTTGTGTGTGCAAGAACATGGAGTTAATAAATAATTTTATTAGAGTCAAAATCAGCTAAGGTAGACACATGTTTGATGCATTCATCTTTGGTGCATAGTAATTTTTGTAGTGAATTGGTTTTTATTCAAAATTCAAATTGAATTCAAGTTGCTTTTTCAAATCTGGGTTTGAAATAAAAGAAAAAGGCAAAAGAAAATGGAAATCTCTCCCTTCTCCTATTTTGGCCCTGCAAGCCCAAACTCCCTCCCTTCCCTTTTTCTTACCGCTGCCCAAGAGGGCCTCGCTCGTGCCCAAGCCGAGCGCTCCCCTTTCCTTCTTCCCTCAAGCGCCGACAAGCGGGGCCCACTGCCACCGACTGCCCCTTCCTTCTTCCTTCTCCGGCTCCTTCCAAAAATGGAAGCCGTAGCCTTCCTTCTTTCAGCAGAGCTCGATCCGAGCT
>JADLZL010003985.1:0-61170 GCA_015844335.1 Chrysopogon serrulatus
CTACCTATTATATTTTGAGCAACATGTTCAATTTTGGCACAATTCCCACACTTTTTGCTATATTCTATTCTTTATCTTCATTTCATTGATTTTTTTTTGAAAATGAGAATTTGAATTGCAGGTGTGGAGAATAAAGAAATTTGATGGATCAAAAAATTATGTTCATGTTGTTTAGTGTTACTTAAAGCCTTCTCTAGAGGTAGACCGAAAATTTTATAGATCTTAATCGGTAAAAATGACAAAAACTCTAGGTACGAATAGGTTTTTAATTCTAAAAATACAAACAGACTCAAAATTCTTGAAACTTGTTGATTAAGAATGATATCACATGTGGATGCGGTGATAAAAATTTGACGCAATTTGGAGCATGTTGTCATGCAAGGTGCTTGAAATCCATCAGGTATCCACATGCGATATGAAAGATCACATGTGCTATCAGGGCTTTCAAGCATCGTACATGACGACGTGCTCCAAATCGCGTCAAATTTTTATCACCGTATCCACATGTGATATCGTTCTTAATCAACAAGTTTCAAAAATTTTGGATTCTGTTTGTATTTTTTAGAATTAAAAACCTATTCGTACCCAGAGTTTTTGTCATTTTTGTTGATTAAGATCTATAAAATTTTGGGTCTACCTCTGAAGAAGGCTTTAAGTAACACTAAATAACATGAACATAATTTTTTGATCCATCAAATTTCTTTATTCCTCGCACCTGCAATTCAAATTCTCATTTTCGGAAAAAAATCAACGAAACGACAATAAAGAATAGAATATAGCAAAAAGTGTGGGAATTGTGCCAAAATTGAACATGTTGCTCAAAGTATAATAAGGAGGTTGCAGAAAAAAAAATTGGAAGCGAAAATCGAAAAAAAATTATATTTGCCGACTGTTTCCTAAATACACTCGGCAAATCCTACATTTTGCCGAGTGCTAACGGAGGACACTCGGCAAAATACTGACGTCGGTTGCCTCCGTCAACGTTTGCCGTGTGTTTTATAGTGCCGAGTGTATACACTCGGTAAAATTTAATGTTTGCCGAGTGTATTTTGTTGCCGAGTGTTGACACATGGCAAACTACTTTTTTTCCGAGTGTGTTATGTTTGCCGAGTGTTTTGTTGGTGACACTCGGCATAACACCTGTTTGCCGAGTGTCCGTGCTTTAACACTCGGCAAATAGGCAAACACTCGGTAAAGCTCACGTTTCCGGTAGTGAGCGCCACCAACCTCGCCCCCACCCACCAGTCTTCCATCCGTACAATCTCCGCAGCAAGTCCGGTAGGAGCCCTAGCTCTACCAACGACGGTTTCAACTTCAATAATTGCTGCTAACGATACTATGTTCTGATAATTACTACAGCTAATGGCAATCAGGATATGTAAATTATGGCTTCTAATGTTTGTGAAACTAATTTGTAGGGTCTCTAAAATTTGCAACGGATATGACATAGATTGATCGAGGTGATCTCTTTAATAGATGACACACATAAGATACTAAGAATATATCAAAGTCGTGGACAGCTTTATTTCAAGAAGGAAGGAATGATGATCCTATGATTTCTCAAATTATTTTAGCTTGTGGGACAACTAGTTATTTTTTTCACATGAGGTGCCCCGTTTCATTCAGACAAAGGGAAATACAGGAGTTTTGTTCAGCAGAAAAGTAGAAAAAAGAGGCTAACACTGTAATTATTGTTACCAAACTATATGGAAGTAGTTCTTGTCAGTACAGCTACGTCCAGTGAAGCTACCAAAATATATTTAGATCAGAGCTATGCAGGTGGACGTCAGTAGTAAAGCAGTCGTTTATTTTATTATATCTTCTAATGTTGTATTGTCTTGCGACCTAGTAATAAGTATTATTGTGTTTTTTTCCTAATAGCTGTTAGCCATCGGAATTTTCTAATAGTCCTTAGCCATCAGACTTTTATAATAGTCGTTAGCCATCACGCACATGACTCATCAGGGTCTGCGTGACTTTTATATACTGGGGCTAGCGTGCTCCTGGGTATGTTTTTACCGTGAATTATTCTCCTGTTGAGCCTGCGCTCTAGTAAATTCTCATTGATGTTTCTATCAGAGTCTTTAGATTGAAGATTATCTTGCTACTCTCTGCTTGGACACAGAGAGCTAAATTGAAGTACCAGCTTCATAGTCTTTTTAACCTGTAATAACCTGCAGATAGATACTTGTGGGTGACTGAAAGGGAAATTGTTGCACCTATTTGTTTATAAACAAATGTCAAGGTTCATATTCTAGTTTATCTTGTTGCACCTATGAAAAAAAAATTATATTGAGACAAAAATTTAGACATTACAAACGTGTCCACCAAGCACCTGCCAATGATGGTCGCCATCAGCGTGAAGACGACACTGCATCTGCCGAAAACCAAATGCAGAGGGTTCGAAACCATGATGGCGTGGATTCTACCCTGCTACGAAAAAAATGGAGTGTAGGCACTCTTCTATTTCTAGGTAGAGACAGCTGAATCAAAATCTGCATCTAAAACTATGCCTAGAGGGCTCTAGCCAAAAACTCACCTCTACAAGTCAGCTTTAGCAGCGGCTGATTTCACAAGCTGTCTCTAAAAATGACCATAACAACTAGAGGCGGTCAGAACAACTGTCCCCTCTAAAAATCAATTTCTAGAGAAAAGGGCAGTGGTGACCCTGATGAGGCCATGGCCAGCAGCAACGAAGGAGCGGTGGAGTGGTGCATCCAGGTCAGGGGATGCAATTGAATTTCTAACTACCTCTGCAAATTTTATTTGTAGAGGTGATTGAAGATCTGCTTCTAAAAATCTTTTCAGAGGCACATCGGTACTAGCGGTTGGAAATTTTTTTTAGAATTCGAGGGCACTTGCCCTGGCCTTTCAATTACTCAAAAGACCAAAGTAAAGCGTTTACAGCATATAGAGAGTATCAATGCCAGAAAGGGGTCCACCCGGACCATCAACTTCTCACAAACGATGCATGAAACAGGCTAGAACTTCAACATCAATTACAGAGCACCCTAACAGGCTACTCCGATTCCATGGCCACGTTGAAAGAATGCCACCAGGGCGACAGATTCCGCGGTTCCCTGACCATCGCCTTCTTGCATTCCCAGAAAGCTTCTTCATCTTCACTCTTATGGAACTTCAGCTGATGTGGCTTGGGGCTTTGGAGAGCCAGAGAATTTGCCCAGCCACCGTCTTGATTTTTGAGATACAATCCTTCAGTGATTGGAATGCCTGCCTCTACAAGGACTGCATCTAGAATTAGTTTAGGCAGTAATGCTAATTACAAAATACTACTGAAGTAGAGTTTTATTACAGACTATGTACAAACTAAGACCGTGTTAACAAACAAATGGAACCAAGTAAAAAAATTGAATCAGGCAATCGAAACTAACACTGTTTCCCTGAAAGATAGTTTGAACACGAAATCATTTCGAAAATAGATTAAAGAAATGCAACATTTTGTCTGTTTGCTTACTTAGTAAAAATGATATACACCTTCAGATATCTGTCATTCGTGCACCTGCTTGATGGTAGTGGTACTATACAAATACTCTTCTTCCTAATGACTACAAAATACCCCTTTTTCGCGGATCAAGGTGTTTTTTCATATTATTGTCCAGTTGTGTTAACTTCATTTTTCTTCATTGCATGTACTAATTGATATACTCCTTCAGAGATCTGTCTCTGTCTCCTGATGGAATAAAGTATAAGAGTCCTGTCTCCTGTTTGGCCTGCACGCACACTACTATGCGCAGCCAGCTGCTTCATTGGTTTCATTGTTTTTTGATCACTCACACATATAGTACAGTAGTAAATTGTCAGTTACATTAGATCTCAAACCAATCCGTCCGGCACAGCGTTTGTTGTACAGAGAGCACAGAGTCTGAAAAGAAACACCACGTGTATGCAGATGCACAAAACCCGCTTTATTCCTCCTCTCAAAAAAGAAAGAGATATGAAAACCCGCTTTCATCGTCACAAAGTCAGCCATGCATGCACAAATTCATTGAACTAAATTTGCTGATGCATCCTAGCTTGTGTAGACTTAGTAACCTTCTTGTCGGTGCATGCCTACATCTCACTTATAAATACCTCTGTAATGCAACACATATAGGCATCAACACATCTATCAGAAATCTTAACTAGATTGCACTAGTACTAGTAATTGAGAACATGGCGCTTCCTGTAGATTCCAGCAAGGCAGAGGAGCTACGAAAGGTTGCTACCTTCCACCCAAGCCTATGGGGTGATTTCTTCCTGACTTACCAGCCACCAACAGCACCTCAGGTAATTAACAATTGCATCTCTCGCTGAACATCATCAGGTAATAAAACTTTTTTGGCCTACGCGTATAGATGTAGGTTGATGAAATTGACCTACGTATAGATGTAGGTGGTTGATGAAATTGACCTACGTATAGATGTAGGTTGATGAAATTGAATCAATTGACCTATAAATACATGTCCTCCACAGCAAGCATACATGGAAGCACGAGCTGAGGTATTAAGAGAAGATGTTAGGAAGATTCTGATGGGCTCTACTGAATTAGAAGACACATTGAATCTTATACTCGCATTGCAACGACTTGGACTGGATTACTACTACGAGAATGAGATAGACAAGTTACTGCACCGTATTCACAACTCTGATTACAATGATAAAGATCTTAACATAGTTTCACTGCGGTTTTATCTTCTTCGAAAGAATGGTTATGATGTGTCATCAGGTAGGATCTTCCACGTAGAACTGATAAAATGTTTTAATTGTGAAAAATATAGGACAAGACTTTTATTCACTTTGAGGCAATTTTGCAGATGTATTTCTGAACTTCAAAACAGATGAAGGGGGTTTTGCTTATGGTGACACGATAAGCTTGTTAAGCTTATATAATGCAGCATATTTGAGGAGACATGGAGAGAAAGTACTAGATGAAGCAATTTCTTTTACTAGACATTGCCTTCAAGATATCCTTGAATTTCCAGCATCACCATTTGCAAAGGAGGTTTCGGCTTCACTTTGTACCCCTCTTTTTAGAAGGGTTGGAATACTAGAAGCAAGATATTACATATCCATTTATGAGAAAGAGGCTACAATGAATGAAGCCATATTGGAGCTTGCAAAACTGAATTTTAACCTTCAACAACTTGTTTTCTGTGAAGAGTTAAAGCATTGCACAATGTAAGATTATTTTCATATCTTGCTTGAAACCTATGTGTGGTGCTCTAGATTTATTCAATTCTAGGTTTTACTTGACTTATCTTAACATGCATGGTACGTAGGTGGTGGAAGGAGTTCCTAGCCAAATCAAAGATGACTTTTGTTAGAGATAGAATAGTGGAGGTGTATTTTTGGATGAACGGGGCATGCTATCACCCTCCATACTCTTGTTCCCGAATTATACAAACAAAGATCACATCTTTTGTTACAATAATTGATGATATGTTTGACACATATGGTACCACTGAAGAGTGCACGAAATTTGTTGAAGCAATTGGCAGGTAACAATAATCTTCATGGACACATGTCATATGTTTTTTTCTATTTTAAAAACACTACATGCATTAACTATTAAATGCATATTTGATGGCATGTGTTTGTGATTTACATACACATATCTTAAAAAGAAAGAAACTGAAGTTTTCCATATGAGTTTATAATAGATGGATGATATTACATGGAGATATGTCCTTGACATGCACGCGCAACTCTTTTGGTGCTGCCACACCATGTGCTTTGTAGCATAACAAAATGGTTTCAGTCAAATAAAAAGAGGAGAAAAGCTAGTACATCAAGATCTATAGTAAAACATTGATATATTATATATGTACTCCCTCCGTTCTAAGTTATAAGACGTTTTGGCTTTTCTCATACAACTTTTGCTATGCTATGCACTAGTCTAGATACTCTATCAGTTCCAAATTATAAGACGTATTGTCTATGTACTTAAATATACACTATCTCTAGATTCATAGTAGTAATAATATATCTAGAAAAGCTAAAATGTCTTATAATTTATAATAGAAGGAGTACATGATAAAAACAATATATCTAGAAAATCCAAAACATCTAATATTTTTTATGAAGGGAGTACAATGCAAGAAGAGGGGAAAAGTATCAAACAAACATATTTTATCCACCATGGATGAACCGAATTTCATTACTGATAAGCAGTGGAAATCAAACAATAGTGTATACATCAAACATAATATATAATCAACAATATCAAAATTCACTATATGTTTCAAATAATAATGCTCGTTCAAGGGAAAATACAAATAACTTAACAGTAATAAAAATATTTGAATTACAATAATGACACCATTAGTATGCAATGTAATAATGGTCTTATAAATAAATTTCAGAAACTATATTCAGTGTTTTTGAAATGCTTTTCTTTAGATAGCTTTAATACTATATAGGAAACCAAATCCTAACTTTGTAAAATGCAGATGGGATGAAAGTGCAATACCTCTCCTTCCAGAGTATATGAAAGGTTTCTACTTATTTCTATTGGACACATTTCATTCATTTGAGGATGAGTTAGGGCCACAGAAGAGTTATCGTGTGCATTATCTAAAACGTGCTGTAAGTATTTCTACAAACCCTCTTATGAGTGTCTTATACTTGAGCATTGCCAAGGAACATAGTCAACAAAATCAGCTAGAAAACTATGCTCTATCAAATTGAGTTATGTTACTGTCATGAAAAAACTAAATCCTATTGTAGAAAGAATTTAAATAATAGATAATATAGGTTTCACTATCCTTATCTAAGAATCATAAAGAGCCCTTCTATACACTCTTCTAGTTTATATGACCAAATACTAAAAGCAGCACATGCATGAGCCAACCAGCAGACAGACTTGGTCACTGCAACCATAGTGAAGCAAAATCCATAGATAAAATTGTTTACCTAATATTAAAAATTGAGTTCTTTAATTATGCATGATATTTAATTGGTCATAAATTAATTCAGGGACTAGATCGATACCATGTGGTGTTGACTATGTACGAAATGCATTTATTTTCTAGTAATTTTTTTGTGAGTTGTATGCCCATAAACATGAAAATCAATAAAGTTATTTTTCTGAATAATGCAACTAATGCAACATATCATTATTTCAATTCAAATATTTATATTTCAAGCAGCCTATTTTATCTGGCAGAAATACTATTAGGATTGGAAATAATTTTTACACATTTTCATATTTCATATAGATGGAGCGTTTGGTTCACCAGTACTACAATGAAATAAAATGGCGTGACGAAGACTATGTGCCAAAAACATTGAGTGAACACCTTCAAGTTTCAATGGAAAGCATTGCATGCATCCCTATTACTTGTGCTGCATTTGTTGGAATGGGTGACATAATAACAAAGGAGACACTCGAGTGGATTTTGAGCTTTCCTCAATTTTTAAGGTCTTTTGGTATATATGTACGCCTCTCAAATGATGTTGCATCAACCATGGTATTTCTCTATTCTTAAACAAGTATAGCTTCATGACAAAACAGTAAATTGAATCCTTCTCGGTATCCATTTATCTAATGAATTGGGTAGATCCCATTCGTAACATTCATGACAAGTTTACATTTATAGTGAAGCTGGATATA
Organism: Chrysopogon serrulatus; assembly: GCA_015844335.1. Classification (NCBI taxonomy): domain Eukaryota; kingdom Viridiplantae; phylum Streptophyta; class Magnoliopsida; order Poales; family Poaceae; genus Chrysopogon; species Chrysopogon serrulatus. The sequence continues at coordinate 7,613 of JADLZL010003985.1, forward strand.
GATTTAATTTAATAGATAATCACAATGTTATTAGGATGATTGAACTAGTTGTTATTATCACACACCTGACATTATTTTTTACAATGTGTCACAGCGTGAACAAACAAAAGACCACAGCGCCTCCACTGTCCATTGTTACATGAAGGAACATGGAACAACAATGAATGATGCATGCGAAAAGATAAAAGAACTTGCTGAAGATAAATGGAAGGACATGTTAGAACAATGCCTTGCACTGACAGAATTACCAAAGGTCATTCCACGAACAGTGTTTGACTTCGCAAGAACTATAGTTAATAATGTACAAGAATGATCATGATGGATTCACTTCTTCAGAAGCACTCAAAGAAATGATAGAACTACTCTTCATGAAGCCAGTACCCAATTGAAGATTCTCAAGTGGTGGTACAACTGTATAAGTAATTATATATATATGAGCTATACATTGTGTGCTTTTAAAACAGTATAGACACAGTCTTGTTTACGAGGACGTGGTGATATTACCCAAAATATGGTCATCAGGGCTATGCATATGATGCTTGACAGAACTCAACCAGTATTATGATTAAGCTAAAATAAATATAATGTGTTCATCATCCTGAACGACAGTTGTCCTATAGTGGTTGCTGTCAGGTTCTGCACGGAACCAGAAACATTTTACTCGAAAATGGCATTGTATTTTGCATGAATGAACAAGTTTTCTCAATGCATTGCTCTGCAGGTTTCAATTATTACTTGGTTATAGTACTAAATAGTGCATCAGTGGTGGTATGATTAATTCATCAAAAAATATATGGTCCATTGAGTTGTTACGAAGGTGGAATGCCCACCATCACAACTGAACCTTCCATAGAAAAAATGGATTTTGTTTTAGTTTTTCAAGTGTGGGGAGCAAATTTTATGTGGGCCGATGAATAACTAATCATTATTTCCATGAGATAAAATGAAGACATGCAACCATAGGGCACTCACAGTGCAAGAAACCAGCAGTAGTTTCTAAATACCCTATGAAACTGTATGAATATACTATCTTTCACAATGAAACTCTTCTATATATGTTTGAGTCTATGCATTGTTTATCTCTCCTCCACTCGGATGGTCTGCTCCAGCTTTAATTTCTTCACCATGGATCATGTACTCCTACAGCAACAGTGTCTTTATCGGCTTTGCCATCTCGCTGGCCATCCACACGTACACGGCCATAGACAGGTGCGAGCGGCACAACGCCAGCCACGCGTGCTACGATCGCCCAGGCGGCGCGCCTACGGCGGCGTAGCCAGCCAGTGGGAGGCTGGGAGCAGAGCACCCCATGGCAATCAACGGCAGCGTGTTCCTCTTCTCCGTTCAGGCCCCATGTGGTGTGGCGCCTATTCCGCAAATCAGCATCCACGACGGCGCCGAGATGGTTTCCTACCAACGTGGTTGAGATGGTTTCTTCGGTCTCGATTGCTGCGTAGACTTCACGTCGTTTTTACTTGTTTCTTCATTTTTCCCCTCTCTCTCCAATGAATGACACGCCAAATTGCTTATGTGACACTGTAATTAATAGTTATAGAAACTAGTATCATACTCCCTTCATCTCTGAAAGGACCGGAAACCATGTGTCAATTTTTTTAATTTTAATGAACTTTATAGGAAAAAAGTACTAATATTTATGACATAAATTAAGTATATTATGAAAATATATTTATGATAAATCCAATTATACTAATTTAATAACATAAATCTTAACATTTTTCTAGAAATTCGGTCAAAGTTTAAAATTTTAACTTTGAACAACTCTAGAAATCACTTCTTTCAGGGACGAGGGGGTAGTTTTTATGTCGGAAGTACCCTAAAAGCAAGTATTATAACAGGCTGTAAGAAGACGGTACATTGACGTGAAAGAAAAAAAGGAGGAGAGAGAAAAGAGATGGGATGTAAGCTTATAGCCAACTATAGGCCTAAGAACCAAAAAGCTTATGAAAAAAAGAGATGAGCCATAAGAGAACAACTATTATATGAGCTGGCTGAGAAGTGGGCTACAAGATTTTATATAGTCAAGTGAAGACATTATTACTAAACTTGCTCCAAACAAAACTTCTTAGTGGACACATGTTTGTCAGTACTAAGTCATTTTGTCAAGCAGCTATTGTGCACCTAGGTCTGATCAAAGGATGTCTGCACCGAAAAAACACTACCGGAAACAGGCTCCATGCCGAATGTTAGAACGTTTGTCGAGTGCTTTATATCGGGCACTCGGCAAACCTCCGATTTGCCGAGTGTTACACTCGACATAAGATTACACACGGCAAAGGTTGGATTTTCCAAGTGTCAGACACTCGGCGAAACAAGCACTCGGCATACGACCATTTTGCCGAGTGTCAGGCGTCTGACACTCGGCAAAGCCTGACGGGGGTAACGCCATTAAAGATTTGCCGAGTGTCAAGGGGAGACACTCGGCAAACTTAGGTATTTTGCCGAGCGTTTTCCTGAGACAATTGGCAAACATAATTTTTTTTTGATTTTGGCTTCCAATTTTTTTTTTTGTACTTGTAGAGTATTGGGGGCACCATGTTTGATTTTGGACCTTTTCTCGAACTTTTTACTATATATTGTTCCTTTATTTTATTTATTTGAATTTTTTCGGGTAAAGAAAGTTTGCACTGCAGGTGCATCCGATAATTGAATTTAATGGATGCAAAAATGTTATTCATATTACTTAGTCCAATTTGAGGCATAGACCCAAAATTTCAAACATCTTATTCACGTAGCACGTGCGGGCAACGTGCGGGCAAAGGTTTTTAAAATTCTATAAAATATAAATGAAGTGGATTTTGAGGTTTCCTCAATTTCTAATGTCTTTTTGGTATATATGAACGCCTCTCAAATGATGTTGCATCAACCAAGGTATTTCTCTATTCTTAAATGAGTACAGCTTCATGCAAAAACTGTAAATTGAATTCTTCACGGTATCCATTTTATCTAAATGAATTGGGTAGATTCGTTCTATTCATAACAGTCATGATAATTTTACATTTACAGTGAAGCTGGACATAGCTTTATTTCAATAAAGAATCAATGTTAGGATAGGTGCAGGGGTGAAAATGGCATGGATATTTTCCGACCATATTCGAGACCGAATTCGGTTAGAAGAGTTTTGATTTGTTCGTATCCGAGTCCGGATATTCAACATCTAATATTGTATCCGTATCCAAATAGTAAAGTCACATATTTATGATGTCGATATCCAAACGTTTCATATCCGACATAGTTGACATTATACGTATTCGAATCCGAATCCGAATCCAAATCCAAATCCAAATCCAAATCCAAACAAAAAACAAATGTAATATCGATGATATATGTTTGTATCCGATCCGTTTTCATATAAAACTAGGTGTTTGTATAACACACTCAACATTATTTTTTCTTGCTACAATGTTTACAGCATGAACAAACAAAAGACCACGGTGCCTCCACTGTGCATTGTTACATGAAGGAGCATGGAACAACAATGAATGCATGATGCATGTGAAAAGATAAAATAACTTGGTGAAGATAAATTGGGAGGACATATTAGGACAATGCCTTGCACTCATACAATTATCAAAGGTCGTCATTCCACGGACAGTGTTCGACTTGGCAAGAACCATAGTTAATATGTACAAGAATGAATATCATGCATTCACTTCTTCAGAAGCACTCAAAGAAATGACAAAACTACTATTTGTGAAGCCTGTACCCACATGAAGATTGTCAAGTGGTGGTACAACTGTATAAGCAATTATTAGTTATATACCATGTGCTTTTAAAACAATATATAACCACAGTCTTGTTTATGAGGACGTGGTGATATTACCCAAAATATGGTCATCGACGATACTCGACACTTTGTTGAGTGTTTTTTTTCAACAATCGGCAAAGGAACTCTTTGCCGAGTGCTAAATAAAAACACTCAGAAAAAGACACTCGACAAAGAAGCTTCTTTGCCGAGTGTTTTTTGACACTTGGCAAAGGAGGTATTTGCGAATTTTTTTTTTTGTACTCGGCAAAGACACATTTTAGAGTATATTTTGGAGCAGTAAATTATTCAAATAAAAAATTTCAACTACAAAGTTATATAACTTTTTAAGGTCTACAACTTTTATTTTGGTCAGGCAAAGGAGGTATTTGCGAATATTTTTTTGCACTCGGCAAAGACATATTTTAGAGTATATTTTGGAGCAGTAAATTATTCAAATAAAAATTTCAACTACAAAGTTATATAACTTTTTAAGGTCTACAACTTTTATTTTGGTCATTTTTTTCATTTGACAAAGTGAAATTAAATCACCATTATCTCGTATGGAAAAATAGTCAAAATAAGAATTGTAGATCTTGAAAAGTTATAAAACTTTGTAGTTTATAACTTTGTTATTTGAAATCATTTTATCAACAGAAACTGGAATATGCAAAAATTTTTGAAATCTCGTATGGAGAAACATCCAAAATGAAAGCTGTAGATATCGAAAAGTTATGAAATTTTATAGTTGATAACTTTTTCATTTGTAATCAACTAGTCAACGAAAACTAGGTATGAATTTCTCAAATTTGAAATTCAAAGTTTCTAAACGACCTTAGATGGAGAAACTTTCTAAATGAAAATTCTAGATCTCTAAAAGTTATGAAACTTAGTTGGCAAATTTTTTATTTGAATTCATTTAGAGCCTCAAACAAGCAATTTTCACTCAGTTTAGTATGATATTTAGGGAAGCGAAACGGAATATAGACACATGTGTATAGTGCAGTGGTAGGGGAGGCCCCGCGCAAGGGAGAGGTCGTAAGTTCGAATCCAGCCGGCCGTGTAGCCATGAATTTTGCGCGAAAAATGCCGCGACTTGCCAATCAATTTTTTTCTTGTGTGCTCTTTGCCGAGTGCAATATGGGCGGCAAAGAAGGCGAATCTGGTAGTGATCAGCTATACATAGGATGCTTGATGGAACTCAACGAGTATTATCATTAAGCTAAAATAAATATAATGTGTTCATCATCACGTGCTGAGCGACAGTGGTCCTAGTGGTTGTTCTCAGGTTCTGCAGATAAATAGAAATATGTTACTCGAAAATGGCATTGTATTTTGAATATTCAAAAGTAATAATGAACAACATTTCTCAATGCATTTGGTTTCAGTTATTACTTGGATATAATATGAAATAGGGCATTTGGTGGTATATTAATTCATCAAGAAATATGGTCCATTAAATTGTTACCAAGGTGGAATGCCCACCAACACAACTGAGCCTTCCATAGAAAAAATGGATCTTGTTTTAGCTTTTCAAGTGTGGGGAGCAAATTATATGCAGGCCAATGAATCACTAATCATCAGTTCCATGAGATAAAATGAAGAGATGCAAGCAGTCCAAGCACAGTAAGCCAAGCTTCGCAGTGGACACATGTTTGTCCGTACCAAGTGAAAGGTCATAAATGGCTAGAGGGGGGTGAATAGCCTAATTAAAATTCTATAAATACACTAGAGCAAAGTGTTAGTATAACAAATGGTGTAAATGCGGTTTGCTCTAGCTCTACTTGTTAGGCAAGCCACCTATTAACAATTCTAGTGAGCTTATGATCTCTACTTACCACACAAAAGCTAAGTTGCTAGTTTACTCCTAGGTGATCAAGCTAGAGAGCTAAACTACACTAATGCTATCACTAGAACAAGTATGAACAAAGTAATGCAAGAGATAGGGTGATTATTACCAATGCCGGACAAGAGATGAATATATCAATCACAATATGAACACCAAGAATGCCAAGGGAGACAATATGACACAATGATTTTTCTCCCGAGGTTCACGTGCTTGCCGGCATGCTAGTCCCCGTTGTGTCGACCACCACTTGGTGTTGCGCGCGCTAATAGACCTCCAATGCCTAACCCTCCACAGGTGCCGCTAGCAACTACCCACAAGTGAGGCAACTCAATGACACGAGCAATTTACTAGAGTCACCTTTCGTGAATCTCCTGTGGGGAATAGGCGCAAGAACCCCTCACAAATCACCGAGACCCGGCCACAAACAATCACCAACATGTGCCGGACCTCCACCGCAGCTCCAAGCCGTCTAGGTGGTGGCAACCACTAAGAGTAATAAGCAATCCCGCTACTCAATGATCTCTAGTGCCACTAGATGCTCAAACTCTAAGCAAATGCACTAAGATCACTCCCAATCTCACTATGGATGCACATTCAATCAAGAGAATGAGTGAGAGAGGTTTGCTTTAGCTCACAGGATGTATCACCAATGAAAATATCCAAGAGTTAGAGCTAGAGCCGGCCAACAAGTATATATAGAGGGGCAAGCCCTCATCCAACCGTTACCCTGCGTTGGCCTTGACCGGACGCTCAAGACAGGATGACCGGACGCGTCCGGTCCAGCGTCCGGTCGCATATAACCGTTCACATGTACTAGCCGTTTGAATTCTAACGTTCACGCCTAACGGTTAGCCTTACTCGCGAGCTGTCAGACAGGCACCGGACGCATCCTGTGCAACCACCGGACGCGCCAACAGTTGCGTCCGGTCGCTACCTAGAGAGCATCCAGAGCGTGCAAAACATGATCGGACGCATTTGGTCCGGGGTGACCGGACGCGTCGAGCGTCCGTTCGCCTTCTTCCCTGCGCCAGAGGCTAACGCCAGCATACGTCAGTGTTGACCGGACGTGGCATCGAAGCGTCCGGTCGGCCCTCAGCCACCAGCATTCGGTTGATTCCAGAGAGCTCCCCGAGAGCCCCAGAACGACCGGACGCGTCCGCAGCAACTCCAGCGGACGCGCGCACCTTCACCAAAGGACCGGACGCGTCCGGTCAAACCAAGACCAACGTCCGGTCACTACAATCAGCTCCGGAAACCTCTAAATCCTGCCTCGCAAGCTCGGCAGGAGGGGTTTAGACCCAAACCCCATAAACCCTTGCTCACATTAGCTAACACAAAGGTGCTTCTTCACAAGTGTATGTGTGTTAGCATTTTCAAATCATTTTCCAAGGGTTTAGTTAGCTCTCACTAGGTTCTAATGCATATGCATGGAATAAGAACACCTAGTGGCATTTGGATAACCGTCTTTGCATTAAGATCACCCCTCTTAACAGTACGGCTATCTATCCTAAACACACTCACACCCTCTATGGTGTCTTGAGTGCAAAAAAATGGCCCATTTTGTTTTTTCCTTTCTCCTTTCCTTGAGCCTATTTTGTTTTTTCCTTTCTCCTTTTCCAAGTTGGAGCACTTGATCACCATCTTTTGGAGTACATCACCATCATCACGATATTCTCCATGTCTCCTTTACTTGGCATGGACTATCCTTTCTTTTGCTATACATACTTAGCCACAAAGGATTAGTCCAAAGGTTTCATCAATTATCCAAAACCAAACTAGGCCTTTCACCAAGTCATTACATCAAGCAGCTATTGTGCACCTAGACCTGATCAAAGGCTGTCATCTGACCCGAAAAACCTGATCCAACCCACTCAAACAACATGATCTGGACAAACCCAATTAGTACAACGGGAAGGCTCGGGCTGTATTTTTTGACCCTGTAAAAATTTTTGGTCAAGTATGGGCCTAAACTTCAGCCCACGGGCTGACCCAATGGATCACCCAAAAACATATGTGGATTGTCTTCATGCTACTAATGAAGCCTCTAGCAATCAGCTTGTTGTATCCTATCACCGATGATGGATTGTGGCAGTGGCTCCCCGACGATCTCCAGGAGATCATTATGGTCGAGTTATCCCTCCTTAATAGGCCACTGCAAGAAAACAGATTTTAAAATCATGACCAAGTTCATTACATTTTCTGGGTGCTCGAGTACCGCCAGGTGAACTTCATGTACTCACAGATGTACTTCATGTACTCACAGATGTAATATCCAAAGCATATATAGTCTTGGAAAGTTTTTTCTTGTGGCATTGTGTTGATGTGGCATCTTCTGCATATAATAATGTTGAAGTACTGATGTAACACACATAGTAGAGATAGTGGATTGAAGGAGAGGGAGGAGGGAGGTGGCGCATTGTTTGATCTACAGCAATGCAAGTCCCTACCCCTCTAATGGGCTGTGATGTCACCATCGGACGAGTTGCTATAGCCAGCTAACAACATAGAGCCGCCCGTGGAATGTGGGGGCGCCCATCGCAGAAGTGGAGGAGCTCCATGGCAGTGAAGTCCCATGAGACACGGCCCAAGCAAGATAACCAAGGCATGCCAAGGATGACGTTGATGTCGTTGCCGAGGTCGAGGAGGAGCATGTCAATGTAGAAGACGTTGCCATCGATGTTAAGTGGGACATAAAAGGAGGCACCATGACATCGTACCTCGTTTCTATTGCCGACGAGTATAGTAGTGTTGACCCCCACTTCTCGGAGGCCATTGACGCGGGCGATGTTGACGTTGATGATGTCATGGCTAGAGCCTGAATCCACTAAGCTTAGAATGCCTACTACTTTGATCGTCCTATGGAGGTAGAATGGAGAGGTTACTTGGACTCGAATCCGTCTTGCCGATGATCATCTTGCAACTAGCGCCATTAGTGGGCACCAGTTCGGCTGATGGCTGCGGAGTTGCTGATGGTGGTTGATGAAGCGCAGTGACCGATGATGACGGGGTTGCCATCCTTCAAGCCTCCATCAAGGCTAGGAAGCGTTGCTCGTACACTGTAGCGAGGGAGATGGCAGATCCCATCTTGCTAGAGTCAAGCAAGTCATCAGTGATCGTCTCTGCCACGCCGAGGTGATGATGCCATGCTCATGAGCGGCCTCCCTGGGCATCACAGGCGTCAACGCCTGCTCCATCACTATGGAGAGGCGGTTGTTGAAGTTGTTGAGCTTGTTGCGGACGTCGTCAAACTTGGCGTAAACGTTGGTGGAGAACTCGACAAAGAGCTTGCTGAATTCGGAGGTGTCGGCCATGGCAGTGGCGTGGAGATCGAACTGGTCTCGTGATACCAGCTGTAAGAGCGAAGCGAGTAGGGTGGATTAGGCATGGTGGGAGGAGGCGGCGGCGGCATGGGGGATGGACGGTGGCGGCGGCTGCACGGGCAAGGGAGTGGGCAGCGGCGACTGGAGAGAGAGAGAGCGAGGAATAAGAGAGCTTTCGCCTAATTAATTTCTTGATTGATCCGTTACAATGCTCTTAGTATTTACGAAATAGCTGAGTGATGAGCCATTATTTTTTGCTAGAAAAGAGTAACGAACCCACCAGATCAAGTCTGTATCAAAACATTTAAAGTTGCATATCCATACAGGGCTCCATTGAATGAGCGAGGTCCACCAGGTTAGGCTAAAATCTATGACAATTTCATATAGATACCCCTTTCATAATTTGGGGTGTTTTTCTCCATATCCAAAGTGAGAAGTCATTAAGTTTTTGATAGAAATTAGTAGTTCCTAGTACATATCAAGAACGCCACAAGGCTAGGCCAACCTCTATAAGTAGTATCCATTTGGACCTTTAGGTATATAGCATAGTAGCACTTCTCTATAACTATGTTGTTCAATAAGAAACAAGAAACTAGCACTCGCTGGCTTCATCTTTACCTTGGTCCTTGTGTCACACTGTATGTATAGAGATTATTCCGTACAAGTTCCAATAAAATTTAAATTCATATCAGATACACTGGCTTGTAGGAAGTTTTGCTTCAATTAGAAAATATACACACACACTAGTGATTGCTAACAGTGCCACAATTTGTTTTGAGGTTTCAGACATGGATGCGGCTGCAAGAATGTGTAGTTTGACATTGCCTGGATCCGCTTGTGGCGGAACAGACATTGGAGGTGTAGATGCATTATGCAATAAGGGTTGCAAGGAGAGTGGCTACACGAGTGGCTACTGCGACTACAACGGGATTTGGTCTACGTGTATTTGTCGCAGGCCATGTGCAGCGGAGCAAACCACACCATATATTTAATAAATAAAATCAAAACATATATTTGGATCATTTTTAAGCATATCTGTATCTTAAAGCAGATATATAACTAACTAAAATTAAAATTCTCGTGAATAGGCCTGTAGTTCGGTGGTAAGACTGTCCAGTTCGTCTCTGGTTTTGGAGTGGCATGTCTCCCCGCGGTTATTGTGCTCGCTCATATTGGGCACGCCGCGTCCCTGCTCCTCCCGAGTCAGCTCCGACGACAAGGCCACATAGCAATTTCGGCTTCCCACAACTGTGGCTCATCGCCGCTGCCCCGTTCCTGCCTACCGCGCAGGTCTCGCCTTGACAGATTTCCTTCCCGTGCCACATACGTGTGGCGTAGTCCCCGTCGACCCCAGCAACCGGTGACCAATCATGAGGGAGATCAGCCCTGACTGAGTGACTGGACATGGACTGGGTTGGACGGCCAGGCCCAAGCGGGATTCAAGAAAAACAATTAAGAAAACATTTTAAATAATTACATAGGCTGCTTTAAGATCCGTGTTATAGTATCCAAGGCATATTTAGTCTTGAAAAGCTGCTTGTGGCATTGCGTTGATGTGGCATGTTTTGCATATAATAATGTTGATGAAGTACTGAATTATAGGGAAATGTAACAGCCATTTTATTTTGATATATACGACTCAGTTGGCACTTTCGGAAAACCTTCAACATTACATGGTAATCGTGAGCAGTTGAAGCTTGTTATTTGACGGCTCTTTCACCAAGACTACTAGTCTCCTCATGTTGCCTGAAAAACGGTTGGATTTCGACCCTTGCTAAGCAATTGCACGCTACCCTTCTCTAATCTAGTGCCAAGTTGAAGTTAACTGCAGGAAGGAGATATTTTCTGTTGCCCTGATGCCACAACCCGGTCGCGACTCGTGACTATGCATTTTCATTACCATCATGCACATCATTAGCATCTTTGTTTTGATTTTTAAAACTTGCATGTACCAAAACTAAACTTCCTGGGCTCCGCTGTGTGTTTTTGCAGATAGTCACTGCCGGATTCAACTTCTTTGCCGAGTACCACACATTCTAAAAAAAACCACTTGGTAAAAAAATGGTCGGCAAAGCCGTCTTTGCCGAGTGCCTTTTGTCGAATACTTAGCAAAAACTTTCCGAGTGTCAGCGCCACTCGCGCTGGTCATGTGTATCACCATGCATATTACTTATACACATGTGCATGTTTTCAAGCAAACTCACATCAATGTATAGTACTAATGTTACAATATATGCGCATTGTTCTCAATGACCTAAGTTTTAATCGCGCTAGTCATGAAGCCTCTAGCAGTCAGCTTGATGTATCCTATTGATGATGATGATGGATCGTGGTATTCCCTATTGTAGAGTATATAAATTGGCATAGGTCCCCGATGATCTTCCCTCCTTAACAGCTTGGTCATTAGCTAGGCCACTGCAAGAAAACAGATTTTAAAATCATTGACCATGTTCATTACATTTTCTAGGTGCTCGAGTACTGCCAGGTGACCTTCATGTACTCACAGACGTAATATCCATGATGTATATAGTCTTGAAACGTTGCTTGTGACATTTTGCGTTGGTGTTGTATGTTTTGCATATTTTGAATTAAATACCAAGTAATTTGGCAGAAACATAGTGTAATAATAATGTTGAAGTACTAAATTATAGGGGGACATACCAAACATTTTATTTTGATATACACACAATTGGCATTTTCGGAAAGGGAATGTATCAAGTGCAAACCATCTCTTCATAAAAACCTGTGTAAACTATAGTAAAAAGATCATCTAAATTTACCAAACACACATGTAGATATTGTGATGACACACAATCTGTAAAATATCTAATCCAAACTCGACTTCGTTTGTGAGATATAAAAATAACAAATTTTAAGTTTGAAATTTGTTATTTTTATATCTCACAAATAAAATCGAGTTTGGACAAGATATTTGTAAGGCTATATATCATCATATCATATATATGTGTGATTTTTTTTATGAATTTAGATAATTTTTTTTACCATAGTTGCATAAGTTTTCACGGAGAGGTTGGTTTGCATATGTTGCCTTTTAGAAGGGAATGTATAAGTGTAAACCATCTCTCTATGAAAATCATGCAAACCACCGCAAAAAGGTCATCTAAATTCACGACAAAAAGGTCATCTAAATTTAACAAAAAAATCACACATGTAGATATTATGATGATATACATCTCTGTAAAATATCTTGTCCAAACTCGACTTCGTTTGCGAAATATAAAAATAATAAATTTCTAACAAATCATTTGACAGCTTTCTAGCTTGTAATTTGTTATTTTTATATCTCACAAACAAAATCGAGTTTGGATAATATATATTGTAAGGCCTTATATTATCATATCATCTACATGTGTGATTTTTTTTTGAATTTAGATGACCTTTTTTACTGTGGTTTGCACGAGTTTTCACGGAGAGGTTTGTTTGCACTTAATATGTTGCCTTTTGGAAGGGAATGTATCAAGTGCAAATCATCTCCATGAAAACTCGTGCAAACCACAAAGTCATATAAATTGATAAAAAAATCACACATGTAGACATTATGATGATACACAACCTGTCAAATATCTTGTCCAAACTTGACTTCATTTGTAAGATATAAAAATAATAAATTTCTAACAAATTATTTAGACAACTGTCACACGTACGCCACGCATGACGCGGAATCAAGGGGCAATTGGGCCCAAAAGTCCAGAAAAAAAAGAGAAGAGCGGCGACATGGGCCGCGTCCACACCAAACCCTAGGGTGGAGAGGCGCCACACGCCGCCGCCGCCGAGGGCGCGCGGGAGGAGGCGCCGCCCTCTCCGCGGCCCAAGCCGCATGCAGTTATCTTAATTAATATTTATTTATTAAGATATTTCGAGATATTAGGTGAATTTTTTTTAAAAGGAAGGGACCGGTTGATAAATCCTTACATTTTAGAGTCCAATCGAACTATAAATATAGGAGGATTGTAATTGAATTAATTAAGAAATTAATTGGATTAATTCCTGTTATTCCGCTCCCTCTCGCTCGCACCTCCTTCCTCCCCTCTCTCTATGCCGCCGCCCCTGCACCGCCACCTCTCCTGCGCCGCCGCCACCCTCCCTAGGGCAACAGCCCTAGGGCACCCGCCCCTACGCCCGCCCCCTTCCCCCTCCCTCTCCTCCTCCTCTTCCTGCAATTCACTAAGCCCAATCCACCCTCCGCGCAGCGTGTATTACAACAACTTTCTGGTTTGAAATTTGTTATTTTTATATCTTACAAACGAAGTCGAGTTTAGACAAGATATTTTGTAAGGCTATATATCATGATATCATCTACATGTGTTATTGACAAGTAATTAATCTTGAGCATTGAAGCTTGTTATTGATAGATCTTTCATCGAGACTAGTCTCCTCATGTTTGCTGAAAAATCAATTGGAACTGTGACCCTCGCTATTGCACATCACCCAATATCTCTAATCTGTTGCCCTGGTATGTCACGACGACCCGGTCATGACTATAATGCATTTTCATTACCATCATGCACATCATTAGCATTTTAGTTTCAATTTTTAAAACTTGTATACCAAAACTGAACTTTCTAGGCATTGCTATGTTCTTGCAGACAGTCCGGCTATTCACATTCACTTGGACAGTTCTAAAATCCAGAGCTTCAGACTTAGCAGTTGGCACAAAAACCTGATCTAGCGGACAGTTCGGCTGTCCTTCGGATAGTTGGACAGAACACCACCCGCGCAGAAATTAAATAAGATATATCCATTTCTAAGCACTTTTGTGGCCCCACGCCCCGACTTAACTGGAGACCATGAACATGAAGATCACTCAGAAACCCACCTCCATCTCTAGCTAGAGATTGAAGGAGTCTCCTCTCTCTAGCAAGAAGAAGAAAGGGAGGAGATTTCAAAGAAGGACCAAGCAAGGGGAGAAGGAGCACGAGAGTCAATAAAAGACTACATTTGTTAATTTTGTGCTTGATTGATTGGCACAATGTGTTAGTATAAAGTGGAAACTATTTTTTTTTTTTCTAGTATCGCCGTCGTCGCTTGATTGGCACCGAACTTGCCATCCATTTCAATAAAAGCGACTAAAACACGCATGGTGGCTGGGCAAGCGCAGATCGAAGTCAAGCCAAGAAGCTAGCAGCAACCAGGCAACCAGCAGCAACACGAACGGCGATGCCGCAGCCGCACGTCGTGGTGGTGCCCTACCCGGGCTCCGGCAACATCAACCCGGCACTGCAGCTGGCCCATGTTCTTCGCCACCACGGCGTCTTCGTCACCTTCGTCGTCACCGAGCACAACCTCCGGCGCGCCCAGGCCGCAGCCACCGATCAGGGCGCCGTGAGCGGCCACGAGGGGTTCCGGGTCGAGACCATCCCGGACGGGCTGGTGGACGCCGACCGGGACCAGCAGGACTACGACCTCAGCGTGTCCAAGGCCACCACCCACCTGTGCGCGGCGCCACTGAGGGAGCTCGTCGAGCGGCTCCGCGGCGGCGGCACAACGCCCGACGACGTGCCGCCCGTCACGTGTGTGCTGCCGACGGCGCTCATGAGCTTCGCGCTGGAGGTGGCGCGGGAGCTCGGCGTCCCCAGCATGGTGCTCTGGACCAGCAGCGCAGCGGCGCTCATGTGCCACATGAGGCTCCGGGAGCTCAGGGAAAGAGGCTACCTACCACTCAAAGGTACTCTCGAGTCGTCTCATACATTTTGGTATTGTTGTGCCACATCTTGATATGGAATAATGTAACCTAACTATCTATATTGGTTAAATTTGAGATGTTTTGACTCTCAAAAAAATTAAAATGACTTGCAATTTATGATGGAGGGAGTCAAAGATTGTCTCTTCTTTATAGTTTCTCTAACAGTTCTCAAACTTTGGCATCATTGAAAAAGTTCTCTCCAACAACTCCTCCTCCCAATTGTGGTCTCGATCTTTCCACACTTGGGAAAATTGATCGATAGCCCGTTGGTCGGTGACATCTAATCAGTTTTGATGTGATTTCTCTCAATGTTTTTTTCCTTCTCATACCAGAAAGTCGAGAAAGAAGTTGCCACCCCTATCTATTGCTGCCTCCTTTAGATCGATGCCCATCACTGCCTCCATTGCCCTAGGATAGAGCTTGCCTCTCTTCTTGGCATGCATGCCCTGCAAGTTTAGAGGCCTTTGGCTGCCCCTAGCCACCACTGGCTGGTCGGCCACCGTCATAGCCAGGCAAGCTATATGGGCGCCATTGGTCTGGCCCTGCCTAGCTATGGTATCCTATGGCCCGCTGGGGGCTGCCTATTGGGGTGTGCTTAAGGGTGGTCAGGAGGACGACATGCATTGATTATGCGCGAGAAGACTTAAGCTAACGCCAGACTTTTCTTTAGAACAAGATTTTGAACATAATTAGAGAAAATCTAATAAATGTGCAACCACCGTTTTTTAAGACTTAGATTTACTAATTCTTTCTTTTTTGAATTATTGTTGGAGATGCTCTTAATTAGTAGTTGATGACCAACACCATACTTTTCACAGATCTGTCGTTTGTGCAACTACTACATGATATATACGTATTCTTGGTTCTAGTGCCAGTGACAGAAAAAAAAAATCATTTCGTGGATCAAGTTGTTTTTATATTCTAATTATATATTGGCCAGTTGCGTTTACTTCACTATTTTCATTGCAACTTTGCAAGTAGCTTCGCATAAAGTACGAGTCCTGGCTGGCGTGTGCACACGCTACTAGGGCCCTACACGCTACTATGACCAGCCGGCTGCGCTAGTTTTGAAATTCTGCGAAGCCCAACGCATGTAATGCTCCGAGGTCCGAGCTTGAGATCACAAGATTATTTGCTTGTAGAGGCCATCGGTCGATGCTCTGCCTCTGAACTCTCGCCTAGAAAAGACGATCATTTTGGGCTACGCTCAGCTGAACTTGTGATACTTAATTCATTATCATTTATTTTATAAGTATTTAGACTTGACACATATATGAAATAATAGTGACTTTGGTCAGTTTAATAACATTCCATAGATCCATCAGCGCATAGAAAGGGACATTTCAGCTAGAACCGCGTAGTAAGTTGTGGTTGTGGGGCCCACCAATTGCAGAGAAATTTCTACTGGTGTTCTTCTCGGTATAGTAGATGAGCTAGCTCAAGCTGACTCACAGTCTAGCTTGCGGGCCAAATGAGCTAAGTATTTCATATTCGTAGTCCAACGACCTAGACTTTTATGTTATATATATGAGATTGGAGTTGATATGCAGTACACTTTTTTAATATATGACATATAAAACCAGTTCTAAACTTGGGGATTGATGGTAGTACATGTTATTGTTTTTTCTCTATAAATTTAGTGAAATTTAAGTTAATTAAAGTAACTTAAATTTGTGAGTGTCATAATTATTATTCCAAACAGCAGCTGTGGGAACCAAAGTTAATACATGTATATGGGTGGATTTTGCTCGTTTGTTCCCATCTTTGCAGATGAAAGCTACTTGACGAACGGCCACCTAGAGACGACGATCATCGACTGGCTCCCCGGCATGCCGCCGATCAGCCTCGGCGACGTCTCCAGCTTCGTCCGCACCACCGACCCTGACGATTTCGGTCTATGGTTCAACATCACCGAGGCCAACAACTGCACCAAGGCCGGCGCCCTCATCATCAACACGTTCGACGCCCTTGAGCCGGACGTCCTCGCCGCCCTCCGCGCGGAGTACCCGCGCATCTACACCGTCGGGTCGCTGGGCTCCCTCCTCCGCGGGCACACCGACGACGAGGACGCCGCCGCCGCCGGTGGCTCGCTTGACCTGAGCCTGTGGAAGCACGACACCGAGTGCTTGGCCTGGCTGGACGCGCAGGCGCCAGGCTCCGTCGTGTACGCCAACTTCGGTAGCCTCACAGTGGTCACCGCCGCGCAGCTGGCGGAGTTCGCGTGGGGCCTCGCGGCGACGGGCCGCCCGTTCCTGTGGGTCATCAGGGAGGACCTCGTCGCCGGCGACGGGCCAGCGGGCGCCGCGCTGCTGCCGCCGGCGTTCGCGGCGGAGACGGCGGCGCGGGGTCGCGTGGTCGCGTGGTGCCCGCAGGAGCGGGTGCTGCGGCACCGCGCCGTGGGGTGCTTCCTGACGCATAACGGGTGGAACTCCACGTGCGAGTGCCTCGCCGCCGGCGTGCCGATGGTGTGCTGGCCGGTGTTCGCGGACCAGTTCACCATCTGCAAGTACGCGTGCGAGGTGTGGGGCGTGGGGCGCCGCCTGGACGCCGAGGTGAGGAGGGAGCAGGTCTCCGCGCGTGTTTGCGAGGTGATGGAGAGCGAGGAGGTCCGGAGGAACGCGGCGAGGTGGAAGGCGGTGGCGGAGGAAGCTGCCGGCGCCGGCGGGTCGTCGCACGAGAACCTGCTGGCCGTGGTGGAAGCGCTCGGGGTCAGCTCCCTCAACTCCGAGTCGTCCAAGGCATGATCGAGAGGGCACGCATGCATTTCAGGGAAGGGTGTGGTGGTACTTGACATTTCTCTAGCAAATAATCTATGAAATCACATAAGGATCAGAAACAAACCTCATTCCTTGAACGTCATTTCCTACTTCATTTGACGTGTCACCGCATTCAATGCTTATTTCTCTTGGAACCTAGACCACAAAATGGAACGATCAAAACAAATTCTTTCAATGTAGTGACATTCATGCATTGCAACAGTAATGTTCACATGACAGATTCGAAAATAGAAATATAGTGTTAAGTATTATCACTACCGGAATCCGGCTCTTTGCATCATGTTAATTTCTTTGCCGAAAGTGTTTAAGCGGGCAATCTCAGAAAAAACAATTTGTGAGTTATTTCGGCAAAAAAAAAGCACGGGCAAAGAGACCTCTTTGCTGTGTCAAAAAAGCACTTGCATGAAGAGTTCTTTGCTTATAGTTTTTGGCATTGAGAAAAAGAGGCCAAACACAGAATAATGCTTTTAAGAAAGCACTTCGTTAATGAAGAACAACATTCTTTGTTAGTGTTTTTATTTTACAATCGGCAAAGACATATTTCTGGAGTATATTTTGGAGCAGTAAATTAATTTAAATGAAAAAATTTTTAACTACAAAGTTGTATAACTTTTCAAGATCTATAACTTTTATTTTGACCATTCATTTAATTTGACAAAGTAAAATTAAATCTATTCACAAATCTTACATCTCAACAGTAGTTTACAAAACTACAAGAGGAGATATATAAGATTTGTGAACAATGTTTCTACCACTATGTCAAATGATCAAATAATCAAAATGAAAGATGTAGGTGTTGTGAAATCATACAACTTTGTAGTTGAATACTTTTTAATTTGAATTAATTTTGTTGTGAAAAGTACACAAAGCATTTCTCAAATTTGAAATTTGAATTTTTTTAAAGTATCTCGGATGGGGAAACACCCAAAATGAAAGTTATAGATCTCGAAAAGTTATGAAACTTTGTAGTTGGCAACTTTTTTCATTTGAATTTATCTTGTCACTTGGCGTATTCGAATCCGCTCAAATTTAAAATTCAAATTTTATAAACAACCTCGGATGGAGAAACTTCTTAAATAAAAATTGTAGATCTCAAAAAGTTATAAAACTTTGTAGTTGACAAGTTTTTTATTTGAATTCGTTTAGAGCCTCAAATAAGTAATTTTCACTCGATTTTGTATAATATTTAGGGAATCCAAATAGAGTATAGACACAAGTGAGTGTGTGTAGAGAAAGTGGTAGGGGAGGTTACACGCGAGGAGAGGTCGTGAGTTCGAATCCCACTTGACACAAAGTCTCAAAAATGCTACAAAAATCCTACTAGATAGAGAAAAATGGGTGCCGGGTCGTTGGGGCCCTCCCCGATTAAAAAATTTTTTTGCTATTATTTTCGGTTTTTTTTCATTTTGATCTTTTATGGAAAACGGGCACTTTCGGCAAATTTTACCAAATTTGAAAAAAAATTTCGGCAAAGACCTCTTTGCCGAGAAATTCTTTAAATGAAAGTGGCCTTTGCAAAAGTGTAATATAGGCTTTGTGGTGCACGACTTTTTCGGCAAAGAAGGAAAAATCCGGTAGTGTATGATGCCAGTTGCTTCACATCATATTAACAACATTTGGAAAGGTTCTAAGCTACAATCTCAGACCAAACAATTTGTGGTTATTTATATATATGTACGGGCTAGCTTGCTGTCAACTTGCATGAAGTGAAAACTTCTTATAGTTCCCTCTATTGAGAAAAATATCCAAACACAGAATAATGCTCATAAGAAAAGACTTCTGTTAATGAACAGCATTCATTGTTAAGAAATAACCTACCAATGGTAGCCGATAAATGTCTGGGTCACTTTAATGTTCCAGAATCCAATTTACAGCAGTTTCAAGATTGGAATTACCTGACCAAGACATATCATTATCTCTCCGATTCATTTAACGGCGTACTAAAGACATATCATTACCTGACCAAAAGTCATAACAGCAGAGTAATAAAAAAAGTGTAGCCCTAACTAAAGTAAGTTTTGTGTACCTGGAGGCTCAAGCATTAGATGACGATATTCATTCAGAATATAGATGAATTGCTTAGTTTCCTCTACAACCAGCTCATCGAAGCC
The DNA here is from genome assembly GCA_015844335.1 of Chrysopogon serrulatus. Taxonomy (NCBI): domain Eukaryota; kingdom Viridiplantae; phylum Streptophyta; class Magnoliopsida; order Poales; family Poaceae; genus Chrysopogon; species Chrysopogon serrulatus. The sequence goes on from JADLZL010003985.1 coordinate 27,137, forward strand.
CGTGGTCACTGGTATTGGCAATGTGACGAAGCCACAGAGGGCTCTGAGAAAGGAGATGCTCTTCTTCCAGGGTCACTCCCCAACGGTGAACAAAATGTACATGAATAGTAACAAATTTGTACATGGATTAAGCAGGTACATGCATTGCTCAGAACATGATCTGATCGAAATAATTTATTTAGAGCAAGAGAAAGATTAGTTGAATGCCAGTGTCACACATACATACATGCTAGTTTGTGTACAAAATACACATAAGAAACTTTTAACTGAAAACAAGTAACCCCAAATTTTAGTAAACCACCATAAACCGAACCATTACAACAAAACAACAATAGCATAGCAGCTGAAGCAGAATTCGGTTGAGACACCAATAGCCTGGTCGAATGCCCATGGCAGCATCACGGATGCCAAAGCAATCCCAATGTGATGCAAGTGGAGACAGTAACGAAGCAGGCCATGTGAAAATGGATTAAGACTGAACATTCACTCACTCTTAGAACATAGTAAAATTCCAGAGCACACGATAAACTTTTTACAGTGAAGTCATGACGTGGCAGCAGTCCCCTTGAGTATACAAAGGAATTTGGTGCTTCAATACCAAGGTCACACAGCGCAACAAGTAAATAAGCATGGTGGTCAGGAGTACAGATACTTGGATCTTGACCGACAATCGAACAGGAGGGCCGTTCCATTGGACCAATGGAAATGAATGTCGCACACCGCCAGTCCTGTCCATTGAGTGATAGATACGAGGCGCGCCAGCTTCCTAACGGAACAACTTGGGCGCGCAACATGGCCCTAAAGACATAGTTCCTGGGCTCGCCGAGCACAAACTCCTCCACACTTGCCGCGAATTTCAGCTATAGGGTGCCCTCGGCCAGGCACGGAGCCAGCGCTGGGGCGGAGGGGGGGTGCTTGAGCCCCCTATGGCTACCGGACCAGTGGAGCAGGCAGCCAGGCGAGAGCACAACGGTCGAGCGGCAGCCCTAGTAGGCGTGGCGGGCGGTCGGGCGGCGACGTGTTCAGCCGCTCCTCAAAAGTTTCCTAGCTTCGTCCCTGCCCTCAGCAGGAACCGTGATGTTGGCAGCGTGGACCCTCAGTGATTGTAATGTGTAACAACCCGAATTTTTCGGGAAGCCGAAAATGCGAACTTTCAAAATTTTTCTTGCAAACATGTGAAACATATAGTTGCTAGGTCAAACGTCGGAAGGATTGCAAGGAAAACGTCGCATACATGTAGTACTGCTTGTAGGAGAATGTCGACGTTCTTGTGTTAATTGTGGATGCAAGTTTTGTTTGGAACTTGGAATGCACAACCCATAGCGAATTCCTCCCAAAACTCCCCTTTGGACCTTCCAAGAATTCCTTATTTTATTCCCTAATTATCTTGGCAAATGGGAGAGCCACCACTTAATTTGGAAATAGAAAATAGAAAAGGAATAGAGATAGAATTGGAAATGGGAAAACCCATTTCCTTCTTCCTTCTCAACTGGCCCACTCCTCCCTCTTCCTTCCCTGCAGCACAGCCAGCCGCATGGGCCGGCCCAGCTCGCCTCCTTCCCATTCGGACCCAAGTGCACAGACCAGCCCATCTCGCGCCCCCCTTCCCTCACTCCCGCACGGGCCTGCCACGGCCCGGTTGGCCCACACCATTCCCTGCCCTGGAAAACCCTAGCACAGGCTCCCAGCAGAGTAGCCGCCGAAAAAATTGTATAATACCCACGTTTAAATGCTCCATCCTTGGGATGCGTGCCACATAGCCCTGGCGCGGAAGCCTCATTTCATTCGCGAGGAGCTGGATGAGAAGAAACTCTCATGTCTAGTTTTGTAGTAGAGATGGAACTAAGAAAAACCATCGATTATAACCCCAAAAGAACTAGATTTCATAAACAACATAGAGAAAGAATGAAGGGAAAATCCTGCCGAGGCAATCATATTTGTTTTGGTAGATATGCTCTTCAAGTACTTGAACCCGCTTGGATCACCGCGAGACAGATAGAAGCAGGACGAAGAGCAATGACACGATATGCACGTCGTGGTGGAAAAATATGGGTGCGTATATTTCCCGACAAACCGGTTACAATAAAGGATCAACGCCGTCCAACCACGAGCACCGGGAACCCTAGCCCTAGCCGTGCCACCTATAAAAGGCACAACCGCTGCCACCTTCTAATTCGCCGGTAGTTGGCAGATGGTGTTAGCCCTGTCCATCCTATATATTCTACTATGTTGGAGGTAGTTATTAAAACATAGGGCCCAAGGTATTTTGTGTTCATCAGTTAGATCCAACGCGGGCACGCCCCGAAGTGCTAGTGTATTCTTACCTTGCCGAAACCATTGCCCAATTCGCCAAGCCTGAGAGAAAGTTATTTGTTTATCTTACATTCACCTCGGTGACCCATCACTTTATCCATGCCTTAGTTGGCTACGCTCCGCCGCCTGGACGAATTTTAGTGCAGATGCTTTAGTTAGCCCAACCGTGCACCCAGCCTTTGTTAGTAAGTGATAGCGTCATAGCGCCTTGTCATTTAGGGCTCGGCTCTTGTCTTAGCGGCGCTTTCCGCGACACCGCCCCCTGCGGCGACCTCACGAGCCACCGCCTGCCCGGCCTGCTGCCCGCCAACCAAAGCATAGCGGCTTCACCTTGATGCAAGTCGGCGACCTCGCCATGCCGCAGTGAACAAAGCGGCACCCAAAACATGTCCCTTCTTTTCCCCCGTCGAACTTTCCGATGTCCCCATCCGAGACCGGCCATCGTGCCATGTTCTATACCTTGCAGGAGGCCACAGCCAACACCCCGACGTCCCTGGCCACGTCCAGCCTCTTCTGGCCAACCGCAGCCACTGCCGGCCAGCCACAGCCACCAGCAGCCAGCCGCGGCCAGCCACAGCCGGCCAGAAGTGGCTGCATCCGGCCAGAGCTGGCCAGGAGTGGCTGCAGCAAGCCACAGCTGGCCAGAGATGGCCACAGCTGGCCGCAGCCTCTCCAGCACCTAGACGCAACTCCGTGAAGCCTTGCCGAACCCGTCACGCCAAGCCGACATCCACGACCTCGACGTCGCGCGTACCTCAACTCTCCGAATACCATCGGTGAGCCTCCGAAACTCCGTGACCGGCCTTCGTGCCATTGCCCATATGGGACACAAACGCACACACACACGTGACCGACCATAGCCAAATGGATCCACAACGTCTGAGACGCCGGGGAGGACATGCCGCCTGTGACCCTGACGTGAGCCTCGAAACTCTGGACACCATGCTGCAGATTGACTCATCTTGGACTATAGAATGGCCCTTCGGTTGCTTTAGCGGATCTGTGGAAACCCTAGCTTGTCGCCATCGCTCTGGCCACCTCGAGATGTGAGGATGGGCCGTCGAGAGTCCTTGTGACCTTGTCCATTGCAAGTTGTGACTCCCCTAGACCCCCTCAGTCTCTCTTTTACTTTCTATATACACATCGATACTGTTGTACCCATTACTGATGACCCCATTGTATACGTATCTTTGTAATACAAGACCCATCCATCATAATGCTATGGAATTGTGCTACTCCAGTCTTTTCGAGTTGTCTTGTTGTCGTGTTATTGGATTTCATTGTTGGATGTTGTGTGTGTCTATTTGTGGACTGTGCCTTAGAGCCGGCTGAGGGATCATAATTCGTTCGGATGTTGCGATCGTGGGATTCGTCTCGCCATGGCCGTAATGCCGAGTGTAACTCGCCCTCGCTAGTATAGCTTGTGGTCGCGAGCTCGCCTCGCCATGACTATGGAGCTATACTTCTTTGTTTGCCTTTTATTCGCTCTGCGTGCACAAACCCTTGTATGCTTGTACCCTATATGACCGTCGTGTTTCTTTGATTCTCAGGGTGACAACCGCACTGCTACGAATCCGAGAGATGCCTTAGTGCCAGTGCACCTAGGTCGGATACCCTATGGGTGGTTTGCGCACTTGTGATCTTTATTATGTTGCTCCCTTTCGATGCCGCGTCTAATACCGCGGCGTAAGCATTGGAAGTAGATAATCGCTTTCTGATTGATCTTGCCTTATCTCTCTCTGATAGCCCGCTCTATTCGATTCTGTCTTGTTCATGGCGGGGATCAAAGCATGGACTGTCCCTTTTAGCTAAGCTATAGTCAATGGCATACTTCGGACCGTGAGAGTCGACTCGATCGACCGAGTGAAACCATCTCCACTGGAGATGTGACCGGGAACATGACATAGATGTGCTTAGCTAACCTTTCACTTCTTGGCTCCCGACGTGACTGTCGTGCAGATCGAGAAGACCGTAGCCGCTACTTTGTTTTGCACTGACCACTTCTACTACCACTGGGTGCCATGGCGGGAAAGTTGAAGTACAATAGCGCCAAGTCACAATAGTATTGTCAGATTCTAGTTACTTCTTACGTCCAATTGTGACTTGTCGGAAAAAGGCTACAAGAGCCAAAACTCGTTGTTCTTCCCTTCCTCTTTACTGGGCCCGTCTTCTGATCCCCATCAACTCCATGACGTCTGGGTCGAGAGTACGTGAGCCGTGGTGTTTGCTATGATAAGCTTCGGCTTAAACCATTTATACTCAAAGCCATATTGGCTTGGCCATCCAGCTTGTGCGTAGCAAACCACCACTCTTGTCTCTTTAGCCCGAGGATTCAGACATCCGCCGAGAGGGCTAAGTCGTGTACCTCTTAAATGCCTCTTGTGTCAAGGATCTTCCTGCGTCTTGAGTCCTTTCAAGTATCATGTGTTTTCTTACTTTGTGTGCCGCTTCGCGGGGTAGCTACTTCAAGTACAACAACGCTCGGACCTAGACTCACGAGAGAAAGAGGACGTGGATGAAAGGACCCACAGGATGGAGCCGATCTAACGACTACCCCAACGGAAGGAGAATTGTACCACTACTTCCACGACATCACAGGTGTCATGGCAGCACCCTCTTTTAGAGAATCCTATTAGACATTGCATAATATTTAGAACTGCTAGCGCTTTATATTTATTCCTTTGCTAGTATCTGAATGCATGCTATTGCCTGAGCTTTTAATACTTGATTGCAACCCCTCTACCATGTCACCCAGCTTTGTGCTCATGCTCACTTACTTATATCTACCTGTTTGCTTGCTTGCATTTATATCACCATACTTACTTTAACTCCACTCGCATTGTATCTATGATGTGATCTTTGGTCTTTGAACCCCCCCGGGTATGGTTTGGCTTAGGATGCCGACTTGGTGGATTGGGAGCGTCTTTGCGTGTGTCTTGGGTGCGTGGAGAGTGAGGGTTGTGTCGACCGAGCTGGGATATATGACGAGCTTGAGGCAAGTCATGTCGTGTGATGTGACCTGGGCATCCTATGAGATAAATACCTGTGGTGGGTATATGTGATGTGATATGATGTGTGAGGTGGGATCCCGGGTGTGAGCCTTCGAGAGGTGGAGCCTGTGTGGGGGTGCTTGTGGGTGGCACGTAAAATGGTAAACCCGATGAAGATGTCCAACTTGGTCAGCCCTAAGGACTTATCGGGTACTCGGACTCACCGGGGAATCCTTGCATCCCACTCGCTCTCTCTTATAATGGGAGAGACGGTTGGACTACTTGGTAAGTGATGCCATGGCCGCTAGGTTGGGAGGTGATAGGGTGGGCGGCATAGATGTCGAAGTTTCTATGCCGTTCTAGTCGGCAAGCACCACCGGATGGGCCCGGCACTGCCCCCAGGTCTTAGTGTGCCGGTTCACCGGGGTGACCTAGAGCTATGTGGTAGGATGGCATCAGTCTATCAAGCAAGCAGCCGGAATTTGCCTAGACTAAGGCCTTGTCGAGGACGGCTATCTTGTGGGTATGTGAAACCTCTGCAGAGTATTATGGTTGATCGATCGATACATAAGCCGACTTATCGGCTATGGACCTTTCCTGGGACCTGCTTCACTAGATAGGAGATGTGTCCTTCTTTTCTCCCCCTGTTGTGAGATAGAGCCAGTCGTGGACCATTGAGACAGGCCGAGTAGGAGTTGGCCTGTCGACACGAGTGAGATGAGATGCGGTGGAAGAGGTTGATGGGTTGGGATGGATGGATGAGGTGATGGATGGATGTGTGGATGTGTGTGCTTGGGAATGTGTTAAAACTTGACAAACTATTATATTATTTACTACTTGATGTTACTTTGCATGCGCTAAGGATGCAAACCACAGCCTAAATATTAGGATCGCAGATCCCTTGTTTTATCTTTCCACTAAAACTCATCGGTGTGACTAGCGCACACGCCCCGGGCGGTGTGCGATTTATCGCTTCTCGGAGATGTCGAATAGTAAAGGATTGGGAGGTGTGTCATTTGCGCTCAAGTTTGGAGAAGAAGATGGGATCTACGGCTGCCGACACTACTCTAATGATGCCCGTGAAGGAGGAGCCTTCACCCAACGACTTGTTTCCGCCAACTCTGATGACGAATAGATATGCTTTCGCTAGAATTATTCTGTAATAGATGTGCTCTCAGTAGATGTTGTATGATGTAAAACTTGAAATCTAATGTTGGATGACTGTGATATCTACTGATATATGATAATGTGATGGAATCATTCGTGGTTTTGTTACATTATATCTCATTCTGTGGATTTTCCCTTCGTGGAAAATCGAGGATGTTTCATAATGTTAGTAAAGATTATTCGAAAATCCATTAGCGAAAAGACGACACTCGAATGAACCTTGTCGTATGAGCCTCCATAAACAGTGAGAGATTCAAACCGAACATCGTCGATCGGCTATGGAGCTCGGTACACCATTGCATCTAGACTTGCTTCCTCACTGCAAGTATGGTGACTACATGGTTCGATCACCTATGAGACAATTAATATATGAATATTTGAATAAGACAAACACACAAAGTAACAAGCAGATACATAGAGCACCTCAATCGAATCACACAATATATCAAATTTAACAAAGTAGATGACTGTTCTACTGATTTTTTGACACATTAACTAACCATCAACAATAATATTCATCTGTTAAGATTAAAAAAGAGTGAACTAAAGCTAGCTGATTCTCCATGATAAGCTACACACTACTAGCGAAAAATTGTATAATACCCAGTTTAAATATATGCATAACTATAGTGTATGCACCAAGCCGGTACACTGAACAATGAATCTGAATTCGGAAGACCAGAACTGATTTAGATCACTTAAGACAGACTTACGCAATTAGCACTAAAATTTTCTGCCTTTCCCCTTATTTTTATCAAAATAAAGCATTGAGATTATAAGCTCGCAACAAAATAGAAATCCACATATGTCGGCACAGTATCTTGTAGTGTAAGCATGGTGGTTAGACAGGTGACCTTGAATTGTGGCTAGCTCTCTAGATAATTATGGTAGTTGACAGATGGTGATAGCCCTGTCCATCCTATATATTCTACCATGTTGGAGGTAGTTACTAAAACATAGGGCTCGAGGTATTTTGTGTTCATTAGATCCAACGCAGGCACGCCCCAAAGTGCTAGTGTATTCTACCTTGCTAAACCATTGTTACAATTGATAAGCCTGAGAGAAAGTTATTTGTTTATCTTACATTCACTCGGTGACCCCTCACTATCTATGCCATTAGTTGTTTTCTTTATTTTAGTAGATTACTTTAGTTAGCCCAAATTACCCCCTTTGTTAGTAGGGAACGTATCTAGTGCAAACTAATTTTCCGTGAAAACTCGTGCAAATCACGGCAAAAAAGTTGTCTAAATTCATAAAAAAATCACCGGAGATGATGATATGATGATACACAATCTTATAAAATATTTGTCCAAACTCGATTTTGTTTGTGAGATATAAAAATAACAAATTTCAGAAATTTGTTATTTTTATATCTCTTAGTTTGGATAAGATATTTTACAAGATTGTGTGTCATCATATCAATGTGTGATTTTTTTGATGAATTTAGACGACTTTTTTGATGTGGTTTGCATTGGTTTTCATGGAAAGTTAGTTTGCACTTCTTGTTAGTAAGTGATGGTTCATAGCTCTTGTCATTTAGAAATCATAGTTGTCTTGTCTTAGTAGCTTTCCCGTGAAAATAAATATGATACTTGGTTACTCATCAAGTGAAGTGTTGTATCGATAATTTCTATGTACTTTTGAAATTACCCAATAATCATAAGAAACGTCAACAAGCATAACTTAGCAACTCAGGTCTAATATATAAAAACCATAACTAAAAGTGCTTACCACAATTTAGTCGTGTGTAGTCTTTTGAGATTTGCATCCCCTCATGTTATGTTTACTGAGCATGGTGCGCTAACGCTTGCTTTAATTTATAATAGAAATGAGCTGTTCCAAAAGTACTAGGTGAGTAGTGCTCCCCCAGTCAACCGTCCCGGTGAAATGTGGAGACTTGAAGACAGGAGATTAAGAATAGTTTTCGTTGTGCTTTGTAATAGACGTGCTGTAAATATGATTCGATATATAATAAAATATTCTATTTTATAGTACCCTTCTTTGTCGTTATATGTGTCGTGTAGACATTTTATATATATATATATATATATATATATACATAGCACTTGGTATTCTTGAAAAAACTAGGTACGGTACATTAGTGCCTTATTAATCACCAATCAGCACTTTCTCTAGTTCCATGCGAGTTTGCTAGAAAAAATGTATAGGCTATTCATCCTTCTAGCTATTTAGATCCTTTCACACGGCCGGGGACGCCAGTGCAGCCACGCCCATGATTGTGATCTGGTCTTTGACGTTGTACTCGCCACGTTGCCGGTGCCATGTAGCCAAATGCTGTTGCAGCAAACTCGTGTCTCGGCACTCAGCACAGAGCATGGAGCGTGTTTGGACCGATTGATGGAGAGATGGATTGGAGGTGAGGTTCTTGATCTCGTTCCATGCACATCCCCGCCACCGAACCTCCTTGACAGGAATGACGTCTCCTTCGACGAAGTAATGGAGCACATGGTTCGCCAGGAACAAAGGAGAGTTGTTGGAGCCGATGGTGGACTGGACTCTGGACTCAGGACTGGGTTGGACCGATAGAGTGCAACAGTGACCCAGGCAATTAATCAATAAGAAAATAATTAATTAGCTTAGTGGGCTGCTTTGGGATCCTTACCATTTTTTTAAGGAGTATCGGAGCAGTTGCCATGGAACACAAGAACACACGAAATGAGCCATTAATTTTTTCCAGAAAAAAGTAGTAAGGAACGCACCAGATCAAGATTGCCTCAAACATTTGAAGTTGCATATCCATACAGGGCACGCATCATTGAATGAAGTCCACCAGATTAGGCTAAAATCTATGATTATTTGGTATAGATGCCCCTTTCATAATTTTGGGATTTTTCTCCATATCTGAAGTGAGAAGTCATTAAGTTTTTGTTAGAAATGAGTAGTGCCTAGAACACATGAAGAAGGCCACAAGGCTAGGCCATCCTCTATAAGTAGTATCCATTTTGGCCTTTTGGTATGTAGCACACCAGCACTTCTTTATAATCATTATGTCGTTCTACAAGAAACTAGCTAGCAATTGTTGGCTTCGTCTTGACCTTGGTCCTTGTGTCACACCTTATGTATAGAGATTATTTCGTACAAGTTTCCAACAAAATTTAAATTTATACGAGGCTTGTAGGAAGTGTTGCTTCAATCGGCAAATATATATAAACACACTAGTAATTGTTAGCAGTGCCATAATTTGTTTTGAGGTTTTAGGCATGGAGGCGGCTGCAAAGAATGTGCAGTTTGACATTGAACGGATCCCATTGCGGTGGAAGAAACACTACCGCCACAGACGCATCATGCAATAAGGGTTGCAAGGAGAGTGGCTACATGAGTGGCTATTGTGACTACAACGGAATTTGGTCTGCGTGTATTTGTCGCAGACGATGTGCAGCGGAGCAAACCACATATGCCAGGAACCCAAGCCCGCACCTGAGACGAACTAGCTAACGCCCGAGATATGATTGATGCCAGATATTTAGACACCCACCATATATTTAAGAAATAAAATCAAAACATATATTTGGATCATTGTTATGCACATCTGTAGACTGTAATCCAAATTTATCAACCAACTAGCACAGTTAGTTTAGTTGTAAAAAAGTTCGGCATGTATCACCCCGTTGATTAGATGGAGTCAGCTGCACAAAAGAAACAGCGGTGGGAGCACCACCCTAAAAAACAAAAATAAGGTGCAAGAAAGTCAGTTTTAAACTGAGTATACACAGCGGTGGAGCTACAAACTTGTAGTAAAGATAATACCCCATGTGTTGATGTGGTAACTTCCGTCGCAAGACAACTAATGGGCACCCAACTAAAAACCAAAACCATGATACATGGATATGGTAAGCTCTCTGACTTAATAATCACTATGCTGCTTTGAATCATAATAGAGTAATGCAGGTCCAGTCAATGAGCAGTGTCAAACTGCCAACAGATCCTACCGAGAAAAGGATAAAGGAGCTCGCTTACCACAGCGCGAGGTGGAGCGGCGGCAAGTGCGGCGCTGGTGTAGATGCGAAAAGAAGTGCAGCGGGGACGGAGGCTTTTATCTGCTTGCAAACCACAGCGAGGCGGTGAGCGAGGAAACCCCGGCGAGGCGTGGCATGGACGGTGGACAAGTGGGGATCCCCTTCACTTTCCACTGCCTGTCTCTGTCATCAAGCAGATAAGCAATCTCCACCCAGTAGAGGCAGAACCAAGGAGGGCCGGCAGGGGCCGTGCCCCCCCCCCCTACTACACAAAAAAACAATTTTTTTTTCTATGAAAAAAATCAATGAAAAAATCAATTTTAAATTTAAAATTCAATAGAAATAAAAAATTCAATGATATATCTAAACTTTTTTTCCATTCACCTAATTACAATGTGTCATATATTACTTGGTCCCCCTTATTCAAAAGTGATGGTTCCGCCACTACCTCCCAGAATCTCTTTCCTCCGCCATCTATCTCTGTCATCAGCGATTCCTCAGATTCCTGAGTTAGTCCAAATCTGAATCTGATTCCGGCATTTGCTCATTTTTAGAAGAAGTGCTGTTTGATTAGATCCAGTACTGGGCTGCTGGATTTGCCACATCACCTAATAATAAAAATAATGTATCACATTGTCAGCGAATCCATTGTCGTCTAGTCCGGTTAGGATACCTGGCTTTCACCCAGGCGACCCGGGTTCAAATCCCGGCAATGGAATATTTTTCCCTTTTTCGTTTTTTTATCTCATGTCAGCCCAGCTCTCTCTGGCCTATACGGAAGAACCAGATCCTATGACATCACTTTTTGCACAATCAGGTGGGGTCAACACTAGTCCATTGGTCCACTGATTCTAAAGCTAGTATATGCGAAGTCCTTCCTATCACCATTGCATCTGTGGAGAGGTGTTTTTTAGCCCAAAAAAAAAATATTTATGAGGAGATACTATTAAAATTTTTGCTATGACAAAGGAGATCAGTTTGTTGAGGACTATTAACATGTGCCAATTGTTTCCAATTTATATAAATAATAATAATATATGCAGATGTTTCGTAAAATCCCATTTATTTTCATTTCATATGAGAAACGCAGTCCTGTTAATGAATGAATCCAAACAGGTCCATGGGCCTGATTTGCGAAGGCCCGCACAATCCTGGGTCGTGGGCCGGCCAACCTGCTTCTGGTCGGACGGCCCATGGTCCGCCTGACCCGCATCTGACGTCATGCCAGCCAACCGCATCGATGAACAGAAGAGTTTCTTCCTCTTCCTCCTCCCTGTCGCCGTCCTCCTCTCTCCCCCCAATCTGCTCGGACTCTGATCGGAGCGGAGAGGAGGACGCCCATCCAGCCAGCTCGGACTCGACCTCTCTCCTTCCTCGGTAAGGCGACCGGCCTCGCTTCGGCGGATGTGGATTGTGCTATGTTTCTTTTCCTTGTCCTACGCGACGAATTCCGCTCCATAGGAATATAGGATCTCTTATCTTTCCCAGCTGCCGCGAGCGAGGAATCAAATTCTTCGAAGCCTTTCTTTGTCCTCCCCATCAGATCGTGTCGGATTCGGTTGCTTCACGGTGGGTTGCTACAAATCCAATCCATACCTCTGCCCGTGGCCCCGGTTCATTCGTCTTGGACCGATTGAATTACCAAGTAGTAGCTGTTGGTTGTTCTTCCAGGGGAGGAAATGATGGAGTTCGGGATCGTGAGGAAGCCCTTGAGCCTTCTGGAGCTCTGCGTCCGGAAGGCCATCGACAACCTCCGCTACATGGGCTGCGTCGACGGCGTCGAGATGGATCTGCTCAAGCGCATCCTGCCGCATTGCACGCTGGACCAGCTCACTCTCATCGAGAGCGAAACCGAGGTCAAGCCCAATTTTCCATTGATTCTTCTGTTTCGCTTGGTGCTAGTGCTGCATTGTTCTCGAATTCTTCCTTGGCGGTTGGATTATGACTGAACTGCATGCGTATGTATCTGTGGCTGGCCTTGTTGGAACAGATGGATCTTAGCTCGGTAACTGATCCGCTGTGGAAGCGATTCTATTTTCGAGAATTCGGTCAGGAGCATTCGAACAAAGTTGTCGAAAGACTGAAGAACCTGAAGGAGACTAGGCCAGACGTGAAATACACATGGAGGAAGCTCTTCGCGGTAAAATTCGGTTCCTTTCTTCATTTGCCAGTACTTCTGATATGCTGACATAATTGGTTGCTGGGAGTTTTATGTTTGAAGTAAATGATCTTCAGCCTGTACTGTACTAACTTGGTTCCTGAAACTTTTGTAGGCGAGAAAATTGAAGCAGAAGGAAGCTGAAGATGAGATGGTTGAGAAATTCACAAAGAAGATTCAGGCAGAGAAAGCTGGTAAGTCTTGACTTTGTTGTGGAGTTAAATTAGTTGTGTTTTGACCTTTTCAGCCCAGTTTCAATGGGAGAATACACATTACATTTGGCGGCCTTGACATTTGAGAGTTTTAGCCTACTGTCAGTGTTAGTACAGCAGAATATCACTAATACTTTCTTCCTCCTCTAATTCCTAGAGAAAGCAAGCAAACAAATTAAACTTTGTACAAAGGTGCCTCCAAGCAGCAAAAGAAGTTTCTTTGGAGGTAATTTCCTGTTCCTGCTAAACTTCAGTTCACTCGGGTATTTCCCGTACTGGTCTAAGGATATATTCTTGCAGGAAGTGGACCGAGCAGTCTATCCAATTGCAGCTACAAGAGCCCTATACTGAAAAAGGCTAGGATGGAGGCTGACAGGTAATGGTTACTCTTGGTGTTTTATGGTCATAAATAGAAATTGCTATTTCTGAAACTGTCATTCTGTTATGCAGTCGAGTGAGATTGCAATCTGCTATCCAAAAGAATACTTTTTCAAGGTTTGCCCCATTACTATGCTACTATCAGTCCATACCGACATGAATGGTTTCAGCAAAATGCACTTTCTATCGTGAAAATTTATAATTTCAACCTCTCATGCTGCAGGTCATCTCAGCCGATAAGGATGACCTCTTTCAGTGGACAGCCAGTGAGAACAACTACCATTCATAGACCCAATTCAACCACCACCATCACCAAACCGATTGGTGCGAGCAGGATTCATAGACCCGGTTCGACCATCACCAAACCGATGGGTGCAAGCAGGCAAATTCAGAATAAACCCAATTCAACCATCACCAAACCCATGGGTGCAAGCAGGCAAATTCAGAATAGACCCAATTCAACCATCACCAAACCCATGGGTGCAAACAGGCAAATTCAGAACAGCAGGCCCAAATTCTAGAAAATGGTTTGCTGCGACATCACAAGGTTCTCTCTGCAGGAAGCTCAGGTCCTCTGCAGGAAGCTCATGTCTCCTCTGCTGAAAGCATCTCCTCTGTACAAGCTGTGTTACTTCCCACACCCCCAGTTGTGCACTTGGAACTGTATCTCAAAGGGAGTAGCACACCGTAGCCAATTTTTCTAATTTTTCTACAAAGGAGAGATGGCCAGACGGGCCAATTGTAACATATAAGGGCATATTATCAATATTTGTAACAAAACAATTTCTTGTATTAATGAAAAAAAGGGTTTGTTTCTTGGTTTCTCTTTAGCGAACAAATGTTTCATGAATTTTATATATAGTATCAAAAGTAGAGAGAGAAGGCCAAACATTGGCATCTATTTTTCACATCAAATACAATCTCCAGAACTGAAGCAAATGACATTTTTGAGTAACTACAAAATTCAAAACATGAAAAATGCAATGGTACCCAGAAACAAAGGGGCATCAAGTAAAGAATCTCTAGAATGGTAATTTGTATAAAAAACAATCAATATTGAATCTTACAACAGAGAAATAATACTGAAGAATTACTATTAAATTAGCAAAACTCATCTAATAAGAAAATATGGGTCAAAACTTGACTCTGAATTACCCACTTGGTCCTCTGGCTTATCTGATGATCTGAAACTCTCATGTGATAATTTTAAAGAGCGTAAAGATTACAAATCAAAGGGTTCTTGAGGAATGTTGTGATAAACCCTTCAAGGTTTGAAAATTCTTGCAAATAAATTGCATAGTTGTCCTCCAATTGTTCCAGCGAGCCAGATTGGGTGAGCGCATATAAGCCTAGCAGAACTGCGTACACTGATATGAACACATCCTTGTGGTTACCTATGCCGCCAATCCAATTGTTCTCCCCCTCTTTCTCAAGATAGCCACCAGTCAGTGATGTGAGCTGGTTTAAAAAGGTCTCCCTCCAATTCTGCAGGAACAGTTTAGTTTTTCCTCCTGCTTCCATCTGACATTTTAAATGCAAAAGTTTTTGAATATTTGAACAACAGATTTGACATATCAAAAGCTTCTCCTCATGGTGGTTATCTATTTCTTTATCAAAAATCTGACGGACCAAATCGCTACGGGAGTTCAGGGTGTTTCCAGTGTCCAAGACTATCCTTAACAAGAATTCAATGTATTTCAGCCAGTGGCCAAATAAAGAAGTTAAATAGTCCAAGCTTAATTCAATGACTCTATCAACTTGTAGTGGTGTGGAATCATCACAGAAGGTATTAGCTGAACCCTTAGCGATTATTTTCTGAATATCCTTTGCAAGTTTTTGTCTCAGATAGGCATCCTCATCCTCCAGCAACTGAATACATACAAACCATAAGTCAAGTATCTTGCATGTATAAAGACTGATAAATTCAAAAACGCTAGCTTCTGTGCACTTCTCTTTTATATGTCCTTCATCAAATTCTGAAGGAGAGTACATGTTGGACACAGATGAAGCAACATAGTTTGCTTCTTCAAGAAGACCAGAAGCAACAATTGCCTCAGCAGCAGCCCGTCGAGCATTCACACTTTCCGATGGTTCACTTTGGTTCTTGACAAGAGCTACAAACAAGTTTACTCTAAGCATGGCATCAGATAATCTATTCCCTTCATTGATTCTGACAAAGGATGCAGAGATCTCACTGGTCTTGAGACAATCCATTGAAACACCGCCCTTAGTGAACAGTTTCATGCACATACCCATGCAACATAAAACTATTTCTCTGGTTTTTGCATGTGACATGGTGCTGTTTAAATGAACTAACCTGTCCCACAAGGACACAAGTGTGCTAGAATCTTCTCCATTGTTGAATGGGAATTCCATGTTCCATGAAAAGATGATCTTCAAATTATAATAAAGGCACCTAGGGTGTTCTTCCACAAATAACCGTTCCATTAAAGCAGGCTGCAGATTAACTCTTGCCCACTGGTGCAAAATGTTTTCTACACCACCATGTCTGATTGATTTTGTGAACCAGAGAATCCTCTTCAGCACTGTAATTCTAACATCATATGAAGGATCAGTGAGACATGACATAATCTCCTTGTGTACTTCATGAATGGAGTAGTCCTCTCTAGGTATCTCTGAAGTTGGTTCACCAAGTATTTGCAATTGCACATCTTCATCGTTAGTTTCATCATTTTTCTTAGAAAGACCAACACAGCTCAAAAATGATTCAGTTGCTTGTTGTTTTAGTTCAATACAAGTTGGATCATGGAATGCGTACTGGGTTGATGCTGTGTTGCTCAAGCACTGGGAACTTAACTCCAGCAGCAATGCCTGAATGACTTCAGTATGTCTGCTTTTACCTGTCCTTGCAACATCAAGCATGAGGTTCAATACCCGCAAGTAAGATGTAATTACAACAGGGCATGCACATAATTTTGTGCAGCCAAGCCAAGAACATCTTGAGAGAACTTCCAGTAGTAGGCCAATAATCTGATCCTTCGTGCTACCATCTGTCAAACCTCTAAAGTTGTTATCCAGAAGAGAAGCCAACTGCAGCAAAAGGCCATGGATTGAATTGAATGACTTAGAAAGCCGAAGCACATGTCCATTTCCCATATTAGCTGATACGGCAGGATCAGTATGCTGAACACTGTGAGTCATTGCTTTGTGATCTCCATGAGGTAAATTATCCAGTATATCACTAACAACGTGCTGCAGTCTCTCATTAGATACCAAACCAGTTAATGCCCTTGATGCAAGGATACGGACCCGGTAGTTACTCTGGGTAGCGCATCTTTGGATGAAATGCAAAAGCAAAAAAGGGTCTAAAGAATCATCAGTTCCACAGCTTATAGGTGAAGGCTTAAGTCTTGATAAAAGAATAAGAATCGGACACAGGCTAGGGTGTATTGCTTTTGTAATGTGTGACTCCAAATTGCTGGACACTCCATCAGCTAGCTGTTCAGTTGCGATACGCAGTTCACTAGAAAGGAAAGGATGAAGGGCTGGGTACCTACATAAGAAAACAAGGAATAAATCTCTATTGAAAAGCTGACCTCATTTACTTACATACAAATTAGTTTGAGCACTTAGGATATTCATGCTTCACCACAAAGAGATGCAATAGTAGAAAGTATTTTTTTCCAAACACACAGGAGAGCTGTGTATCTTTGTATCAAAGAGAAAAAAATACAACTATCTGACCTCAAAACAGCAACAGTGCTAATTTTCTGATCAATTTACCCATGTCCATGTATCATGTAAAAGATACTGAATTGCTCAACCAGAAAAAAGGTTACAAACTTCATATTTGCGACACATTAGGTTTCTATCTTTCACAAAGAGAAGTGATGCGGTATAACTTCACATGAACACAATAATCAGATTGCAAACTATGTATAAACATTAGAAACTTACCTGTGGAAGAATTCAAGGCCAGTTAAAGATCGTCGTGCTGATTCACGCTTCTGTACATTCAGAAACCCAACCATGCGACGAACTAGTGCAGTATACGCAAGGCAAGCTGCATTGCGCACTTCCCAGTAGGGAGATGAAAATGCACGTATAGCAACTATTGTTGCATCAGCACTGAAACCCGAAGTGTCAGTTGCCAGATTTGCATCGTTGAAGGCAGCTCTAAGCACATTGAACACATGCACGGTGGGAACAACACCCTCATCTCGGCTTTTAGATAGGTTACCATTACAATGTACATTTATTGTAGTTTCTGATTTTGATTCCAATAGCTCTCCAAGACCATCTTTCATTACTCCATATCTCTGGTTGGAGTCTTTCTGGAAATTAGCTAAAGAGTTCTTAGCAAACTCTATCAGCCATTCTAATGCCCTTGGAAGTAGTTTCTTTGGTGTTCCTTCTGGCTCTGCCAGGAACAGGGCGATAAATGCAGCAGGAATTCCTGCACTCCTCCTTATCAAATCATCCACAGTTTGCCCTTTAGCAATTGTCCTATCCATTAGTAGCACCATCCATGATTCTGTCATTTTGCACAGCCTGTAATAAACAAAAAGAAAGATCCTCATAAAAGTGTACAAAAATAGCTTGATCAACCTAGGTGGCATTGTAAATATGAAATAGGCACCCAAATTTGTGTATACAACTGAGTTGGGGGGGCTGTACACCCACACCTCCCCACCAACTGAGCTAGGCACAGTTCCACACAGTAAGTATACAAGTTATCAAAAGTTTATATTTACACATGATATGCAATTGTAGACTATGTACTCACATGCAAAATTTGGGATGCATACTCAAACTAGAAAAAAATCATACGAAAATGACAGTTTAGTTACATGCACCTGAAATTTGCCATTTTCATATGAATTTTTCAAAAGTGAGTTTGCATCTCAACATTTCCATGTGAGTAGATATTTGTATGCACCATGGATGTGCCAAATTTCAGATTTTTTTAAACGACCACAATACATTTTTTGAATTGGTTTCCATGTTTCCACCTAGTAGTAGTTTCCACCACATATTTTCCCAGTTTCAACTCCAGTATTACATATACATGGCATCAGGTCCAATAAACACCAGAATTAAGTAATGACACCTATTATACCATGATTCCATTACTACAATAAGGCTGTTATGGACGGAGTTGGGGATTGAGGGAAGAGTTGAGCGAGCGGCGGCTGTGGATGAGCTACAGTACCCGCGGTGCTACAGTGTCCGCGGGTACTGTTCATGCGGTGGCAGTGGCTGTGGAAGATGCTGAGAGCGGAGGCTAGGGTTAGGGGCGTTGGGGACGCCGGCCGCCGGGCTTTGCCCATGGCCGGCAAGAGAAGGGATTTCCTTCTAATCTCTTTGATTCTAGATTGATACATCTCCTCTCATTATATAGAGAGGTTTGACTTAGCCCCTAAGCAAGCGACTAATTAACCCTAATGGGCTAAGGCCCAATTGGCCCTTGACTCCTCTAACAAAGGCATTTATAAATGATTCAAACATCTGTCTGTTTTACTTTGACAGTTATGAATTTCAACCTTCACAATATAGCAAATTATTGGTGTGCAGAGTCCATGCATATATATGCACCAGCAGTTGATTCAATTGTTTATACATATGGAACAGATGAAAAATTTGTAGTGTGTTGTTCTGTGATGCGTCACAAACTCAGGGCTTAAATTTCACTAATTATGTAAACATTCTGAATCTAAATAGAAACTGTAACATAAGATTTGATGCATATGAATTCCCATCTTTGGTGAAGAGGTTCAGGAACAGGCCTCTGTAAGAATTGAACATACCTTGAATCATTTGAGCAAAGAAGACGGTTGCAAAGGGCAGTAAATCCAGCCCTTGTTTTATCTATTGCACCATTATGCTTCATTTTAAGAAGAACCTGTAAAAAATGATCACCCATCATCTTTAACTGGCCCACGTCAAGAATTTCTTCAGACATGCTTGTCTCCTTAGTACTGTCAGGCAAGCCATTCTGAGATGAAGCTGAATGAGAACAGCCAGGCAATGGTATCTTCCTGATGATGGTTCCAAAAAGTAAACTGACCTGAAAAGTAAAATGGAGAAGTTACATCATAGAAACTTAAAAAGACATTTAAACATACCTGCAATGCCACAGTAATGTGAAACTGAAATAAATTAAACAGCTTCAGTTGCAAGTTAGTATAGCGGACGGCTACGTGTTATAGTCGAGGATGTACTTATACTACCCTAAATAGGATCAATTAATGCGGTGCATTTTTCTTAAGGCAATTCTAGGGAAGACCTTGAATCAAAGGGTTTGTTCCTGGCAGCATTCTTTATCTTGGCGTAGATTGGTTGGGGTGATGCCATGGGACTGGAATTGATGCCATGCATATAGTATGATCACAGTATGATGGTAGCATACCACAGGTCGTGGCATTTGTGCAGTTATTCAGCTTATCAACAAACTATGGAAAAAATCCAGCATTCCAGGAAAAGAGGGCAACAAACTGGAAAAAATCCAATTAAGTGGTCTAAAAAATAAACTCATTACCTCCTTCATAGCAAGCCAGCAACCAACCATAACAACTTGTTCGGCTGGTTTGCCATTACTCCCTGGTTTTGTGTTCTTCTCCTCTCTTTCTGAACTGGTAGTAGGTTGATCTTCCTCATATATATCTGAGAGGAAGGAACCATCATCAATCACGTCATCCATGTCATATGGCAGACTCAATGCATCTGAAGAGACCACCCACAGAGCCACTGAAGTTACACGCATTATGAGTTGAAGCAGTTTTTCTACCAGGCACCTCATTTCAGAAATGCATGATTGTACTAACTCAGAGTTCCAATCCATCTCATCAAATGTGTAGCGCAGAGTAAGAAGAACTCCATGAACAAAGCTCTTCTTGCATGCTTCAGAGAGATCCCTCTCACCCTCTTCGACAACAGTACAGAGCCATTGAATGAGTGAAGATATATACTGTGCAACTGGGTTTTGACTAGTAACTTCAGTATCTCCATGCATAGATTGTGTGTAACATTCAAGGCAATCACTTTCTTTAGAAAATACAAGAATAAATCCAAGCTCCAAAACATACTTCCTAAATATAAGGCGGAAGGTTAAAGCACCAGCATCACTTTCCCGGACTCGTGGGCTTAGAACAAGTTTTTTTGCCCATCTGATAACATCATTTATGGATGTACTCAAGGAAATCCCAGGAAGTGGTGTTGGGAACTGCAGTAGAATGTGAAAAGAGTTTTCCCTTAATCTGTCCCAACTATCAATTATAGACCCTACAAATGAAATTGTTGAATCTGGCGATATTATGCTGTCATGGTAAGGATAAAGATCAATTTTCCCTTCAGAGCGGCAAATAGGCCATACATCTAGTAGTGTAAGAATAAGCTCCATTGCAATTGTTTTCCTTTCATAAGGGCCAGAGGGGTAACAAGAATTAAACAGAAAGGAACTCAGCCACTTCATGAATTGGAAGAGATCTTCAGCCCTCTTGACAACAGTGGACTCAGAAGTATCAATAGAGTCAGTTCCTTTAATACTAGACGTTAACGATGGAACCCATGACCCCTGCTTTACCTGTCTGTCAAGTGCAGTTCGCACCCTAGCAAAAAACTTGCGAAATAAACTTGTCCATTTCATTTGAAATGCTGTTGAGCTACAACGCATATTCAATGGAACAGCTTCTTTGAGCAAGCTCAGTTCCAAGGAGGATGGAAGACTTGATGTCTTTGGGTTTAGAAAGAGGGATTCAGCTGCATCTATACGGAGACTTTCATCGCTGTGTGTCAGTGCCAAAGCAAACCAATTAACAGGAACTGTTACCTTAATCCCTTTAACAGATATAACTGCAGCACCCTTACTATCGGTCTGCTGAGGCTGTGACAATTCGTCAGGATCCAAATCAATGTCCCCTTCAACAAGAGCCAGATTTCGTGAGACCTTAAGCAGAGAAACCAGTGCAGCTATACATTGGTCATTTTTCAAAACAACATCTAGCTTAGTTTCCTTTGTGCTAGGGCCAATGGAGATGAATCCAAGCATTGTGAATATGCTCTCTGCATCAACTTCAATTAGAGCAGGTAAAGCATACGTATTTAAGTTAGAACGTAGTTTTGAATTTCCAGATACAAGTCCCCGCATGAAAGGAGGCAAGCACAAAGCTCTGAAGGCATCATATCCTAGCTCAATACCATCATCATTCCAACATTCACCTCTTAAAGTCTCCAAGAAGGATTTTAAAAATGTTGTGGCAGCACAACAAACATCATCATCTATGTACGCATAAGCTGTTTCTGAAAGCAGATTTGATTTCAATATTAGAAGAGATTTGGCACCCAATCGCTTTGTCAAAGAAGCTAGAGGGACGTATCTCCCTTTGCATCGTGGACCTAGGCGAAGTAAATCATTTGCAATATTGCAAAGGAACAATTTGCTGCTATGTTCATAGTCTTCTGATGCAATACACAATTCAATATCTAAAAGGAGATCAAAGATCAAATGCACTTGTTTTACTGTCTGACTCAGAGGATCTTCCAGGTTGCGCCATATGATTCCCAATATGCGGTTGACAACATCTCTTGAAAAAGGCTTATAGTCCCCAGAGAAGTCAGTGAAATCAGATGAAACCAATGTCTTTATCTGCTGCAAACATATTTGTGTCACTGTAAGAGCATGGAAATTGAAGTGGCTATCAACTGGGTTCTCACAATGCTTGCAAAGCTCAGGTAAAATTCCATCATACAAAATAGTCCATGAAGTTCCATTGGAATAAAGTTGGCGCATGTTGAGTATTGTCCTTGGAATAGATGTCAAAATCCCTCTTAGCAAACAAAGTCTACTCAAAACTGAAAGATCTCTGATTTGTTCAAACAGATCAAAGTCCGAAAATACATTGTGCACAGACTGATTTTTTCTATCTTCATAATTTGGACAGATGCCAAATAGACCTTGAGAAATAAACCAGGAAATCTCCTCTGTGCTCATGAAAACCTGAATTGCAGCACAGAAGCTCACTCCAGAGGCCACCAGACAATCCCTCGAAAAGGCAGATGACTTAAGAACAGATAGTATTGTCCTGACAGCACTCTTGAAGACACTTGACGCCTTGTCAAGGTCAGTGAACTTGGACGGATACCGCTGCAGCAAGTAGTACATGCAAGACATGGCCTCCTGGCACTGCTCCATAACGACTGGAGATGGCCGTGACCCTTCACCAATGTCTTTAGTCACTCCATCAAGCCCATCAACGACATCCAGTGCCATGATCTCTGCACACCTCTCTACTGCCTCATCCAAAAATCCCAACTTTGGGTACCCAATAAGCGACAAGGCTGCCCGAGACACCATAAATCTCTTCTTTGCCTTACTACCAGAGCCACCATACTCCTCACAGAGCAAGGCAAAACACCCACTAATCACTGTGGAGAATTTCTTGCACTTGGCAAGCACTGATATGAGTGTCCGGTGGAGAGGGAGGGAATTCTCAAGGAAGAGGATCTCCAAATAAAGCTTTGTGGCAGCGAGCACTGCATCATCAGGAATCCCTGTAGTGGACAGAAACTGCACATAGGCCGAGGCAAGATCCTTGACCGCAACAACTTGCGAGTAAGTGGAGGTCAGGGAAATCAAGTCGTTCAATCGGACATAGAAATTGGACGAGGAGACCTCCACCAGCACGGCAGCTAGGGCATCATGGTAGTGTTTTGGGAACACAATCGAGGTGTAGGTGTACCGGTGCCGATGCTGCAGTGACCGCCACTTTGCAGACATTCTTCCCCCAAATTAGCTCCTTGACTTCAATCTGAAGGATAACAATGAACAAACAAAAT
Organism: Chrysopogon serrulatus; assembly: GCA_015844335.1. Classification (NCBI taxonomy): domain Eukaryota; kingdom Viridiplantae; phylum Streptophyta; class Magnoliopsida; order Poales; family Poaceae; genus Chrysopogon; species Chrysopogon serrulatus. The sequence continues at coordinate 50,127 of JADLZL010003985.1, forward strand.
TGAAACTTCAGTAAAACCACATTGGATTCTTAAACAGGCATACATAAGAAGCAGAAGCCAATTGATTCACCTGAAGTCAGTACAGTTCCGTCAGAAGTGTTCCTCCGGGAATTTTTGAAATAAACCTTCCCTCCCTAACAAATCACACAGAGCTAGTTCAGTAGATTTTCAACAGTGAGAACACAGCAACGAAGAACGAACTACTTTTTTTTTTTTTGAAATTAAGAACGAACTACTTGGGCTGCATTAGAACACGCCTTCTACTACAGATAGCGTGAACAGGCAATCAGAGATTTCAAGGTCGGCGATATTCGGCAAACAAATAACCTTCAATCCTGTAGGCAGCCGTGCCGCTCCTCCTGGCAGGCGGCAGCACCCGGCAAGTGGGCTCGGCAGCCCGGCGAAGAGCAATCGGGGTCAGGCGGCCAGCGAAAGCAGCAAGAAGCAAGGGACAGCAGGCTGCTGCAGCGAGAGGAGGCGGGAGCGGGGGTTTAGGGTTTGGTCCTCCGATTCTCTCTCTTCCCCCCTCGGCCCTCGCGAGTCGCGAGAGTGTTTTCTGCATCGACCTGACCAAAATACCCCTACGCCTCCGCACACCCCACCTGTGCTTTGAGATTCGCGCCGCTCTCCTCCCACCTCGTCTCTCCCGCGGACTCGCCGGCGAACGCCTCTTGGAGATGCCGCCCGCCGCGGCCACGCTCCTCCGGTGGGCTCCGGCGGTCCCATTCGCGGGCCGCCATACCGCTGTTTCCCGCTCAGGCATGGCGCGGCGTCTGGTGACAGCGAGCGCTGGGGCCGGCGCGCGGGCGCCGGCGTACGGCGGGCTGCTGCTCGACGCCGGCGGCACGCTGCTGCAGGTCGCGCGGCCGGTCGCCGAGACGTACGCCTCCATCGGCCGACGCTACGGTCCGTACGCCTCCGGCCCTCCCGAAGAATCTACCACCTCGCACTTTCCTCCCTCCTCTTGGATGTCTCTCTTGCTCTGCATTTCGTCAAACGTTTGGCGTGTCGTCTCGTAGTGTTGCTGACTTTGGTCGCTCTCCAGGTGTGACGAAGCCTGAGAAGAGAATTATGGAGGGGTTCAAGCGGGCGTTCTCGGCGCCATGGCCCAAGACACTCAGGTACCAGGTAATGGACATGAGTGAGACGCGCAGGAATTGCATTCGCATGGCTTGAAATTGTGTCGTGGTTGCTCTCGAGGTGACGTTGTGTTGGGTTTGGACTGTAATTGCAGGGAGATGGGCGGCCATTCTGGAGAATTGTCGTGGCAGAGGCGACCGATTGCACTGATGATGATTACTTCGAAGAAGTTTATCAGGTATGCCTCATGTTGTTTGACCTTCTGGGAATGTGTAGTCGTAATTGTTAGCTAAGGTTGTTCGAATGAATACCTTTTTTGTGAATCAGGGTTGACTGGAGTATTTGAGTATGTATTAGTGTTTGGTATCTGATTAAAGAAACTCATGATCTGACATGCTATCTTTTATTACCTCACTATAGTAACTACAATGACAATGTTCTGACTACTGTTAGTGAACAAGAAACTCAGGCAATAGAGCTCACCGCTCTTAAATATATTTAGCTTTTCTAAGTTGAAGGAAGCATTCCAGTTACTTGGTATGTCAAATGTTCAAAACCATACCATGTAGCTAATGGATGGATTATTGTTTCTTTCAGTATTATGCACATGGAGATGCTTGGCATTTGCCTGTTGGAGCAGACACAGCACTGCGTGAGCTGAAGGATGCTGGAGGTTAGAAGCTACTTCCTCTGTTCTTGTTCTTGATTTTTCATTTCTCATCAGTTGTTTACGGCAATTAATATCTGCTTTCCACATTCAGGCCCTTATCTTATTCCATCACCAGGAATGGCTAATATTAATGTGTCTCAATTTCAGTTAAGCTAGCTGTTGTATCTAACTTTGATACAAGGCTACGGAAATTACTTAAGGACCTTAATGTCGCCGATATGTAAGTACCTCTATAAACTAGTCTATCTAATTAATTACTTCAGTCGTACTTCAATATTATATATTTTTTACATATATATTGTTTTCTGAGTAATGACTAGTATATGTTAACAGACCTTGAGCTCTCCAGGTTTGATGCCATTGTGGTATCATCAGAGGTCGGATATGAGAAACCTGCTCCAGAGATCTTCAAGATAGCATTAGGTATAAACTCAAATCCCATTTGTGAAGGGTCATGGAGTTTTTTCTGTAGAACTATTGAATGTTGTTGTTTTCTGTTTGTCAGATCAAATTGGTGTGGAAGCCAGCAGGGCAGTGCATGTCGGAGATGATGAAACTGCAGACAAGGCGGGTGCCAATGCTATAGGACTTGAGTGCTGGTATGCAGCGTACTTTTCCTTTGTGTTTCATATTCCGACCATGTTAAGTCTTCATTTTGGGAAAATGCGACTGGATCGCTGATTACTTCGTCATTTTCTCTGATGTAACTGTTTTAGGCTGTGGGGTGAGGATGTGAAGACATTTTCAGAAATACAGGAGCGGATTCTGACTACAGATGATCCTCAATGAGTCCACATTTGGCATTCTTCAGGACCAACACGACAGTTGTTTCTTTATTTCTTCCTTCTTTTCTCTTCTCTTGTGCTGGCATCTCCATTTTGCTTTCATGAAATAAGCTCATGCCATGACTAGAAGTGCTGCTGTTTCTTCACATTCTTCTTGCATGGCAGCAGTCCATGCAGAACTGCAGATGAATCATGAGTGATTCTGCTTGCAATGTTATTTGCAAGTGAAATATTTTCCTAAGTGTATACCTGACAGAACAGAGAACACACATGTGAAAATGTTGGATACTGCTGCTGCTGACATGGATTGGTGCAGAGATGGAATGTACGCGTAGCCTCAGACTACAGCTACGAGCTTATTGTGACTACAGCTACGAGCTTATTGTGTTGTGTGTACAAAGCTCTATTATTATGATCGTATAGGAAGGACTCGACAGGCTCTGGAAATGGGCAGGAAGAGACGAGGATCAGAAGATGATATCCTCGTCCCTGCCGCCGTTGTCCAGCATGCTCTCCGCAGTGCCAACAGAGACGCCGCGCTTGAGCGCGACCTCGCCGGCGACCTTCTCCTCGGCGTAGCGCCTGGCGGCCTCCTTCTGTCGCTCGAGCTCCCGCTGCTTGTACGCCTGGACCTTCTTGAGGCGGAAGAACTCCTCCCGCTCGTGCTCGTCCAGCTCGCCCCTGATGTAGGTGATGGTGTTCTCCAGGCGCGGCACCACCACGCTCTCCAGCGCGTTCACGCGCCGGTTGGTGGTCTTGATGGCGGCGTCCAGCGTCAGGAACGTCGTCTGCAGCGACGCCAGCTCCACCAGCACCTCGAGCGCGCGCGCGCGTGCGCCGCGCGGCACGCCGCCACCTGCTGCCCGCCGCCGGCGAGCCCCGCGAGCGACAGGCCACCGGACGCTGCGGCGGCGGCGCCGCCGTCGGCCTGGAAGCTCTCGAAGCGCGGGAGGCGGACGCCCGCGATGTTGTCCTGGTGCGCGCGCGCACGGCTGGGGGGCCGGAGACCGACTGCTGCACGACGTGGCGCAGCGGCGCGCCCGCCACGTAGAGCGCCTCGGCCAGCGAGAGCGAGGCGGCGCGCATGGCGTCGCCCATGGCGTCCCTTGGCGGACACGATGCGCTTGAGGATGGCGCGGAACTGCACCGTCAGCGCGTCCGACTTCTTCTTGAGCAGCGCGTGCCCACGGCTGGCGCCGGTCAGCCGCGCCTTCACCATGGCCAGCGTCGTCACCGTCGGCACCACATTCAGGCGCTGCCCATGCCCCGCCATCGTCGCTCGCGCTACACGCCGCCGCACTTGGGCTCACCGGAGACAAATCAAACGCCACACGCCACCGGAGACGATCAAACGCTTTTCTTGGAGCTCACCGTCGTTTCCATATATGTGTGTGTACAACCGGTACAGGCCTGCCGCCTGCGTGGGCATGATTGATTGGGTTGGGTCGGGCGCGGACGCGTGGTGTCGCGATGGTTCAGGAGAGACTGAAAGCGATGGCAGCATCTGTTCATGCACTGCGACTTCTACTCCATTTGTGCATACCTGTGCTGCTTACAACATATATTACAGCATTCAAATGGAACAAATTAATCACACAAACTTCATCATCACAAAACGGATCTGCCTCCATATAAGGTAACAAAAGAATTTGATCTGCCTCCATGTAAGGTAACAAAAGAATTTACATAAGGTAACAAAAGAATTTACGCTGTTCCGCTTTGAGGCGCCCATATCATCCCAACAGAAATTTGAAACCAAGACCTCAAACACTAAATCCCCGATTACCCGACCATATTCTCTTTATACGATATATACAAATCATGGATCAGATATACAGACCAGATGCACAATAAAAAAAAAATGAGGCATTACCCTGAAGTATCATCAACTTTGGTCATAAATCGCAATCCAGGACAAACCAAAATATGTCCAAGGGATGCCACCATACGTGGCATGCAGCACACTTCTGGAAGCCACGCACCTCATGGCATTGCAAACTGGATAAGTGCAATAGCAATTTAGTAGAATACCATTCGAGCATCATTTCAGTGACATCCAATCATCCATCAAGCCACAAAAGGTCAAACTTGACAGTGATCAGATCGCCTTTCTGAAGCAGCTACCAAAAGAAAGCACTGTATCGCAGCCAGCAAAATCAATCTATAGCATTAATTAACATGAAACCCAGCGCAAAGACGTTATAGAAGCTAAGCTAGCAACTAACTGGACAAATCCAGCAAAAACCAGTTTCAACTAAAAGTATCACGGGATGCAGAAAGACCCATTTCCTTCTATGCATAAGTACATGGATCAAGGTCTGTTTATATGATACGGATAGCATATAATGAAATTAAGTTCCGAAGACAAGGGAGGTTGTTTTAGGCGAGATAGCGGTACATCTTCCTGTCCGTCTTGTCCCGCTCCAGGAACTCACGCTCGATGAGCGACTCGATCCGCTTCTTGATGACCACGGGGTTGGGCATGAAACGGGGTTGCAACTGCTTCGTCACCTCCGTCATTATGCTGTTGTGGTCTAGAACTCTCCTCGACTTCATGATCCGCACAATGGCCGCCTCAATCTGCGGCTTCCTATCCTCCTCGACCCGCTGCCGTGTCTCTAGCTTCTCAGGGTCAGTCTCCTTCTGCGCAGCCACAGTGCCAATCTTCACCTTGAAGAGCTTGCTGGTGAACTTGTCGTTCACAAAGAAGCTGTCATCATCGGCAATGTCCCTGCTCATGGGCTCTTTTCGCAGGACTTGCTTACCTTTCACAAGAGCTAGCGACTGGAGGCATCGCTTCAGATCAGCAGCTGGTATTGCTGTAGACTGCTCAATTTCACGGTAAGTCAAGACATCTGATGAGTTAAACAGCATCAGAACACACATCTGGTATGTCGAGACGTTCAGTTCATGCTTGCTGCCATTTCCAAATGTTGCTTTGATGTCAGCAAACCCCATGTTTGTTTGCCATGTTAGCCTCCTGCCATTATGCGTGCCAAGGTAATAAGACCGAAACTTCTCTGAGATAGACACAATTTCAGGGGGAAGGTTGCAGGTATTGCAGGTTTGTGTTGGCCATGACCCAGTGGTGAGTATCTGGACAGATATTGTGGGGGCATCTGCCAGCAGCTCTGGGGAAGTAGATGCATAAAACCCTTGTGTAGTATCATGAGAGGTCTTCAAATCAGTGAACATGCCCTCCAATTTCGAAGTAAACTGGTAGCCACATTCTGTCTTCAGCTTCACAAGCATGCTTCTCTCAGAATCATCAGAAGCAGCCTTCCCAGAAAGAAGACGCTTTGCCAAGTGTTGCTTGTAATATTTCTCAAATAGATCTTTTTCTTGCAAATACCTAAACAGCATCATCACCTTGTCCAGGACAGTTTCAAGATCCTCCTCATTGGCCTCTTTCACCCCCTTCCGCAGTTTGTCATCAACAAACAGTGATATGAACTCAGGGGATCTGTTGTTTAAGTTTATAAAGTGTTCAAATGAGGAATTGAGAGCATTCAAGAAACTCTTGTCATTACCAAATGACACATTGATGATATTATCATACTTATCCTTCATGTTAAGAAGCCGCTGAACAAAATCAACTGGGTCCTTTAGTCTCTCTGGATCTGTTACCAAACTTTTGCCAGTATCCTTAATATGAGATGCCATCACAGATCTAATTGTTGTGAGCCCATCAGGAACATGATTAAACAAAGTGTACATCCTGGTCAGGTCTTCATACCTGTCTTCAACAAGCATATTCACAAGTCCTGAGTTCTCCATAAGAATCAACCTCTGCATGTGATTTGTTAGCATCTCTTTCACCACAACAGCAGTAATTTTCTCATTGGTTTTAACATCCAAGTACTGTGACACACGCTCTGCTTCTTCATTGAGGCGCCTCTCAGCCTGCTTCAGATACTCACCACAAGCACAGCACTCAATGAATTGTTGTGACTCAACACTATAAAAACTAGCAGAGATCTCAAGAAATGGCTTTTCAAAATCATCCTGGTAAACAGACAACCCTAGATCCATCAACATTTTAGTTGTAGTCCTCATCAAGCCTCTGTTTATCACCTCACCAGTCCTTTCTAGGTGTATGAGTTCGAGAAGCGTGTCACACAACCTCCCCTGAATCGTATTAGAGCGAACTATGGTATCCCTCCAAAGCTCTAATCCATGATCAAAGACAGGTGTCTTTTTATTAGTGGGAATATATGTCCTGTCCATATACATCAGGATGTCTCTAATCATTGTCAATGCCTTGTTGTGGTCATTCCATTTTCGCTGCATCTCTTCCAGGAACAAACCACCTTGAGCAGCGTCTATACATGTGCGCATCTCTTCAAGATGCTCTTTCATGTTTTCTGTGAGTTTCTCATAGAGCTGAGGAGCAAACTTGTTCAATACCATGTTATAAGCTGTCCTGCCATAATATAAGAAAAAAATTATATTCACTAATATATTCAAGGACATTTTTGAGACACATGCACACATGCAGTTGGTATGTTATGTTAAATAAACACACACACCCCCAATATACTTTTTGGGAGAGGACTGAGCAGGCCCAGGGTTGTCAATCCTTGTTTCTTTGATACATACAGTTATGTTTTCAGTACTACAAGCTGATGCAAGGTTCATAGAAAAGGCTGCTTCCTATATGCTGAGGTAACTATTGTTTTTAACAGTAATGATATCCTGAAGAGAACAAGTTTCTACAGATCAAACAGACAGGAAAATCACTTCTCTTTTCAGACAGAAAACTTACAGAAGAATTAAAATACCATTTATTTAATTGTCTAACTTTGAGTTTGATAACATGAGCAACAAAGAGACAAAAATAACAAAGAACAAGGATCAATCATGAGAAGTGATAGGTGAAATACACGTATGATTGAGTTGTATCATAATCTTGATGTATGCGCACACTTATCTATTGCACCACTTATGTGAACAACATTTTGGAAATTTAAAGGTTGCGACATGCTGAAAAGTATGCCGTTATAAATGGTAAAATGAATAATAGATACGGTAGTACGGTACCACAGCTTACGAATATTTGCCAAAAGAAGAAAGAATTAATGAAGAGAAAGCGTCTGAGAAATGAATGTCAATTATCCAAAAACAACCTTCCAAACTAAACAGAAGCAAACAATTGCCAAAATTTAATAAACAAGTTCCTCGTGTTTTCAGGTTTCCTAGGAACATTCATAGTTTCCTGGATTTTATGCTGCGAAATTAGCTCTTGACAGACCTCCACAAGCCCTCACAAGCTGCAAAGTTATCATATGTGTGCACGTTCTGCTACATTATCCTAATATTAGTCACAGAACAAGTTTGATGAACCTTTTATTTCCATCAAACTTCATGTTGATTAACTTAGAGGGGGCACTCAAGTCCTACATGATCCCAAACTGAAAGAAATGACTAGCTTCAGTGTTGGAACTAACATCAATGTATGCTTCAATGTCGACTGAAAAGTTCGTTCTTCATCACCAAGATCTGGTTCTGTTCTGTATGGTTTGGGGAGTGGAAGATATCTGGATCTGTTCTGTAAAGTAAACGGCATCCATATCCATTTGTGGGCATGCTATTGCCAATACATATTAGTTTCATCTTAATCACCATGTATAAAATGTCATAAAGCCTAGTTGCACACATCAGCACTCCTAGGCACCTACCTATTAGATAGTTAGGCACTGGAAACAAAATAGCAAGTAATAGCTTGCAAGGTAAGAAATTAGATAAATATTTTTTTTATTTCAAACTATCCTACCAAACCATGCATGGAGAGTGGTGGAGCACCATAGTTGCATCTCGTCAGTTCAGTAGACAAGGGAATGGTGCAACCCATTTACATGGACTGCTAAGGTGCCAACTGTGCGGGTCCTGCAGCCGCAACATATCGGGTGTATATATATATAACTAAGGCAACAAATTAGGAAGTACAGGAACACGAGCACAAGATTGTTAAGGGAGTTCTCTAGATAATAATAAATAATATTTATGTAAGTCTATAGATGGCAGTTCTCATCCGTTCAGCTCTGGTGGCCCCAAAAGTTAAAACTGAAGCATCCAGTTCTTTTTCCATAACGGTCCGAACCCAAGTCTCATTACTTACATATAGCAAGGAATTAAAACAAGAATTCCAACCATTGAATCATTTAATGCCAAGACCCAGAAAACGACACTACAAATGGCCTGAAGGCTTCAAGCAACTACCAAAATTTAATAGTGCACAAAAATAAGGACATGAGCAAAGCATAAGCCAATAAATAAAAGATCCTAATATCATGTTGACAGATTATGGTTACAGGACAAGCACTACTCACTAATAATAATAAGACAAATGAATCAAGATGAATTGAATCTATTCACATATCATCATCTCACATGCACACAAGCCCATAGAAGGATTCGATTATAAAATAAGAAAAACTCCAGATCGCCAATCAGCACAGCAATCAATCCATTCATGGCCGCTATCTATCCGAATCATCCGCGATCATACAGCGCGACCTAATCGCGTGGAACAGAATCTGACGGAACAGGGGGGAACCAAAAATTCTGGGGGACGAGGGGTGGGCGCGGCGAGCAATGTTAACCTGTAGAGCTCCTCGAAGGAGAGGCCGCTGGCGTTGTGGTTGTAGATCTCGCGGATGGCGTCATGGAGCTTCCGCCACGACTTGTCGAAGAACTTGGGGTCGGTCTCGACGCGGTGCCGGAAGGGCTCGATCCTCGAGCTCCGCTTCTTCTGGCCGCCGCCGCCGCCACCAGCGCCGCCGCCGTGCATCATCTTCCTCCGCTCCTCCGCAGCCGCGGCCGACGGGGACCGATGGCCCCGTGCTCCGGGGAGGCGCCGGTGTTCCGACGAGGTGGTGGCCTGGTGGGGTAGGGGGGAGGAGGAGGCTAGGGTTTCGTCGTCGCGTGGCTGCGAAGGGAGGGAGGAGCTGGAAAGGGATCACAGACGATGTTCTCGTTGGGATTTTGTAATCGGTTGATTTCGTCGACCTTTTTAAGCTCTGGAGTTTGGGCCTCGACGATCCTGATCTATTTTTGGCGTCTGGGATTCTGGCATTCTTTCGCTTCTGGGTCCAACAGGCTGTCAGGGCCTAACTTATGTAGTGCTAGGTATGTTGGAACTGACAAGATTATTAGAATTCAGGCTATGCTTTTTATTTCGTGATAAGTTCACTCCACTTCGTTCAACTTACAGATGCAGTGGTAGAAAAAAAAAATAGGTGTTGTTTGGTTCACCTACTTGTATCGTGGTCCGATTACATGGCTAGTGGTTTATCTTTGATTTGTTTATTTCATTCCAACATTGATTAGGTCGCAGCGGGATTTTAATATTGGCACGTATAAACCCTGTACTATCTTATTCATTCTTGAATTATTAATTGTTTAGCTATTGTTTTCTTCACAACTCCATCCTTTGCTGATATTTGTTTGGATGTATCGCCTTTTATCCCTCACGGTGTCTATATTAATTCCTCGCCTCTAGCAACGTGTCAACCTATCTCCACTCTACACACATGCTTGGTCTATCTTAATGTCATCCTCATCATTGGATTTGCCTAATTGTTTTGGTATAGCTCACTCTTATGCTCAACTGGCAATACCATCGTACCCACTTCCTCGTTGATCATAGTTCCTACCACATCGACATCACCAAGGGGGCTTCGCCATGCTTTGGGTTCAAGAGCATGGCGAAATAAGAACATAAGGGATGGGGAGACCTAGTCGGGATAATCTACTAGGTGATAGGGACGCTCCTACTAACAGTTTGCCACTTATTGTAAATTCTATTCCCATTATGCGTGTGGAATTCGTGGTTAACTCTACTTGTATTATCTGATTACCTTTGCACTTTTGTTACAATTTCTAGACCAAAAAACACCATATTGCATTGGTGACAAATCATGACACAACTCTAAGACGACCTAGTGTGTGAGAAATCTATTCTTGAATTATGTTAGAGAAGGTTTTGAGGCATCAATTTTGCCCGGTCCTTAATGCCTACTAAACTTTTCAAGAATAAAAAATGGCACCAACAACAACACCCGTAATAACCAACTCTCATTGTCCTAACATAGGCATACCTGCCTATGTTTACGAATGCTTATGTGATCAATTAGTCACACAATTGGTATATAGGAATCATATTTATACTTGATCATGGCCATACAGTAATATTAAATGACTTATATGCATTCAAATAGACATCCCATTATATGATCCGTTTGTTTAGTTGTCTATGTGTTGGATTCTAAGAACTTACAAACAACCCCTTCTCTAGGTTCAACATGCAAGCAATCCACATAAAGCTAGACCTCACTAGCTATTCTCTCAACATGCAAGTAACCACCTCATCAATCTACTATCTGTAGCATTTATAGCCAATATACTTTTATAAAGCTAAACCTCACTAGTTTTTCTTTCAACATGCAAGCAATCCACCTTATCAGTCCACTATCAGTTGCATTTATGGCCAACTAGCATTTGCAATTAT
>JADLZL010003988.1:0-103624 GCA_015844335.1 Chrysopogon serrulatus
ATTTTGTTTAGTTTCTCTACCTCGGAGCCAATTTGTTGTCCTCTCGCCAACTTCCTCGATAGCATAGAAACGCCTTGTTTCTTTAGCTCCCCCTCCTCTCGCCGCCATTTTGGAACTTGTTTCTTGTAACCACCCGTGCCAAGGTGATAGTAGTATTTGTTCTTCTTTGCTAGTCTTTGGCGGCTTCACTCTTGGCTTTGGCGGTGGGTCATTCTTCTGCGCCTTGAATATCTCCCCACTGCGCAGGTGTGATCTTATACTTGCTCGTTGGGTCGTACCCATGCTTGAAACTTGGTATTCATCTCAGATCTATAGTTACGGAATGATGTTGCAATCTATTTAAAAAAATACTCCTTGGCAAGTTTGTAAGTCCCGTAGGGTAGACAAACCTTTCTATAAACTTGTTCCATAGCTCTTTCCTTGTATCCACATCCACATCCTTCCACCTAGGGATTGTGATGTCCAATTTATCGACGAGAAAACCAATTGCATTCCGTATCTTGGCGACCACCTCATCCGGACACTATCGGCTCTCCTTTTGGGCCGATCTTTGGGAATTACATATGTCTTCTCACGGCCACTTGTTTGTTCCTCGGTCACCGTGTTTCGGTCACTCTTGTTTTCCTATTTCTTGATTTGGAAGAGGTTGTCTCGGTGGTTTTACGGTGCTTCGTTACAGGGGCACGTCTTCTTCTTCGCTAGAATGTCCCGCATTTGAGACAAAACCTCTGGCGAATGAATTCAATAGTGTAAGGATCGGGCGCGTATAATACTATGAAGGGAAGTATTGGTTTTCATGTTCTAAGTATACCTCATCATACGAATCATAATCACGGATCAACACTTTTATCGTGATGTCTATCTATGCTAGGGCATGGATCACTTGGTTGCCGTCATCTCCTCTTCTTCCAACATGTCACCATGGAAATCTTCTTCTTGTCCTTCTTTTGCTCTAGGGGTGTGTGAGTCTTAGTGGGTGAATCGCACGCTGCTCTTCTTCTTCGAGGAGGATTTACAGTTCTATGCATGACAATAACTATGTTAGTTCCTTTGATAGGGTTTTTAAGTTAAGAAAAGTGCAAGGCTTCGTAATGCCGTGAAAAACTCACCGTGCCTCAGGGGGGTGTGTGAGTCTTAGTGGGTGTCTCTGCATTTGCTGCTCTTCTGCTTCGGAAGGATTTCATAGTTCTATGCATGACAATAACTATATTAGTTCCTTTGGTAGGGTTTTAAGTTAAAAAAAGTGCAAGGCTTCGTAAGGCCGTGAAACTCACCGTGCCTCGGGGGGGTGTGAGATGCGAGTGGGTGCCTCCGCACACCGCTCATCTACGATGCTCTTTAGATTTTGGAGGCGTCATCTTCTCGATAACTTCAAATATAATAAGTCATTAACACTAAGTCATAAGTCAATAACACTAAGTCACTAAGTCAATAACACTAAGTCATTCAGTCACTAACACTAAGTCACTAACACTAAGTCATTAAGTCATTAGGAAATAATACTTAGGAAATAACGCTAAGTCATTATGAAATAACACTAAGTCATTAAGTCAATAACACTAAGTCACTACGTCAATAACACTAAGTCATTAAGTCACTAACACTAAGTCACTAACACTAAGTCATTAAGTCATTAGGAAATAATACTTAGAAAATAACGCTAAGTCATTAGGAAATAACACTAAGTCATTAGGAAACAACACTAAGTCATTAGAAAATAACACTAAGTCATTAGGAAATATGAGAAGACAGTGCCACGATAAGTCATTAGAAAATAACACTTAGGAAATAACACTAAGTCATTAAGTCATTAGGAAATAATACTTAGAAAATAATGCTAAGTCATTAGGAAATAACAATAAGTCATTTGGAAACAACACTAAGTCATTTGGAAACAACACTAAGTCATTAGAAAATATGAGAAGACAGTGCCACGATAAGTCATTAGAAAATAACACTTAGGAAATAACACTAAGTCATTAGGAAATAACACTAAGTCATTAAGTCAATAACACTTAGGAAATAACACTAAGTCATTAAGTCAATAACACTTAGAAAATAACACTAAGTCATTAAGTCAATAACACTTAGAAAATAACACTAAGTCATTAAGTCATTAGGAAATAACACTAAGTCACTAGGCATAGTGATTAATTACAAAAGAGCGGCGAATATTTACTTATGCAGCGTGGAGAGACTAAATCGAGCGCAGCGGAGAACGATGAGAAGACGGTGGCACGATGATTCGCTGGCGGGTATCGCGGCGGTGACTGTAAATTGATAGAAAACAAGCTCTAATTAAATGACAACAATTAACATAAACCCTAATTACATGAGGTGGAGTGTTTGATAATTTACAAAGTATAATAATAATTTACCCTTTGTAAATTATTACCCTTACATTAGGGTAAATTATTACCCTAATTACATGAGCTTCTAATTACATGAGGTGGAGTGTTTGATAAGATCTTGGCGGTATTTGTAAATTTATTTTTTTATATACACATTTGCTTTTTATAATATTAATAATTTACAAAGTATAATAATAATTTTTATATATACACATTTGCTAGTTCATTTAATCTAAAAATATTACACATAGACAAAGCCATTAACTAATTTGTAAAGTCATTAGCTAATTTGTATAGTCATTAACTAATTTGCAAAGTCATTAACTAAATTGCAAAATTCATTAACTAATTTGGAAATAAAAAAAAAAGCATTAGGGACGGCCTGCCCGCCCATAAAGGCCCGATAAGGGCAAGCCGGCCCCTAACCCTGCGGACCCCGGCGAGGAGACCACGGAGGCGGGGCCGCCGCCCGCCGCTGCGAGCAGCGGCAGGCGGGCCTCGCGAACGCCCCAACCGGCGGCCCTCCTCCCTGTCCCTTCCACTCTCCTTCACATCCATGGCAAAGGCGATGGCGGCGCCCGCCCGCCCCGGAAAGGAGCGATGCGGCGGCACCGCGTGGCTTCAAACGACGGCGATGGCGCGGCTGCGGCTATACCGAATGCCGGGCGGCGCTCCGAGTAGAAGTGGTGGTCGGTCGGAGATCCGAGTGGTCGTGGTGGCCAGCGGTTACGTCGTCTTCGGCCGGCGGCTGCGCTCCCTACGACGGGCGTGATTTCGGCGGCGGCGCTCCCCGAGTGGATTTTCAGAGTGGCCGGCGGCCAGGTGAGCAGTGGGCAGGCTGGCGGCGCTGATTGGGGACTTCGCCCACCAGACTTTGAAAATTTCAAGTCCGTATGTCTATCTGAGCAACCATTTAACGGCGGTGGTCTTAGACAACCGCCCGGTGGGCTCATTCCCTGCGGTTGCCTAAGACCACCGCCCGGTGCAAATGTATTTCCACCGGGCGGTTGACTTAATAACCGCTTTTGTGGAAATGCATTTCCCAGGCGGTTGGCTAAGTCAACCGCCCGATGAAAATATTTTTCTATTTTCTATTTTGTCCTTATTATTTTCTTTCTTATATTCACATTTTGTTATATATGTATAATATATACATACTAATTAGTAAATTTGTTTTAGGTATATTTCTTTTAGGTTATTTCTTGCAGATTTTTCTTTTAGTATATTTCTTTTAGGTTATTTCTTGTAGGTTTGTTTTTGTAGGTTATTTCTTTTTACTATATTTCTTTTTAGGTTTTTCTTTTTAGTATATTAATTTTATATTATTTCTTGTAGTTTCTTTTAGGTTAATTCTTTTTTAGGTTATTCTTTATAGGTTAATTCTTTTTAGAATATTTCTTTAAGGTTATTTCTTGTAGGTTTTTGTTTTGTAGGTTATTTATTTTACTATATTTCTTTTAGGTATTTCTTTTAGTATATTACTTTTATATTATTTCTTATAGTTTCTTTTAGGTTATTCTTTATAGGTTAATTCTTTTACTATATTTCTTTTAGGTATATTTCTTTTATGTTATTTCTTGTAGGTTTATTTTTGTACGTTATTTCTTTTACTATATTTCTTTTAGGTTTTTCTTTTAGTATATTAAATTTATATTATTTCTTGTAGTTTCTTTTAGGTTAATTCTTTTAGGTTATTCTTTATAGGTTAATTCTTTTAGAATATTTCTTTAAGGTTATTTCTTGTAGGTTTGTTTTTGTAGGTTATTTATTTTACTATATTTTTTTTTAGGTTTTTCTCTTAGTATATTACTTTTATATTATTTCTTGTAGTTTCTTTTTAGGTTATTCTTTATAGGTTAATTCTTTTACTATATTTCTTTTAGGTATATTTCCTTTATGTTATTTCTTGTAGGTTTATTTTTGTGCGTTATTTCTTTTTATATATTTTTTTTAGGTTTTTCTTTTAGTATATTATATTTATATTATTTCTTGTAGTTTTTTAGGTTAAGTGTTTTAGGTTATTCTTTAAAGGTTAATTCTTTTTAGTATATATTTTTTAGGTAATTTCTTGTAGGTTTGTTTTTGTAGGTTATTTCTTTGAATACATACAAGTAGAAAAGAAAAGGACTTAAACAATTAGCAAGCGAATACCAAGTCAAGTAATTCATGAGTACAAATTATAACGGATAAATTGTTATATATGATAATAACTAATATTTAACTTAACTAGATACAAACAAGCCTGCTTCTTTGTTACGCCTTCTCTATCATGGCGCACCCATGGCAATGAATTTTTAGGGATGGTGCGCTCAACATTCTTTATCTTCAAAGGATGATTTTCAAAGAGAGATATGTGCCCGAAATGGTTGAAGTCATCTAGGTCAATTACACCATCAATTCCTAAACCTTGTTGCTTTTCGGGAAGAACTATATGCTTGGTCTTGTCGCTACTTTTCTTCTCTTCCATAGAAAGGATTTGTTCGGCATAGAAGACATGCGACACGGATAGCAAGGATCAAGGATCATCCTTGTAGCCTACTTTACTTAGATCAAGAACTCTTAGGCCATAGTTATCCTTTGTGACATGTTTGTCATCAACCCATTGGCATCGAAACACAGACGTCTTAAATGAATCATAGTCTAGTTCTCATATCTCCTCAATGAAGCCATAGTATGTAGCGTTTTCATTTGAATCATCAATGGTCTCGCAACGAACACCACTGTTTTGCACCATGCTCTTTTTGTCTCTAGAAGTGGTACAAAGCATTGAAGCCACTAATGTCATAGGTGCGCCATGATGTGACTGCCGAGATGGTCCGGTTTGCCAACCTCTTGATAGTTTGTTGCTCAATTGTTTCTCCATTTAGAATGTTACGCTCCATTAGCCATAAAGTGAATCGACGGTTGTGTTCCTTTGATAGCCAATCCTCTGTTTGCCTAGGGTTATGATCGCTTAGCTCTTCTATGTGTTGTGTGATCAGAGGCTCCATTATCGAGAGCTGATGCATGATGCTATGATGCGCCTCGAGGACTATATTATAGTCTAACGGGATGAATGATTTCCGGCCCATCCTCCCACACCCATATAGTCTGCCCTCATGTCGAGACGGAGACAAACCTATTGCAATCTGGTCTTTTAGAAAATTATTGCAGAATGGACCTCCGGAATCAATGGCCTCTTCGGTAGTGTATCCCTCTATCATGGATGCCTCAGGACGAGCACGAGTGGATACGTACCCATTCAGTATCGACATGAAACGTTCATATGTCCACATCTCATGCAAGTACATGGGACCCAATGCCTGTATTTGTGGTAGCAAATGCACGACAAGGTGTACCATTATATCAAAGAAAGATGGTGGGAAACACATCTCAAGGCGTGACCTTTGTCTCAACCGCGAATTCCTAAAGAGACTATAACTGCTCTCGGTCAATTACCTTCTATGATATCTCGTTAAAAAAAAGAAACATAACCGTGTGATTGCCATCTTTAAGAACACGGACTTATAGCCCTAATGGCAATAGAGAAAGGTTGTCAACATCACATGGCAATCATGTGAGTTGTAGTTGGTGAGTGTAAGATCCTTCATTGACACAATGCTCTTAATGTTAGAGCAAAATCCAATTTGGAACTTTCAATTTCTTCAACCAAACACACATCGCATGTTTCTCATCCGTACTCGGGTTGTAGCTTCTTTGCCGGGAGGTGGTACTTTCCATTATCTAGCAAAACCGGACGAAGTTCTGGTTTTATCTTCAAATTGACCAGGTCACGACGTGAACTCAATCCTTCCTTTGTCTTACCCTTTATGTCTAGCAAGGTACCAATTATGCTTTCAAACACATTCTTCTGAATGTGCATACCATCGTCCGCGTGCCGTATGTCAAACTCTTTCCAATATGGCAAATACTTGAACAAAATTGACATCTTTTTGAATGTAGCTCCAGGAGTTGGCTTCACATCCTTTCTTGTTTTTCCATCTTTTGTCTTCTTGCCAAATACAAACTTGATGTTCTTAACTATCTCGTACACTCTATGACCTTTACTATTACCTGATGGAGCAGTGGACCTTGTTTCGTCGTAATTGTCAAAGTATCTATCCATCTTTCGCAAGCGGTACCTGTGTCCTTTCGATAAGAAACGCATGTGTCTCATGTATACTATCTTGTTGGAGGCGAGGGGACACGTAAAAGGTTTCATCAAGCATACTACACAACCGACCTTACCCTTGAACTGTTCTGACAATACAAAGAGAGCTGGGTAATTGTTGATCGTAACAAAAATAATTGCTCTTAGTGTGAATGACTCTTTCCGGTATTCGTCCAACATGGCGACACCTGTATCCCACAATATTCTCATTTTCTCCATTAATGGCTCCAAGAATACATCCATGTCAACACCAGGTTGTGTAGACCTAGAAATAAGAATGGTCAGCAAGAGGTATTTGCGCTTCTACAACAAGTGTGGAGGGAGGTTGTAGATAGTGAGGATCACCGGCCATGTGCTATGCGTGCTGCTCCTTTCGGCAAAGGGATTCATTCCGTCAGTACATAGTACGAACCGAACATTTCTTGTCTCCTTAGCAAATTCTAGATGGTCAATATTGAATTTTTGCCATTGCTTCCCATCGGCAGGATGTCGAAGCTTTCTATCTATTTTGTGCTTGTCAGAAGCATGCCAGGTCATAAGCTCTGCATCCTCAGGGTTTGCAAACAAACACCATAAACGATCAACTACTGGAAGATACCACATCACCATAGCAGGAACCCTTCTCTGGGCATAATAGTCTTCTTCATTTTCTTTGTTGTAGGGTTTTGAACTCTGTTGGGTCTTCTTTCTCTTCTTCTCTTTGGAAATAGAAGTTGCATTCTTCTCTTGTAGATAGTCTTTTTTCGTCTTGTATCGACTTGCACTACAATTTGGACATCGGTCCAAGTCTTTGTATTCACCTCGATATAAGATACAGTGATTTCTACACGCATGGATCTTCTGGACACCCATAGTAAGCGGACTGATTAGCTTCTTTGCATAGTAAGTGTTAGCAGGCACTTTGTTCTCCTTTGAAAGCATATCTCTGAGAGTACTCAATAATACATCGAAGCTGGCATCGGACCATCCATACCTAGCCTTCAACATCAACAACTTAAGCACAGACCGTAATGTCGTGAACTCTTTGGTGCAACCCTTACTCTCATCGTACAAGGGCTCTGCTGCTGCCTGCTCTAAGGCCTCCATCCCTTTCATGAATAACATTGATAGATCCGTATGACGACGCAATAGTGTAGCCATCAATTCTACGTCTTCATCCTCCACTTGAGTTCTGTTGGCGTCGGTTCGTCCAACATTTGCATCATCATCATGAACATCAGGCACAACATGTTCACTCTCTTGGGGACAATGGTGTTCTGTCTCATGTCTGAACTGGCATACATCGTCAACAAGCATATCTGGACCATTGCCACCGAGATTCACAGGGTCTTCAGCTACATACGTTGCAGAGCTTTTCTCTCCATGCTTTGTCCAAATCAAGTAATCATTCATAAATCCTCGGCAAAACCGGATGAGCCATGATTGGACTTGTGTCTTCAAAAACAACAAGATTTCTGCGATGCATTGCAAGGACAATATATGTGCTTCATGCGTGTTACGAAAAGCATGATTTTTAGCGGCATCGATAAACCTACGGACCTCAAGTACGTATGATGGATCTACTCTGTTCATATTATACATCCAGAATGCTCTGTCCATTGTTACCTATTATAGAGTTTAATAGATTTAAATAATGTAATCACTAAAAAGGAGACATGAATATTTTGTGATAATTATTAACAAACCTTAAGATGATCAGCAAACTCCTTCAATGGATTATAGATGAAAAGGACTCCTCATTTGTATATTTCTCAAATAATACCCGTCCGAGCTAAATCACATATAGTTCAAACAACTAGTTAAATAAATATGCCTATCAAAAATAACAAAAGAAGACTAAATAATAAAACTCTAATTAAAGAATCACCGGTACTTAATTAAATAAAACATAACTAAATAAATAAAGCATCATTTTATTAGATGAAATCCTAAAAAATAAAGGAAGACTACTTAATGAAACCCTAATTAAAGCCTAACCACTACTTAATTTAACAAAACAAAACTTAATAATAAAAGAAAAAATAATTTCAAGCATCAATATGACAAATAAACTAGTAATTAAATAAGACTAAACACAACTAAATGAACTAAACATAATAATTTAAAGCATCAATTTATTAGATGAAACCCTACAAACTAAAGCAACCCTAATCAAGTTTTCTACACTAATTTCAAGCATCAATATAACATATAAACTAATAATTAAATAAGAGTAACTAATATATAAATGAAACCCTAATTAAAGAATCACCACTAAAAACATAACTAAATATTTAAATAAGAATAACTAATAAAACTCTAAAGGTTAAACTCTAGATAAAAAAGTGAAATCCTAGATAAATAGTGACTAGAAAAATTAAAAAAAAAAAAAAACCTAGCTACACTTTTCTCTCACTTGAGAGGTGAAACCCTAGATCTCAAAAGTGGATGGGGTTGAGCAAGAATGGTGGAAATGTAACTCTAAAGGCCAAATTCTAGATACAAAAGTAAAAACCTAGTTCAAAATTGTGGCTAAAATTGATGAAAAAATGGCAAAAAGCTAGTTACTCTCTTCTCTCTCTCTAGAGTGAAACCCTAAATCCAAAATGTGGCTACAATTGAGCATGAATGGTTAAAAAGAGGTAAGAGATATCAAAACTAACCTTTCTTAGCAACCTCCTTCAAAGAAATCAAGATCAAAACCTCTCCCCCCTTGTTTCTTTTCAAAACGGACCTCCAAAATCGCCTTCAATGGAAGGTGGCGGCGAGCTACGATTACGGGGGGGGAAGAAGGGAGGGGTATATATAGCAGGATCAGCAGAGGCGGTTCACTTAAGGAACGCTTTGTGCAAATAGATTAGCTGCTTGGCGGTTCTCTTAACCAAACCGCCCGGTGTAAAAATATTTACATTTGGCGGTTTACTTAAGTAACCGCTTTGTGTTAATAGAAAACCAACACAGGCGGTTCCTTAAGTAAACCGCCGGTATAAATGAAGCTATTTACAGCTGGCGGTTGTTTTTAAGAGAACCGCCGATTATATCTATTTGCACAAAGGCGGTTCTAGTTGTGGGACCCGCCTGTTGATTTTCACTGGCGTCCTTTTTCTAAAACCGCCAGTACAAATTTTTCGATGCCGTCAACACAAATCATCTGTGTACTAGTGTTAGAGTCAGGGCAAAGTTTAGTATGATGAGTGTTTTTATAGAAATTTATATTTTTTATATTCTACAGATGGCATAACTTCAATGTACTCATCAAGGAGCCTGGACGACTGAGCGGAGGCGACTGGCCGGAGCCATCAGGGACTTTGAGTCTGCCTGTGCTTAGTCAAATATGCCTATCATTTCTAGATGAAGAAAGCATACTTTTTTATGACGCCTTTAAAATTGGTGTTTATCTGGCGCTGCTGCTTTTTCTCCTAGACGGCAACTATAAAGTGCTTGGTTAGCCCTTTTTTTTTCCACCAAGGCTACTCACCCGCCATGAAGAAAAAAGGTGAGGGAATCTTCTAGCAGTCGCACTACAAACTACGACAAAATAGCAGCAAATTTGCGTGCAGTAACGTGCAAATTAAAATGTGTATTTTTCTTCCAAAGTGTAAGTGCTTATAAATTTTTAGTTACATACATTTTGCTATTTTACGTCTAGATATACATTATATATCTAGACATTATATTTTAGATACGTAGTAAAATTCATATATTAAAAATTTAAAATAACTTATGATTCAGAAAAGAGAAAATATTTTGTATTTGGCACGGTTTTCATATAGCTCTGGTTCCTTGGTACAAGGCGCAAGAGTGTGCGAGCCAGTGGTCTAATTTTGAGATAAGAACAGTTCGCTACAACGTCCAGAGGGGCTAGAGTTAACCACAGCATGGGGCCTAAATACTTGGTCCATTCTAATTCGAATTAATAGGTTATTTTAATTTTCTACAAACTTAAATTTTACTATATATTTGGATATAGAATAGATATATATATATATTGTCTCTATCTAAAAAAAAGCAATTCTATGTATGGATCTACCCAGATTCATATCTAGAATTGTATTTTTGAGTGGTGGAAAAATTATTTACCTTAAAAAACTAAAATGGTCTATGATTTTAGAAGGATGGTTACTTAAAAATAGAGTTGCCTCCCAAGCAAACTCACGAGAAACTGTGTACTTATCACTGTCCAAAGAACTCAAAGGTGATCACGCTGCTAGGTAGAAAATCATCACATATAGTTGGCCCCTCTAGTGAGGTTAGCCCAAAATGCACTCTTTTATATTGTCTGACCGCCCAGTCTGACGCACGCTCAAAGACAGCGCAAATAAATTGCAACCTGGCAATATTTTCTTGTGGGAACATTGGACATTCACACAGACACGGTCAGAACTCAGAAAACAGAAAGATGGCCTGAGATGGTGGCAACTGGTAGCAATCAGACAAGAAATCACGAAGGCAATAAAACAAAAAGACTCAAAAGAGCATCTCACTTCTCACCAAGAAAGCAGCAAAAGCGAGCAATGAGAAAGAAAGGCGGCAATGTCTGTGGCGCTGGCCGGAGCAAAGCGCTAGACGCCGGCCGGATTGAAGCTGCATGCGTGATTTGATCCGAGTTGATGGTGTGGCTGTCTTGGCTAGAAGCGGCAGTGCGCCTTGCAGTTGGCATCGCAGTCGTAGAAGCAGGGCCCGTCGCAGTGCATCGGGCACAGCAGCCGCATGCCGCTGCACCGCCCGGGCGCCGTGCACCGCGCGTACTCCCCCACGCGGTACAGGCTCGAGCTGTAGCTCGGCCGGTGCCGACGCGCCGTCCTCCTTCCGCCGCGAGCTGCCGGCGTTCCACGACCGCCGTGCCCGTGCTGCTCTTCCCTTGTCGTCCCACCGCCGCCACCTCCTCCTCCACCACCGCCACCGCTGCCAGCGCCACCACCACCGCCTCCTCCTCCGCCGCCGCCACCACCGCCACCTTCAGTGCCCCAGCCCCAGCCCCATCCCCACCCGTAGCCCCACGAGGTGCCCCAGCTGCTGCCCCCTCCTCCACCACCGCCACCGCCTCCGTCCTTCCGGGCGGTGACGCTGCTGGCATTGTAGCTGCCATTGTGGCCAGCCGCATCTACGCTCTGCGCCTGAGCCACGGCACCTGCTGCCTCGGGCAAGGCTCCACATGTGGGCATGGGCACCGCCACCAACACAATGAACACCAAGAAAAGCACACCCGCGCAGCCCATGGCAGGCACGCGTCGAGTACGCATCCCCCGTGACATGAGCATGCCTATGCTGCCTGTCCAAAGCAAACCAACAAGCCGCTCGAGGAATACTGAGCTAGCTATCTTCTGCCGTTTATATATGGGCATGGCTAGGACAAAGTGGCATGCCAATATCCATGGAGTGGCGCCAAAATGATGGCGACAGTTAAGCATGGCACTACTACAAGAAAACGAGGTGGTCGAGAGAGAGTGAGGGGCCAGTTGACAAAGACAGGAGATGACTTCATGTGCACTTCTTCTTCCACAACGACACCACCAACGCAACACATGGAGCTATCATGGTACAGCCCTACAGCATATGTGAAGTGCGACGGCTCACCAGGAGAATGCGTGCTCTAAAGTCTCTATAGCTAATCTAGTACTACCACACGTACACATGTGCACACTGATCTCTGTCTTACTGGGCCAGATAAATACAACCATGCTGGCTTTTGTTTGTTCGTTACGGTGGCCAAAGGCTAATCATAATCTTCTCCGGCCTGTAGTCTTCCTGCACTATACTATCAGTCAGTCATTCAGTCCCCACAGATCCACTATATAATGTGGGCACAGGGCACACTACTAGTCCGTGAAGATGAAGTTAGCTTCACGATTAGCGGGGACTGAGTCTTCTCAACCTCGACCAAGATCTATTCATATGCCCGTATATATCCATAATAATGGCCATATATATGTCTAGGCCCTGTTTGTTTTGGTTTTTCTGAGTCTCGCTTATAAGTTAGGTAGGATTATCAAAATAAGCCACGATTTGAAGAATCTGCTATCTAAATAAGCAGAGCATTTGGCTATCTGATTATATTATTCAGGGCATTTGGCTATCTGATTATTTCTGATAGACGATTAAGAAATGGACATTTTGCATTAGAAATCGTGGACTTCTCTCAAACTGCATAGCACTATTTACTAGTATTTATGTGAGTCTGTAACTGGACCAGATAAAAGTTTCTACTGCAATCTCAGTCCTTCTTCAAATCGACATAGGGATAGAGGACGGCGCCGAATCCAACCATGGGAAGGATTGCCGATAACCGAGGAGTGGCAGGGAAGCACAGCGGTGCTCGAGCACGTCCGCGGCCGGTGGCTCCTGGTGACCTGGCCTCTGCAGCAGGCGACCCATGCGAGATCTTGGCGCTGGAGGTAGCGCCCGGAATGAGAGAATGAAGCCGATGGTGGTGGGGATGCAGACTGGCGCCGTCAGCTATACCATTGGACGGCCATCGTTGTACCATGTGTTTTGCAACCAATTATCAGCCGCTACATATGGATTGGGCAAAGCTTGTGCATTTTGTTCCAAAGCACTTGTATAGTTTCTTAGTTTGGGCCTATTTATATCCTTTTGGCTAGCCATTTAGGGCAAGTACATTGGTATTGTATATCATAGCTAGTCTAATAATACATTGCCACGTAATTATGAGACGGTTTAAGAGATAACAAGTACAATTGATTGTTTTTTAAGTTATCTCGTAGTAATTCTAGAGTTCTTAATTTGTGCGTACAAAAAAGTAGTGTTTGTAATGTGCATGACAACAACCATTTATACAATGATATATACTAAGTTGTCTCGTAATCCTAAATTTTAGCTCATAACGTGGTTGTTTACGAAACAACCTCTTTCTCTCTTCCCATCAACAAAAAGTTTTATGTGGTACTGCATGAGATAGAATATGAGACCGATTACGTATAGCAATGTACTTTTTTTTGAACTTTCAAAAAACTTTATTACTCATTAGACCGAGCTAAGTCGCTGGTCACCAATCCCTCAAAATCACGAGGAACCCCCTCCCAAGTGTTATAGTGTCCACTTGGGAGATTACAACCAAACGCAGCAAGAGCATGCGCGACTCTATTATATTCTCGCTTGCAAACAGTAATCTTTACGCAACCTAAATAAACCTATACTCCCTCCATTTGAAATTGTTAATGGGCTTATAATTTGGAGTGGAAGGAGGGAGTAGCAAGTATCTACTCAAACGTGCTGGATCTAGGCTTTTATTTGACTTCCATGATATTCACAGCCCAATTGAGAGTCTGTACAGCGCTAGACGCTTAGAGGCTGTTGCACCGTTTTCTTGCCACCGTGAAGTGCAGCGTGGACAGGTTGGGGCGCTTGCCAACGCCAGAGCAGTTACTACGGCACTTGGATTGGCAACACGTACCAACCTGTTGATGATATATGGACATGAAACTTCAACAGCTTCTCTGTCCTTGCATCAATGTTAGAACACCTTGCTTAGTTCATAGCAGGGAGGTGGTTGTTTCCAGTGTAATTACAATAACCAGTAGCCAGTAGGAGTGCAGCTGTGAAGGACCAGCCACTAGTACACAGATACTTTTTAGATATGGTTAGTAACGTATTTGTACTGAGGTTTTTAGAGGCCAGTGAAAATCACTATTTTTATTGGCGGTCAAATGAGAACCGCCTGTATAAATCGATTCTACAGACGGTTTTTCTAACGAATCGTCAGTACAAATACTTGCCTGGAATTTATATTTTTAGATTAAAAAATAGCAAAAAAAAGAAATTTAACCGAGAAGGCCATCGCCCACCCATCTCCGTCGCAAGTTGCAAATCATGCATTTTTTCGCGTAAAATCACGCTACTACTACACAACCGTGGGGGTTCAAACCCGCGATCTCCTCCTCAATTGTAGCCTCCTCTACCACTCCACCAATCACTCACTTATGTGCGTATTCCAGTTCGGTTCCCTATATATTATCTAAAACTAACGGTAAATTCAATATTTAAGGGTCTAAACAAATTCAAATGAAAAAGTATTGAACTATAAAGTTTCATAACTTTTCAAGATCTGCAACTTTCATTTAGAATGTTTCTTCATCTGAGGCTTTTTAGAAAATTTTGAATTTTAAATATTCAAACTTTAGAGATAATTATCCTCAACTAGATGCTTTCAATTAAAAAAAATTAACTACAAAGTTTCATAGCTTCTCAAGATCTACAACTTTCATGTAGACAGTTTATCCATCTAAAGTTATTTGAAAAATTCAAATTTTAAAATCCATGCACTATTTCTAGTGGCGGTTTTTTCGCCACTAGAAATGCACCATTTCTACATGTGGTTTTCTTAACAAACCGCCTGTAGAAATAAATTTCTAGTGAGGTTCTCTTAAAAAAATTGCGTGTAGAGATGGATTTCTAGTGTCAATTTTTTATTTAATCCTACCATTTGATTTTTAGTGGAGGCTGTCAATCAAAACCGACTGTAAAAATAAAACTTCACCATCAAAAGAAATCATCTATGTACTGGTGGCCTGGGCCAACCGCGGGAACTGCACTGACAATAACCTAAATGGATTTGACTTTTACGGTCAGAAATAAGGGATACAAATAGTTGTAGCACAAGAAGCCAATTAACCGATTTCATGGAATCTGTGGATGCCAGTGTTTACTACAGAGGCAACCGACGTACCGACGTCCGCATATAAGTCTGCTAGTAATCAGTTGAGTCAGAAAAATCTTGCAGCAACGAGTAACAAGCACGCGCAGGCCGCCTTGGCAGGCCGTGATGCTCTGGCTGTCACGGTGCGCGGCTAAGGCCTGGGGACGGGAGTCCTAGATGGCAGTGCTTGGCTCCACTCAGAATAAATAAAATAAATATTGATGGAATGAGAGAAGCTTCAGAACCGATCCCTCCCTCCAAAGCTGAAGCCGCATCTCAAATGGAAACCACCACCAACTGGTTTTTATAAGCTTCATTTTGATACATTCCTTCCATCCTAATTCAGACACAGGTGATTGGGGTTGGTGGCGAGAAATACGAAGGGGAGGTCCTGGAGGTGGGAATGGGATACCGTGTCAATATCTATCTTCTCCTGCATGCAGAAGCTATGGCAGTTGTGTTATTTGGAACGTGCCATATTGGAGAATGGCTGAAGTTGGTAACCCTTGGTTACTGATTACAACCATTTTATATTGTTTTGCAAACTATTCTTCTTCTTAATGAAAAACGTGTCGAGATACGGTCATAAATAAAATATTGAAGAATGTCTCATGTAATACTTGGAGGCAGATTCTACAATTTATAGTGAAGGCATGTCTTCTCCAAAGTGGGATAGAAGTCCCCTGGGGCTTTATTCCGACAAATTCGAGATTTGATGCTTTCTGAGTTTGTGATTTGTAAAGGAATTAAATGCATCAGCAGTCCTTAAATTTGTAAACGTGTGTCACATAGATCCATGAACTTTGAAAATACATTTCTAGATCTCTAAACTTGTTAAATGGTGCATCATAGGTCTATGCTAGCCATGTAGATGTTTTTTACTCATATGGCGCGCTGGCATGGCATGTTATTGTCAATTAATCCCTCACATATATTTTACTAAAAAAATAGACCCAGCGCTCGTCTTGGCCTCAGCGCGGTTGAGGAACGTGCCCATGGCGTGTGCGACAGCACCCCGATCAGCTTGTGCCAGCCTACCGCCTCCAGCTCTCGCGGACACCGTCGTGACTCGTGAGGGAGACGACCGGCCGTGGACGCCACACACGAGGGAGACGCTGCCGCACACGAAGAACCTGCAAGGATACCTGCTGTCTGCTGACCAGGAACCTGCTGTCGAAGTGGCAGGAGCACCTGGGCCAGGCAGCAGCTACGCCAGTGGGCAGCGATCTCCTCCGCCCGTCGAGCCTTGCTTGCCTGCGCTGGATGAACCAGGTGGCGAGCAGCACCTAGCCCATAATAAATCCAACAATCCCCACCAAACTCTAGGGTTTGTAACGATGAAGTGTCAGAATCACAATTCTTTGATATACCAGTGTTTCGATGGAGACTGTTAAGTTGAACATCCACCTAGAACAAGAGTTTCACTCAGTCACAACTGAACAATGGACTAAGCCTTGAATTGACAATTTTATGCGAGATAAGATTCACTCGAGTCCTTTGCTGATACTAGGCTGCAAAAGGAATCCCCGCTGTTTGAAGCATATAAGTCACACTTCTATGCCTTTCATGAGTATTTAGGGATTACTCAAATCCCATAGACTGTGACCAGCAGTCTGACTCATATAGGTGTACTCCTTAAAAGATGTTCTGTAGGACAACATCTCATCTTCACAAGACTCTTGGAATACATTAAGGTAAATACCATCCTGCCTTACAGATAGGAAAGATGTGTATCAGAGATGAGTTAAAGAAAGGGATCTTTCCTCTCAACCAACTACCAGCTTGTTTCACCATTCTACTTCACGGGATCTCCGATCACATAGAACAGGTTACCACTGTAGCAGATTTCAAGTGGGTCTCATACCCATCTCTCTCGATGCACTCTCTATCACATTACGTGACAGACCCTTTGTAAACTGATCTGCCAGATTGTTAGATGTATGGACATAATCCAATGCAATAACTCCAGAGTTTCTCAGTTTTCTGACAGATTTTAATCTTCTCTTGACATACCAAGTAGACTTCATGTTGTCCCTTGAACTGTTAACCTTAGTGATCACAGTTTGGTTATTACAGTTCATGGATATAGCCGGTATCGGTTTCTCAACAACTGGCAAATCCATTAGGAGATCACGAAGCCACTCAGCCTCAGCCCCGGTGTCTAATGCGGTGAGTTACGCTTCCATTGTAGACTTCGTTAAGATAGTGCGCTTGCAAGACTTCTAAGAGGCGGCGCCACCTCCAAGCAAGAACACATATCCGCTCGTGGCATACAGCTCATACGCATTAGAGATCCGGTTGGCATCACAATAGCCTTCTAGCACTTTTGGGTATCCACGGTAATGAATACCTTAGGTCATTGTACCTTTCAAATAGCGCATCACTCTCTCAAGAGCACGCCAATGATCATCGCCCGGATTTGAAACAAATCGACTCAATTTGCACACAGCATATGAGATATCAGGCCTCGTAGCACTCGCAAGGTACATGAGTGAACCAATGATTTGGGAGTATGTCAATTGATCCCTTGCTATTTTCTGATTTTTTCTCAATAGCACACTTGGGTCAGAAGGCGTAGGAGCAGGATCACAATCACTAAACCCAAAGCGACTTAGAACCTTTTCCACATAGTGGGATTGCAACGAAGTTGCCCTACCATTACCTTCTCGTATAAGCTTGATATTAATAATAACATCAGCTTCTCCCAAATCTTTTATCTCAAAGTTATTTGACATGAATTTTTCCACTTCCTCAACCACCTTGAGGTTTGATCCAAAGATCAATATGTCATCAACATAAAGGCACAGCATTACAGTCTCACCCCCACCATGCCGATAATACACACATGTCAGATTCATTCACAGCAAAACCAGCTGCTCTGAGTGTATTATCAAACTTTTCATGACATTGCTTAGGTGCTTGTTTTAGACCATACAATGATTTAATCAACCTACACACCTTGTTCTCTTGACCATCCGCAATGAACCCTTCTGGCTGATCCATATAGATCTCCTCATCCAACTCTTCGTTTAGGAAAGCTGTCTTAACATCCATCGATGAATGATAAGACCATATGAGACTACCACGGCTATCGAGTGCGAATTGTAGTCAATCAACCCTTTGGTGAATAAGTATCAAAGAAATCTTCCTCCTCTTTTTGGGTGTATCCTTTGGCCACAAGCCTTGCCTTGTACCTCTCAATTGTACCATCAGGCCTAAGCTTTTGGTTGAATATCCATTTGCAACCTATAGGTTGACAACCATAAAGCCCGATCAACGACGCGTTTCGATTCGACATAATAGAATCCATCTCACTCCTTCATTTGCTTTCTTCCATAAGTCAGCATCGGGGAGAGGAATATGCCTCACTAATAGTGGTTGGTGTGTCTTCCACAAGGTACACTATAAAGTCATCTGTCTCTTACTTTTTCGAGTGACTATAGTGTCATCCTCCTCAGGGATGTGCACATGAGAATCCTCAGCATGATCTAAAGAAATAGGCAGTTCTTGCTTATGGGGAATTATAGTATCATGACTTGTTTCACTAGGTGTATTCTTTATGGAAAACTCATTCTTAAAAAATATAGCATCTCTAGATTCCATGATAGTATCAACATATATATCAGGCACATCAGGTTTTATAATTAAGAACCTATATCCAGTGCTGTGAAAAGAATAACCAAGGAATACACAATCAATAGTTTTAGGCTCAAGTTTACGCTTTTTGTTGATTGGCACATTCACCTTAGCCAAGCAATCCCAAGTGCGCAAATATGAGAGGTTTAATCTTCTCTTTTCCCATTCCTCAAATGGTGTAATCTCTTTGTCCTTTGTAGGAACTCTGTTCAAGACATGACACGCTGTCATAATCGCCTCACCTCACCATTCCTTGGATAATCCCGCTATACTCAACATGGTATTCACCAAGTCTGTTAGAGTGTGGTTTTTCCTTTCAGCAATCCCATTGGATTATGGTGAGAATGGCGGTGTCCTCTCATGAACAATATCATGTTCCCACCTTGAGAACTCATCGAAAACATTCGAGAAATATTCTCCACCTCGATCGGACCTTAACCATTTTATTTTTTCCTCTCAAGTTGGTTCTCAATTTCAGCTTTATAGGCCTTAAAATAATTGAACGCTTCATCTTTTATTTTTTAAGAGATACACATAGCAAAACCGATGGAATCATCTATAAAAGTGAGAAAGTATCTTTTAACGTCTTTGGTCAAAATTCCGTTCATCTCACACAAAATCGAGTGAACAAGTTCTAGAGGTGTCAAATTCCTCGCCTCAGTGGTCTTGTGAGGCTTGCGGGGTTGTTTTGATTCAACACACATATGGCACTTAGACTTTTTGACCAAGTTAAATTTAGGAATTAAATTGAGATTTGCTAACCGCATAAGACAACCAAAACTTGCATGACAAAAGCAAGAATGTCATAAATCCGACTCATCGAAATATTAACGAGAATTCACCATCTTATTACACACATCATGCAATGATAAGCGGAACAGACCTCCGCAATCATATCCTTTACCAACAAAAGAACCATGTCTCGACACAACACATTTATTGGACTCAAGAACAACCTTGTAGCCATCTCGACACAACATAGATGCACTAACAAGATTTTTCTTGATGGAGGGCACATCTTTGCACGCTCTTCAATGGCACCGTCTTCCCTGAAGTAAACTTCAGAATGACCGTACCAACACCAAGAACATGAGCACGCGACCCATTGCCAATCAATAAGGCGCCAGACCTCCCGACCTGGTAGAAAGAAAACAAAGACACATCAGCACACACATAAATATTTGCACCATTATCCATCCACCACTCAGGTGAATTACAAACAGAGAGAACAAATGGTAAAGAATTACCATACCCAGATGTTCCATCTCCATTGTCAGTAGTCACAACATTTACTGATTTCTTGTCCGGGGTGAACTTGCGATCAGGGCACTCTCTTGCCCAATCTTGATCAACGCCACGAACAGACAAAGCATCCTCCATCTTTCTTGTTGTTACTCTTCTTTTTAAACTGTGCTGTTTGAGTGGGTTTGGTTGTGTTCTCTTGCTTGTTTTGGTTTTTCTTCTTGTTCTTGCAGAATTTGGAGTTCCTCTTTTACACCACATTTGCAGTAGAGGTCTCAGCACTCTTTCCATTGTCCTTTACTCTAGCCCTCTCCTCAACATCAAGAGTACCAATGAGCTCTTCCACATTGAACTCTTCTCTTATGCTTGAGTGAGGTGACAAAGTCCTTCCAAGAAGGTGGTAACTTGGCGATAATATCGCCAGCCACAAACTTGTCGGGCAAAGGACAAGGGAAAAGCTCAAGTTCCTTAGCAAGTGCCTGAAACTCATGAGCTTGTTTCACTACAGATCGGTTCTCAACCATCTTGTAGTCATACAACTGCTCCATGAGATCTGATTTCGCTACCCGACATCGGTAACTCTAAACTTTCCAACAAGTGCATCCCACAACTCTTTCCCAGAGGGTAGGATGATATAGCTTTTCTAGAATTTTGCATCAAGTGCACTAATCACTGCACCTCGAAAGAGATTGTCATCAGCCCTAAACTTAGCCTCATCCTCAGGAGACAAGTTAGCAGGCTTGCCCTCAACGGCATGATAACAAGACATAGTAGTGAGCCATAATTCCATCTTAGCTCTCCAAATCAAGAAGTTTTTACCATCAAAAGGATCCGGCTTTAACACAGCAGCAAAACCTCTGACAGAAAAATGTCTATAATTAGGTTTTTAGATTGTTAGATAATTAGGCATTTCCATGTCATTTTAATTCCAGAAATTAACATTATGACAATGACATATAAAAGATTCTTGATAATTGAAAGCATGATATCAAATACATCCATAACTATATGGAACATGATATCGAATAACATGTGAAGCATATGAATAGTAAAGCCATGAACGCATAAATCATGTAGCATAACAGTAAAGCATGACATATAGTTCACGAAGATGACTAACACTGAATTCCATATGAAACGACGAGATATATCTACTGAAACATGAACGCAGTAGCATATGAAACAGATCAACAGGATCGCAGCAACAAGCATACACGGGATATATCTTATAACTGAAACTGACACAGGATATATCACAAAACGATCTGACAGAGCATATGAAACAAACTCATAACAGCATATGAAACAACGCGAAAACACTACTGCAACAAGCATAATCTGGACGACGAAAAACAGAGAGAAGATAAATAGTTCATACCCTCCCGTGTAGGAACTCGATCCCGATCCCGAACCTTGTCCAACTTCCTTCGTCATGATGAAGACGATCTCTCCACCAGGAAGAAGAGAAAGATGTTGACGGCGCTCGAGGAAGACGACGAACGGCGGCTACATCCTCCCGTGAAGAAGACGATCGCCGGTGATGATTCGGGAAGTCGCGTAGACGCTCCCCAAAAACCTAATTGCTGATCCCTCGTGCAAGGTCTCGAACGGCAAGGGCTTCGGAGACACCTGCCCTCTCGCTTCTCCGTGCGCGCAGAGTTACGAGATGGGGAAGACCTCGAGTTGCAACTGGAATATGTGTCTAAGCATCAAGTCCCAAAGATGAGGGAGCGTCTCCCTTTTATCCCTTTTATCCTGGTGGCGGCGTGGAGGAGAAGGTGAAGGGCAAGGGACTCGCGGTGGCTGTTGAAGAGACGGGCATTCGAAGAGTTCAACTCCCGGTTGAAACTCCCGTGATTAGTGTGAGTGCTAAAATTTAACACGCCTGCCCACGCCCGGCCCGGCCCGGCTTGGGCGGGTGCGCGTGTGGCACACCTTGATCCGTTTCTTGGCTTCTCAAATTAAGTGGAATAATTCTCACCATATAAGTCAAGTCAATGTCTCTTGGACTTCCAATCCGGTACAAATAATATTGTCCATAATTACACACCATAAAGTTAATTGATTTATTAAATCTAAAATGGGCCTAGCCCATAATAAATCCAACAATTACAACATACAGATATATTTGCTGATTATTATAAAACAAAAAAAGTAGGGAGAATTTGCTGTAGGACACCGCGAAAAGTTAAAATTTCTTTGCAACACACGCAAACGCGACTCTTTGCCCAGTACCATTAAAATTTCGTGTATCTTTGCCGTAACACACCGCGTCTATTATTTTATTTATTTCTCGGGTTTCAAAGAGAGAAGATAGGGGAAATGACTTTGTTGCCCTCGTCTTCAACCTCGGCAATGCAACGACTTTTCTTTGTAACACACCGACGACCACGCCCGGGTGAGGGCACCCGCACCCTATTTCGGTGCGCTGCTGGCGGCGCCTAGGCGGCGCCGTTGGCCGACGGCGCCCCGCTCTAGCCGCGCCTCTAGCCGTCCCCAGGCTGGCGGCCCGCGGCACCGGAGGCCGACACGGCCGTGTCTTGGCCCCCTTGGCGCCTCGGCCAGCGCCCGCGGTAGCGTGTGTCAGCGACGTGGTCGCCCCTAGCCTCGGTAGCCTTGCCGCCCGAGCTCCAACGACGTCGTGCCCCTCCACCGCGCGGCTGCTGCGCCGACGCCGCCGCGCCGCGGTTGCGGCGCCGGCGTCGCGTCGTCGCCGTTTCGTCTGCAGCCGCGGTCGCGTCGAGCTCCGTTCCTCCGGCGCCCGAGCTCCGTCACTGCGGGCCGTCGGCGCCCCTTGGCCACCTGCCCTGCGCTGCCCAAAGGCGAGGAGTGCATGGATTCGCCCAAGGCGAGATCGACCTCGATTCGAGATCACCAAAAGCTGAGCACGCCCGTGGGGCTACCTCAGCGCGCCGTGGTGGCAGGTGGAGGCCTTCCCGGCGCCGGCCCAGTAGCCCCGGCCGTGCCGGCGGTGGAGGCCTGCTTGCCCCTCCGCCGCCCCGTCCTCCGGCGCTTCGCCGCGTTGAAGCGGCAGCGGAGTACGAAGCCGCGACACCTCGCTCATGACCCACCCCATCTTGGTAGAGGCGGCCAAAGCGCCCCGGTGATCGGGCTAGCTGCTTGGTGATCCTTGCCGAGCTCGCGGTTCACCTCCTCCCTTGGCGCGTCTGCCCGATCCGGTGTGCGGGCGAGCATGGCGGCGTCCACGGCAGGCGCGGCGCCGTGGTCTCATGCCCGCCGAAGAAGGTGGTCTTGCACTCGTCCACCAGCTCCGCGTCGTCGGCCCGCCCGCTCGCGCCCGCCGTGGCCTCCGTGCCCGGCAAGCAGCAGCGAGGGACAGCTACGGAACACCCGACGAGGCTTTTTTTACGCTAGCCGGTGTGTTGTGGCAAATTTTAGTAAACAGGTGAAGGTTGAAGACGAGGGCAACAAAGTCATTTCCCCTACCTTCTCTCTCTTGAAACCTGAGAAATGAATAAAATAATAGACGCGGTGTGTTACGGCAAAGATACACGAAATTTTAATGGTACTGGGTAAAGAGTCGCGTTTGCGGTGTGTTGCAGCAAATTTCAACTTTTCGCGGTGTCCTACAGCAAATTCTCCCAAAAAAGTAATGTTTGGGACGGCATCTGCGCCGAAAGTAAATAAAATCCTCTAAAGAAATATTTCAGATCTCTCCGGTAACTGAAAAAAGAAGAATGCGGTGGCCATGCTCGCGAATGCACAACCACAACAAGGGGCGCGCGCGCATCGGCGCTTGGCTTTGGCCGCTACGGTGGAACCGCGCAACCCACCCGGCACGCCACGTATTCTCATTGCCGCCAATTTGGCATCACTGTCGGATACTCGTTGCGCGTGCCTGCGTGCGCGGCGCGTGACGTGCCGCGGGCGCTGCTTGGTGGTGTCTGACGGCCTTCCGGCGCGCCCCTCGGCTCCCGGCCCGATATATTAACGCCGCGGCCGCCACGCGATTTTAATTGCAAGCGATCGACCAGAAAGCCTCCTACTCCATCGGGATCCGCGCACCGAGGCGGGCGGCGGGGGAGTGATCGACCGAGCCCGCCGGCGATGGGCAGCGTGGCGATGGACTCCGACTACGGCGCGCCGCGCGAGCTGTCGCCGCTCCAGAAGGCGCGCGCGCTCTACCGGCCGGAGCCCCCGCCGTGCCTCCAGGTACCACCATGCATCTATCCATCCGCCGCTCGTGTCGTAACGTACCTACCGGCTACCGCCGACCGCCGACCGCCGGTCGGGCTCCCTAGGCCCTAGCTGTAGCTAGTTCGCAGCGCCATTGTCGATGATGATCCATATCCGCACGCGCGCGGCGGGCGGCGGCGCCATGTCCCGGGTTCCTCAAGCGCACTGCTTGTATCCTCTCCTCCGTCGTCCAGATCGATCGATCTCGTCGAGGCGGGGGTAGGTCGGTTTGGTGCGGCGATGCTTATCTGTTCCCCAAGCGTATGTTTTCACTCGCTTTCAGATGGTTGCGGGGTGGGGTACAATGCAGCGCAGTGTGTGTGTGTGGGGGGGGGGGGTTTAGGTGCAGCAGTAATGGTCTGACGCCGATCCTCTCCCCACTATGGAGGCTTGCTGGGATGTGGCATTCCATGGCTCAACAAGCGACACATAAACAAGCAATAATTCACCGGTCCTTTTCCCCTGGGGCAGAGGTTGTTGCTCCCTTCTTCCCCGCCACGCAGCAGGGGCCTGCTACGAGCCAAAAGGAAAGCGAAACCACGCCAATCCTTGGCTACTAATATAATTCAGAAGAGTATCTTGTTTATCGTCTTATAAATTCTCTAGACTATGTTTACTTGTCTGGTCGAGTAGGTTAGCGTTCTTGAACGACTGTTGGGTTTTTATCTCTACTGAGCTCTGGACTGGATGGAATTCAGGGCACAACTGTCAGGGCCGAGTACGGTGATGCTGCAATCGCGGCCGATATCACAGGTGCTCACGTCATCAGCCAAGCCTTCCCCCACACATATGGCCAGCCGCTGGTACACTTCCTAACGAAGACAGCCAATGTGTCTGACACTACCATCGTAACAGAGCACCCTGTGGTCAGGTACACCCATGACTCATCTTCCAAGTTCGGCCTTTTTCTTTGTGCAATTTTTTTTTTAAACTCAAGTGTAATTCGAAAAGCCATATTCTCCCATCTATTTTTGCTCCAGCATGTATACACTAATTTCAAAAATATATGCACATGCTCAGCATGCTCTATCTTCACTGTCGAAAACATTTTTTTAGGAATGCTTCCCACTCTAGTCACTGGTCACCTCTCCACACTACTGTTTTGGATGACACATATCTTGACATGGTGTTTGGATGGTTGGGATAGCACATGCTCAGGATGTATGCACAAAAAAAATGCTCTGCACTAATTTAGCTCATGAGTTGTGTGACAAGCCTTGTATATTTCGTCTTTAACCCATTTTCAATATATCTGCTATCTGTAAAAACGCACTCCTGTTTTTTGCTCAGTATAGTATTTAGCTGGACAAAAGCTGCCTGAGTTCAAAATTTATCTTTGAAACTCCAGTTTTAGACACACAATTAATCTGCATTATTATCTACTATTAAAAAAACGTATCTGTGTCTGTGTATCGTGTTTTCTAGGAAATTGCCGTATCTGTGTATCTGTATGCTTATGATACTGATACACTTATTATCTCTATCCATGCTGCTTAAGCTGCCTGAGTTCCCAACACAATTGTTTAATTCTGGCAGCAAGTCATCGATCCATTGCACAAAATTCATGTCATCTTAATTGAAGCATATCACTTTCTAATGTTTTTCCTTCTACGCATTTAATATGTGCATGTGATACAGGGTTGGCATTGTCTTCAGTGGGAGGCAATCCCCAGGAGGGCACAATGTTATATGGGGCCTGTATGATGCTATAAAGACTCACAACTCAAATAGCAAAATTATTGGTTTTCTTGGTAAGCAAGTAGGGTAAGGAGCGAATTATGATTTAGTCAAGATAACAGATTGGCAACTTCTATCACTTGCATCTTTTGTTGTTTGAGCAAACTGTGCAAGTTAACTAGGTTAAAAGGGCGATGTATTCTGCTTTTGCATGATGTAGTAACTGTTAAAAGTTTATAATTTCACTTCTCAGCACTTTTATAATCATAAAAAATTCTGAATTTGATGACAGGTACAATTTAAAAACCACTGTTGAGGTTGTCATGCAGGTTTTTAGTGGTATTAACAATACTTACCTAGCTACATAGCGATCAAAATATGTATAGGAAATAGATACATGCTTTGTGTCTTACTGACACCAATCTCCAAGGGCACACTTGCTTTAACAGTGTTTACATGCATGGTTGATAGTGAACATAGAACAAATCCTTTATGTGCTCCATCAATGACTTATTTCTGTTTATGTTTTTATCCAGGAGGAACTGATGGGTTGTTCGCACAGAAAACAATGGAAATCACCGACGAAGCTCTTTCATCCTATAAAAATCAAGGTGGTTATGACATGCTCGGTCGGACAAGGGATCAGATCAGAACGACTGAGCAGGTAAAGGCAGCAATGGCTACTTGCCAGGCATTGAAGCTAGATGCTCTTGTTATAATTGGAGGTATTGTTTGTTGTGTTCGTTTGCTGAGTTTTATCTATGATTTTAGATCAGATACAAGCTCATACATCTTTCTTTGCTATTTAAAGGTGTCACATCCAACACGGATGCTGCGCAGCTTGCTGAGACATTTGCTGAGTTGAAATGTCCAACAAAGGTTGGGTGTTGTTTTCTTTGAATATTTACTTCCTTGATTATTGATTATTTCGAACAGCAGACAATATTTTTCATATGTAAGCAATCTGGCAATAACTTATTGAGCAGGTAGTTGGTGTTCCTGTAACTCTGAATGGAGATCTCAAGAACCAATTTGTTGAGACAACAGTTGGTTTTGATACCATATGCAAGGTAAAGAATTTCATAAATCAAACTATCGAGTTACATCCTTCATCTTGCATGCATGTATGTTGTAGATCATATCATTATATTTTCTTATTAATTTCCTAGTACTTCTTGATCATCTTTGCAACATCACAATTGTGCTTACCAAGGTAGATAAGGAGAAATTTTGCAGTATTTTGTTGTAGTTTAGCATATATAGTGCCACAGTTGAGTTTGAGTTGAGTTCTCTAATCTCTCATAGTATATATTGTAATAAGTTTGAGTAGTGATGGTTTTATAATCTCTACCTTTCTATCAGGTGAACTCGCAGTTAATAAGCAATGTATGCACAGATGCTCTTTCTGCTGAAAAGGTAAGATCGATGCACCAGATATCATCCTAACATACGTTTGATTATTGAGAACCCTTTATTGGTTCTATGGGCAAGAAAGAGTACGATATTCAACAAAACTTATTTCTGATCTGAGAAAAAATAGTACAACCAACTTTTTCAAATTGAGCTATGATTGGAAGATGGCAGTCACTTTCTGGGATCTGTCAACTGATCATAGCTTATGGAACTTTATTCTGTCAGAGCTCTAAAATATTATTACTTAGAATTAGTGTACACGGTTTATTTTATTTTATCATGTACCACATACTGACATCCCTACATAAAATTTATGATTTTCTGAAACAAATATGATTTGTGCCCATTATTTGTATCTCTTAGCCACCATAAATCTCATTTTGTTTCTTATTCTCAGTATTACTATTTTATTCGGCTAATGGGACGGAAAGCATCTCACGTGGCATTGGAATGTGCTCTTCAGTCACATCCAAATATGGTCAGAAATCCTGCTACACCATTGTATAAACCTGATTAATTTATATACAAAATTATCCGGATTCATCTCAACTGAACTATGTTCAGGTTATCCTAGGCGAGGAGGTTGCTGTGTCAAAACTTACAATATTTGATATTACAAAGCAGATATGTGATGCTGTGCAGGCAAGAGCTGAAAAAGGTGCGAACTACTACTAATTGATCGCTAACACTCCCTGTAGTCATTATAAGGTGCACATCCACATAAGTGCCATGTCAGGTACAATTATTCCTGGTGATGATATTTTCTTCCGCAGATAAATATCATGGAGTTGTACTTATTCCTGAGGGTCTTGTTGAGAGTATCCCCGAACTGTATGCTTTGCTCCAGGTCTGTTTCACCACCTTAATGATAAATACTGGTTTTTACACTAGTTATTAAAATCATTTCTGAGGTGAGCTAATTCTTTCAGGAAATTCATGGACTACATAATAAAGGTGTTTCCGCTGAGAACATCTCTTCTCATCTTTCACCGTGGGCATCTGCACTATTCGAATTTTTGCCTCCATTTATTAGAAAGCAGGTACAGTTTCTCTCTTTTTTGCCTTATTTTTAGGAACCTGTAATTTTGATAAGTTACTGCTGCCTCAATAATGTTCTTTACATGATGCAGCTGCTTCTCCATCCTGAATCTGACGATTCAGCTCAACTCTCTCAGGTGCTATGGAATTTCATCCAAATTTTAATGAGTTTCACTAACAGCTCATTGCACGTTCTTTTTGTACAGAAACTTCATCTGTTTATCTTTGCAGATTGAGATCGAGAAGCTTCTAGCTCAATTGGTTGAGACTGAAATGAACAAACGCCTGGTAAGCAATTTGCAGACTTCCACACAACTATTCCTCAATTTCATTTGTAAAACAAGCACTAAATTTGCCATTGCACATTGTTTGTTTGGCTTCTCTTACAGAAGGAAGGCACTTATAATGGAAAGAAGTTCAATGCTATTTGCCACTTTTTTGGATACCAGGCCAGGGGTGCCCTACCTTCTAAATTTGATTGTGATTATGGATATGTATGTTTGAGCTCACTTTCACTGTTTTCCTAAGAAAATTGCTATGCTATTAAATCTCCATTGAATTGTTTTGTTTAGGTTCTTGGACATGTATGTTATCACATAATAGCAGCTGGTTTGAACGGCTACATGGCCACTGTGACCAACCTTAAGAGTCCAGTAAACAAATGGAAATGTGCCGCTGCTCCCATTACTGTAAGATTTTGATAATTTAAATCCTTTCTTAAATGATGAATCAGCTTTTCATAGTTCATTTTAAGTTCAAAGAAGAGTAAACATTTCCTCGTTACCAGTCTATGATGACCGTGAAGAGATGGTCACGTGGTCCTGCCACCAGTCAAATTGGTAAGCCTGCTGTCCAGATGGCAAGTGTTGACTTGAACGGAAAAGCATATGAGTAAGTATGAAAGTATAGCATTCTATTTAGCCATCACTTCTTTCTATGGGCTTTCGGATTTTGTCCTTCTCTTCTACATCTGTAGAATGTTGAATCACAAATGCTCAATTGCTCTTGTTGTTTTCCACTAGCTAAATGTTCTTTGTTTTCCAGGCTGTTGAGACAAAATTCTTCCAGCTTCATGATGGAAGACATCTACCGAAACCCTGGGCCACTTCAGTTCGAAGGGCCGGGTGCTGATACAAAGCCTATTTCATTGTGCGTTGAAGATCAGGATTACATGGGAAGAATCAAGCAGTTGCAGGAGTACTTGGAGAAGGTACTTTAATTGGCTGTTTTAATTGGTTTTCGCCATTTCAAAACATACAGTGCGTTTGTTGACCATTTCTTTCTTTGTTTCTTCCTGTGTTTGCTTGTCCGCAATGAAGGTGAAAAGCATTGTGAAGCCGGGGTGCTCGCAGGATGTCCTTAAAGCAGCGCTAAGCGCCATGGCTTCTGTGACGGAGATGCTGACCATCATGTCTTCCCCGTCATTTAGTGGCCAGGCGACCATCTGAAGGCTGGATGTCATATATATGCTGGGCTCATTTTTTTGTTTTGTAAAAGAAAGACATTCCTGCTCTTGTTACTGTATTGTCTACCTATCTGAAATTACCGTATGTCTCTTGCTCAATATCTGTTTAGTTTTTGGGTGTTTCTCATCTTTGACTATGCTATGCATGTTAGAAAGTTGATTGAGATGAGTTAAAATAAATGCATAATTCGAACTGTAATATAGTTACAATACTGTAAATGGTTAGATTAGATATATGTTGACTTTTGCTCATTGTCAGTGTTATTTTAAGATCTTTTTTCGGACAAGATCTTTTTTCGGACAATAGGTGGGACACGATAGAAAGATGGGAATACCCTTGGCCATGCGAATGTCCACTTTGGAATTAGCTTCTTTAGAATTTCACAGGCTCTAGATCAAAATAGATGTTTTATACTATACTTCTATTTCATGTGGTCACATTTTAAGGTCCTTATTGGAATACAGGTATCATATAGGAATTTTACATGAATCAACTCATTTCCACAAAAAAAAACGGAATTCCAAATGGGGCTAACCGTCCATTCAAAATTAAGAGTTATGCAATCCTAAACACAACCCATTGAACAATTAATTTTACTTAGGGCTGAGCCATTTGAGAGCATTTTTAATTTCATGCGGTGCGATAACTATAAACCTTTTTTAGACAGCCACGTGGCGCACTTTATTGATTATCAAATAGAATTGCATCGTTTACAAGACTCAAGAATAAAATCAGGAGGTTCATGGACCCAAACACAATTTTCTTTTGTTGCTAGAGCTACTTTAGCTGATTCATGTGCCACTTTATTTGCTTCCTGATTGCATTGTTTCAAGCCATATTGATTCAAAATTCCATAGCTGAATGCATTTGTCAAAGATTGGTGCCCCGGCTATAGATGAGATACCACTTATCATAGTTTCCACGACCTCTATGCAATCTGAATGAACGATGAAGCCGTTGCATCTGACCTGTTGAGCAAGTATAGCAGCCCTTTTAGTGCCATCACTTCTGCCGTCGGGACATCAACTACATGCATCCTATAAGTGTAAGAGCCGCAACGAAGGAACCACCTGAATCCCTTACGGTGACACATGTTCTTCCATCCTCATATTGTTCCCTGAAACTACCATCAACATTTATTAACAACTTCATCGCTAGAGGTTTCTTCCATCCCTCTTTTTGTCTGACAGTTCTTCTCATCGCACTTTGGTAGTTAGTGACAAGAGCGGCTACGGAGAGGGCTCATCCCACTAGACACTGGATCGGTTCGCCATGAACAATTTTCGACGTTCCCACCAAATGTATCAGCCATCGATTAGGATTAGTTCAGCTAGACTAACATTGTTCAGCTTCTCAAGCGGCCAAGAAATGTCGATCAAATAAACAACAATCACTGAACCCGATCTATCTGATTCGGGAACTCTTTCTAGCTTCCTCTATACTCCAAGTCTCTGCCATATCTCCTTGGCCCGGTAGCAAGTAAAAAGGAGATGTTTAATATCCTCACAATCATCATGGCATGCAGGACGGTTACTAGAATTTTCAATATATCTATTTGCAAGAATCCCCTTGCACGGTAAGGCACCATGCATCACTCTCCAGCCGAAAATGGTAGACACCGAAGAAGGTTTTTAAGCTATGAAAAAATTTATGTTTTAAAAAATATAGAAAATCTTATAGAGAGATTTGGATATGAGAAACCCTAACTAAATATATACCTTTTGAGATATATCTAAAAGCATCATGAAAATCGAATTTATTTCTAGGAAAATGAAGAAGTATCCAAGAATTCTACATAAGTTTCTAAAACATTTTATTGATGTCTAATTATGTTTATAAACTTAAAACAATAAAAAAACATGATATGCAACCAGCATAAATGCATTTGGCATGAACATTCAAGACTAGTTTGTGTTCTTTTATGCTATTGCATCTCATATCTTTAAAACACATATAATATTGATTAGAATTTTGACTATTTTTATATTTTTAATATATGTCTCCATATTTATTTTTATAAAAAATGAAGGCCTAAAAATATTTTTTATGGTTTAAAATCATGTATATACCAATTTTTTAATTAGAAAGAAATAAACGCCTTGAAAACATTTTTTGGTCAAAGCAAACATATTTTCCATTTTTATTTCAGTTATGAACCAATTATTAAAACCATTTAATAGGCATCAGCCAAGATATCTAAATAATTTATTCACAACGTGAAATAAACCTAGGATTTTTACCACAACACCTACATAGCATCGGTAAGCTACCATAAAAAATTTCACATCATTTGGACTACAACAGCAATAGTCCTTAATTTCTCAAAAGCTAACCCTAATTAAGAGAGGTT
Organism: Chrysopogon serrulatus; assembly: GCA_015844335.1. Taxonomy (NCBI): domain Eukaryota; kingdom Viridiplantae; phylum Streptophyta; class Magnoliopsida; order Poales; family Poaceae; genus Chrysopogon; species Chrysopogon serrulatus. The sequence goes on from JADLZL010003988.1 coordinate 32,156, forward strand.
TAAATCTACACCAGAATACTTTTACTAAGACATAGGATTCCAAAAAGTCTTTATTTGCTATTTTATGATTTTTCTATAATTTACTATGCATTTTTAGTTAATTTTAAATATTTAAGAGTGAAAGAAGACATTTTTCTGAATTTGGAGTTTGAGGAACAAAACTAAACTCCCACCGTATTTTAGAGAGGCAAAATTTACTTTTTGTTTTTGATTAGAAAATCTCCAAGAATCTTAAACCCACTCCTTAAATCAGCATCTGAGAACGGAACATACAAAGTTTTAGAGAGTATTTTTTCACTACAATCTTTATTCCTATACGTTGGACCAATAAAGTCAGTCCTATGTTCTTTGGGCTAGGCTATATATATTAGGAAAAAGTCTACTTTTTCTTTCTTAAAAAAAAACTTTTATCAAAGTCTATTTTTCCTCCCTATACTCTAAGCAAATCACCTCTCTCAACTTTTCAAATCGTGCGTTTTATCTCCCTAGAGTGGTTTTGAAGGCAGTTTTATCTTTATTTTTTTATTTATTTTGGGTGAATCTTTAAAAAATTATAGTAAATCATAAAAAAATTATAAAATAGAAAATATAATTTTATTAGACTCCAAATGAGATCTATACAGTGAACATATAATATGATATGCTTTAGTATAAAATTTTTTCGTAGAATTTAAATCTATTTTTTCTATAATTTATAATTCGTAATTGCAGTTTCTATGGTCCAAATATAGTAAAATTTTTATGGTGGTTTAATTATTGTATTCTTGAACTATAGTAAAAAAAATTCATACTTATTGGATCATGCATATCTTAGTTTTCGCGTTATTTAGATTTAACAAGCATAAACCCTAAATAAATCTAGAACTAAAGTATACATGATCCAATAGGTATGAAATCATTACTATAATTCAAGCATACAATAATTAGGCCACTATAAAAAATTTCATCAAAATTAGACTATAGAAAGTGCAGTTATGAATTATGAATTATTTCAATTAGTTACAGAAAAGTATAGATCTAAATTCTACAGCAAAATCTTTGTACTAAAACATGTACTATATTATATGTGCATTGTGTATATCTACTCATACGGAATTCAATAAAATTAGATTTTTTATGAGTTTTTAGAATTTATTTTCAAAATATTTAGCTGAAATAGATAAAAAAGAAAAATATAAAATCACCTTCGAAACCATTTCAGAAAGTTAAAACGCACGGTTTAAAAATTGAGGAACACATTTGCCCGGTTTTAGGGTTCCGAAAAAAAAAAAAACCGACTCTTGCAAAAGTTGAGCGAGACTTCTTCCTCAATACTCGTATATTACTATCTTACTTGGGCCTTCGGTACACATGGGCTCAGATTTCGCTTGCAAAACCAACCCTCCAACTTAATAAACCCCAGTCCAAAACCCTAAGCTCCACAACCGGCCGCCGTCCGCCCCCTAGAACGGAACTGTCCACAGCTCTAATCAGTCCACAGCTCTAATCAGGCCATGTCGCCGGCGTCCCTCGCCGCTCGGCTCCTACGCCGCGCCGCTGCAACCTCTTCCTCTCCTCTCGCCGCTCTTGCCCGCCGCGGCCTCCATTCCCCGGCGCCCGTTCCCCTCCCACGCCGTCTACCTACCGCCACCTCATCGTCGGCTGGGACCACCGCCCGCCGCTTCCTGGCGTCGCAGTCCCCGGCGTCCTCCACCTCCTCCAAGTCCTCCGCGGACGAGAACCTGAGGCGCGTCATCGAGTCTGAGATCGAGTGCGTTGTCCAGTCGGAAGAGAGCACCGCCGACAAGGTTCGCTCTTCATTTTATTTGCTTGCTCGCTTCGCTGTAGTATTTCGATTCCATATCTGCGTCATTGATTTAGCCTTGTTTGACCAAAGTCATGGTCAGAGTCCGAGTCTAAGGGCCTGTTTGGATGCACCAACTAAACTTTAGCTGGCTAAATTTAGCTGCCGGACATCCAAACAGTCTAGCTAAAAGAGTAGCTAAACTTTAGTTGGGTTTAGCTACTTTCACCTAGCTAAAGCTAGCTAAACTTTAGCTGAGTCTATTAGCTAGAGCATCCAAACACTCCAGCTAAAATTTATCTAGAAAACTTTTAGCTAGCTAAACTTTAGTTGGGTGCATCCAAACAGGCCCTAAGGGTTGCTGGTTTTATTTGAATGGGATTAGGAATCCATAAATAGATAGAGCTGTTTATGTTGGAGGCTGCAAGGAATTGGCTTCCAATTTATCGGAGATGGCAGATGTTCCCTTTTGTGTTGAAGTAGAAATGGATTGATTCATGGCACTGCAGTTTGGAGTCCTGGACCTACTACATCGTAGAATTCACCGTATCTCTAGCTCAGACATGATGCTTAGGTCATTATTGATTACCAGATGCTTCCATTGGATTCTATTCTTTGGTATTCATAAATTAGTCATTTGAAGTATCAACGAAATGTTTAGATTGTCTCCAAAGGTGAAATTCTGTGGATTAGAAATCATCGATTTACTTGGTTGTTCCTAGAATTTCTGGCAGGAACTACAGTAGCAGGCATGCTACTGGCCATTGGATCTATTTGTATGCCACCATTAGAAAACGAGAAAATTCCCTATATAGCATCAGAATATGACATGGTTACTTAATAACACCCAAAGATAAATTTTTTACCATTCAGTGCTAGAGGCCAAATATAATGGTAGTGCTATATAGGGAGCCAAAAATGAACACAATGCTACATTGGGAACTTTTTATCATTCGGTGCTAAATAAGGAATCATGTCATCTTCCAATAAATATGGAATTTTCTCTTAGAAAACTTTGAATGTTGTGATCTGCCATATTTGATTACGTAGTTAAAAGGAAAACCTTATTTAGTGATCACACAATACTTCATAAAACAAAGGGGAAAAATAAATAGATATAATTTTCTTGACATGGTGGTAGATTGTTTGGTCACTAGAATACCATGGTGATTGCACTTCCTTTGTTTTGATCTTTGCTAGCATTTTATAGTTGAATTCTGATCTGCTATATTCTGAAGGCCAGGCCTGGTGCAAGCGGTAGTGTCTTACCGCCTGTGACCGGAAGGTCCAAGGTTCGAGTCGTGCCTCGCATTGCACAGGCGAGGGTAAGGCTTGCCACTGAAACCCTTCCCCAGACCCCGCACAGAGCAGGAGCTCTCTGCACTGGGTACAGCCTTTATATTTTGGAAGACACAGTGAACTTATAACATATCCATAATAAGATGGTTTGCTTTTGAGATCTTCCTTGTGCACTTTCTGAACCTATAAAACACGGACACGTGAGGAAGGCCGCGTATCCCGTATCGGATATGTATCCGATACGGATACGCGGCGGATACTTGGCCGGTACGTATCTACTAAGCATCGGCAAATAAACGAATAAAGGAAAATTTGGATACGTCGACTGATACGTCTCAAAGCCGTTTGGCGATACGTTCTACCCACCCACCGGACCTATGATATAGTATGGCCGCACACACGTGGGTCGGCTGCTTTCGCCCGGCTACTCGCTGTGTTGCACCCAGCGCCGTCGAGGTCCGTGCTGCATTTGCGTCGGGCGGACCGCCGCCACGCGCGCAGCGCCGCCCAGCGCCCGCACGCGTGCTGGCGAGATCTGCATTCGCTTTGGATAGGCCGCCCGCCAGTCTTGGCGTGGGTTGGAGTGGGGCACAGCCATGGTCGCTCAGCCCTCAGCACTGAGAGAGACTTCGGTCACCGATGCGGGAGGAGGAAGGCACGGCACCGGTGGAGGAGGAGCGCTGCGGGGAGCAGGCCAGCCGCAGCGCAGTCGCACATATGGCTGCGTGGAGGGGCGCCTGTCCGTGTGGTGAAGGATGTTGGCGAGAGAAACAAGATTAAAAAAGGTCTAATCTTAGGCCAGCTAAGTACGGAGTGCACGGAAATACCCCTCTAGCATTAGTGTTAGCAACTAGATATGAAACAATTGTAGTCTCTAGAACATCATACATACTGATCTGTTGCCAAAAATTAATATACTCTATGAATTATTTTTATAAAAAATTAATAAAACGTATCTGCGTATCAGGTTTTTTCAAAAAATGACGTATCTGCGTATCCGTATCCGTATCCGTCCGATACTGATACACGTATCCGTATCCATGCTGCATAGTTCTGAACCCTGTAGGAGTTATATGGAAAGCTACAGTAAAAGTTTGAGAATAGTTGAAATGTACATGTTTCTTGTCAGGTGAAGGACCTAGTAATTTTATCTTGTGATATTAGTCATTGTGAGTGACATAAAGTGTACAGAATTACATGTGGGTCCTGGATTGTAATATGTCCGAGATTATACCTTGAGATGCAATCTATTCTTTATGTTTGGGTCATTTTTTTCCTCTGCTGACCTGTAGTAAACTAGTAACTCCTTGTTCTTGTATTTATTGTTTAAAGCATTACTTTTTTTTTTTTTTGAAACTTGTTTAAAGCATTACTACTGTTATGAACTTTGTGGTTGTTTCTATTTATTATAGCCAATGATACCTGGTTTCATTTTTGTTTGGTTATTTTTATGCAGCACATTGATCTACCAGATGACTTCCCTTTTGAGATCATAGATAATCCTGGTGATCAGTCAATAACCCTCCAAAGGGAGATCGCAGGGGAGACAATTAAAGCTGCTATATACACCAACTTTGATACAGAGCAAGATTTGGATGATGAGGATGATAGGAGTGACAAAGATGAGGAATCTTTCAAACCAGCAATTCAGATGGTTGTCACTATTCAAAAAACAGAAGGTCCAATCCTGGAATTTGACTGCAACTTTAATGATGATGAACTATCAATTGAAAATATGAGGGTGCTGAACCGTGATAACCCTGATGCTGAGAATGTGTATGAGGGGCCACGATTTTCGTAAGTTCTTTGTTTCTTATCTATTTCTAATTTTTTTAATTCAGGAATAGGATATGCCCTACACAAGACCTTTAATCATTGAAAAATAGTTCTCCCTACGTTTCTAATTGTAATCTTTCTGGCTTTTCTAGGTGCATGGTTTTGCTATGCACCTAGGTATACACTATGTCTAGAATCTATGTATCTAAAAAAGCCAAAACAACTTATAATTTTGATTGGAAGGAGTATTTCCATCAAGGAACCTTAGCCACGAACTACTTGCATGGTCAGGCTATATATTGCTTTTGTCATGACTAGAGATGGTTTACCTTTTTATGTTTATCCTTGCCATGGACTGCTTTGCTCATTAGCACTGTAAGGATGCATTCTCTGTTGATGTTAGCATCTGTCTTTGTTTTCTTGGTGCTCCCTTATTTCCCCTTTATTTTGCAATGAGAGGAATGGAAACTAGATTCAAACAATGTATGTTCAATTGGAGTTGTGAACCTAATCTGACAGGAAATTTGGTTTCCAAAGCTATCAGATTTATTCAATGTAACAAAGACCTAAATATTTGTGCATGGGTTTAATTGGAGCGGTGATCTGAGGACTTGTGTCCATGGGCCTGACATATAGCAGTTAAGGTATGCATGACAAAATGGATTCATGCACTGCATGGCTTGACATGGTAAACAATAAGTGGGAAGGCCAGATGTGTCCACGTAGCTAAGCATTGGATTTGTGATTCATTGAAATAGGATTTTTTTTTTTCATCTGAAATACATTGAACATATTGATTTTTCCTGCTATTAGTACAAGAATACCAGTGGCAGATTGGAAGATGCAATAGTTGGCAGCTAAACATGTTATTAAACTAATCATCTGATGGACAAAAATTTGATAAAATTCATTAGATATGCATGCAGTTTTCCTTCAATTTGTTGCGGCTATAGATTGTGTGATGAAACTAACATAATGCTAAGGATAAGGCACGTGAACCATGCTTGATGCCTTGATGCAAGATGATAGATGCTTTGAGCTATGTTTTTGCAGTTTTTATTTCCCCGTGGTTCATGTTATTCATTGCTTGCCATGCAGGGTCTTGGATGAGAGCTTGCAGAAGGCCTTGCACAGGTACCTCGAGGTCAGGGGATTCAAACATTCGCTACATGACTGGCTGTACGAGTACATGATGAGAAAGGATGAGAAGGAGTATGTTGTTTGGTTGAAGAACATGAAGGAGTTCATCGGGGGACATTGAGTGTTTGCATTTAGTTTTATTCGCATTGTGAGAACTTAGGTCTACTCATGAAATAGTATACCATCATAATTGCGCAAAGATACCTGGCATGGTCATTTACATCCTTCTGGTGTAAGAGTTTTTCTTGGGAGCACGTTATGGCGTGACCGGTCGTGTGTTTTGGAAAGAGCGTGACTGTTCTTCCTTGAACCGCACTAGCTCGCTCCCACTTCCGAGCTGTTTGGTTCCTATGTGGTTACTATGTCCGTAACGCAAATGGAAATGAATTATTTCAAATGGTGTCTTGCCCTAACATCCACAACTTTAGGCCCTGTTCGTTTGTATGGGATTCAATCTCAGGAATGTTTTTTAGCTGAATTCATTACTTTAATTTGTATAATAATCAGAATAATTCTGGTTAGAAATGAACCACTCCAATAGAAACAAATAAGGCCTCAATTTGTTTGTATTTACGTTTCTAAAGCTACAACCAAACAGCACCCTCCTGTCTTCATCCTGCCCACCCCTAACCCTAACAGAGGACAACAGGTCGAGCGAGAAGAGCTCTAGCATCTTGCCCTGCCGTCTCGTCTTCTTTTGTCTACTTGGCAGTGTTCCCGCAGCCTTGCTCCCTGCCCATTAACCCACCACCATCGCTGGCCTAGCCGCCTCTTGAGGCTCCTCTCCCCTTAAAGGCTGGTAGGTACAGGGTCCGGCTATCCGCACTCGTGGTACTTTAGGGTCCCGTTTGGCACGGCTCCACTTCACTAGTGAAGCTATTTATTTCGGCTTCAGCTCCATGAACAGCTCCATAGGTAGAACTGAAGTTATTTTGGTAAATCGTTTGACAAAACAGCTCCATGCATGAAGTTCCTTAAAATATGCTCTCACATGACGTCATGCGGGATGAGGTGAAGCCGGGTGAAGCTACTATTTTTGGCTCCATCCCACCTCAAAATTCTGTGAGAGCACGATTTAAGAGGCTTCACAGGTGGAGCCATTTTATTTTACCCTATTTGGCACAAAACAGCTCTAAACGGCTCCTGAAGCCGGTGGAGGAGTCGTGCCAAACGGGGCCTAAATTCATCCTCTAAAAGGTTTGGTCATCAAGATTCTCTTCTTTTTACTCAATTCTTCTGTACCCCATCCATTCTCTATATCATCCTCTATCCACTGTGGATCCTACTTGTCACTTTATCTAAATATATCTATATGATATCTTGTTTTAAAAGATTTATTGAAACGAATTTAATGATGCAATCGAAATTTAATTTGAGTTTTTAGTTTATGAGGAATAACCGTGTTTCTCCTTAAAAAAGTGGGGGCCCACTCACGCTCTCTCCCGCACTCTCTCTCCCTCCCAGCCAATCCAGCAGCAACAGCTAGGCACACTCTCTCCCTCCGTCTTGTACGAACATCCACAACAGCTTTTAGCGCATGGCCGCTAGTCCGCTGGGAACAGCGGACAGCCGGCTCGTCCGCGCGAGCAACGTACGCAATAGCGTACCCGCTGCAGCCAGTTCGGTCCGTTATATAGCTTTGCGGATAGGATACCGGACTGCAGTGCAATGATCATGAATGGAGGAAGATGATGAGTCAGGTCCCACGCTCGTACTTCTGAGTGACGTGTCACGTGAAAGTTTAAGTTTCTATTGACTGGTAGTCTCTTCCGCTCACCTTTTATTTCTATGAGAGATGGATTGTGTTAGACCGTTATTATCTTTTATCCAGTTCTCTAAGCCTGGATAATTCTTAAGTGTCATGTTGAATATTGATATGCCAATGTCTCACTTCATGAGAGTACAAAATATTTGAAAGCCCGGATAATGCAACGCATGAGCACATTTATTAAGGGTGGTATGGAATAAATAGATTTTTAAATTTATTTTTCACATAATAAAATTAATCCAACTAGGATAAAATAAGCGACACTAGAAAAAATTAATTTAAAAATATACTCCCTCCGTTTCCAAATTATAAGTCGTTTTGACTTTTTTAGTTCATTCATTTTGTTATGTATCTAGAAACATTATTATATCTAGATATATAGCAAAATGGATATAAAAAAAATCAAAGCGACTTATAATTTAAAAACGAAGGGAATATAAAGAAACTTTTTGTTTAACTAAATTGGAACCAACTTAACAAAATGTAAGAAAAAACTTTAGGTAAGATATCAAAATCTTGTTTCTATTTAGTTAAGTTGTTATCAATTTAACTAAAGAAAACAAAAACTGCTTTATAATCTTTTTAAAACTTAATTTTCATAGATTTTGCTTTCATCCTGATTGGATTAATTTTTATTTTGTGAAATTAAAATTCCATTTAAGATGAGAATAGGTTTTCTTTTGGAAGACCACATGTTAGCTCCATAAGCATTGTTTGGATGACAAACGGATAGTCATGACCCAATTTGACAAGTTTAAGGATCAAAATGACATAATTTGAGACCAAAATGGTGAGCTCGGAGAGTACAAGACCCAACATGACATACCTTGACAAGTTTAAAAACTAAAATAATGCACTTAGAAATATGAGAACCTAGGTAGCATACCTTGACAAGTTTAAGAACCGGTAGACACATGACACACCCAAATTTAAGAACCGGCCATTGAATTTACGCTTAGTTATCTACACGACTTGTTAGAATTGTTTGTGGATTGTGGTAACAGGGACGGGGCAGAATATATAAAACGTGCAAGCCTCCATCAAAACGTGCAAACGAAACATGTCAGTCGATTAATTTCGAATTGGCGTTCCTAGGCAATCGACTACGCGCTTGCTTATGGATCCAGATGACAGGCTCGGGATAGAAGAAACTTGAGACGCGGGGCATCTACGCAACGTGCCGACCACCCAGCGTGTTGAGCGGGATCATGTGAATATGGTGACAAGTTTGTTTTTTCAATTTTTTTTTTTTACAGAGTACCTTTCTTTTAATCGTGCTGTTCAGATGGGATCACATAGATAAGCTCCGGCCTCCGGGCGCGCTTGGTCTTTCACTTTCCTAAAAATATTAGGATTTTTTTCGCTGAAGATGCTTGGCTAAGCACGGACTCTATTAGCTAAATGGCGTGCGTATGCATCCGACTGTCATCTTCCAGCTGCACATGATAATCTTATCAATAAAAGGGTATATATTCCGAAAAAACTAAAGATTATATATACATGAGATAACTTTTAAAATTGTAGCATTTGTTCGGAAAGGAATATAAATGTAAGAACTGAAAAATCAGGCCATTATATATTTTTGTGTATGCATTTTTCTAACGCTTATATATATATATATATATATATATATATATATATATATATATATATATATATATATATATAAACTATACTCTATAGCTAGCTATAGAATAGATACCCACTTTGAGTTACGATAATTACAATACTAATAGAATTATAGTAACTCTTTACTAAGTGGTTTACTATAATCATTATGGTAAATAGTCCTATGTGTTATAGTAACTCCTTACTAAGTGGTTTACTATAATCGTTATGGTAAATAGCCCTATGTATTATAGTAACTCAACTATCGTAACAATTATAGTAATTGAGTTACTATAATTCTTGTAAATTAGCATAGTAATTATCGTAATCAAAGTGGCTACAGAATAAGTTATTTTGTATATATAATAATATATATATATATATATATATATATATATATATATATATATATATATATATATATATATATATATGATATATATATATCAGATACATATGAACATGAATGCTTATATATGCGCATGCTTATCACTGTTAATATATCAAGGCATACTCTAAACATACAGAGAGGCTTCCAATACATTGGATTGACTATTCTATTAATGTATCCAAGGCACACTCTAATCGTATAGAGGCCTCTAAGATATCGGATTGAGTGACTGGACGACAGAGTCCTTAAACGGCCTTAGGTCAAAAAGATAGTTCCAACAAGGCTTCTACTGGGGCTTTGAAAAGGAGGAGACCCTCAAATTCTTTCCTCCTGCCATCATTCTTGGGACACTAGATCCACCTTGTTCAGAATTACACTCGCCCAAGCCTGATTCGCCGCTATCTTGCCCAATGAGCCAGCACCCAATGCTCTGCCAACGGCTTCGCCACCATCCGACCACCTCCAACTTCATGGGCCTCCTGCCCCTGGCTTCAATTCTCACTAACCAGCTCTACCTTTGCCTGGCCTCCCCTCCCATGACATCCAACCTCCTCATTTAGGCAGAGGTGGTCTCCTCCCGGTGGCAACGTCTTCGTCCGGATCGGTGGTCGACCTTCTTCCCTCTAAGAACCGTTACCTAATGGCTTCGCCTCTGCCTAACTAGATATGACACCCAACCTCTTCCTCTGACGTGCCGATGCATAGCTCAGTCAATGAGAATGAGGAGAAGAGAAAAATAAGGAATCACAAGTGGATCCCTTATGTCAATTTCTTTTGGAATTGATTGAGAGCCCCTGATTCGATGGTTTCTGCTAGAGTAGATATAAAAAATGAGCCCCTAAAAATAAAGTGGGGGTTCAAATCAAAAGTAAAAACACTAATTTGATGACTCCTACTAGAGTTGCTCGTACGGGTAAGTATTGGAGGCTAGTACCAATGAAAAGTATTGGTCACCTCCAACCAGTTGCATATGATCTGGAGTAGCAACAAATTTGGTTTTACAATAATTGATAACTTTGATTTCTTCTACAATGTTTGACCGTTCATCTTTTACGTGAATATTTGTATAAATAATTAAAATTAGACTACATGGTTAAAGTACTATTTATTTCATATGTAATAAATGTCATGACACAAACAAGACTGCAACTATGTTTTTTGAAACAAACAAGGCAGAAGCGCTGTTGTTGTTAAAAAAAAGGCAGAAGGGCTGCCTGTTATATTAAAAAGCAGGTGAGCCAAAATAGGCTAGAACAAGATTGTACAAAAAACTCTACAAAGAGCAAAAAAGAAAGAATGTCTCAAAGTCAGGTTGTCAAAATTGCCAATGCCATGATCCACATTCCACATTCATCTTTTTTTTTGTAGTAGTTGGTTATAAGGTAAGTCTTTATGATTGAAAACTTGAGCATTTCTTTCATTCCAAATTCCCCAGCAAACTAAGCTGATCGTAGAACGTATTCCCTTTCTAGAGTTGCAAGGTATGGCTGAGAGGGAGATCCACCACTGATGAAGTGATTTGGCTCGTGACCAAGAATGCAAAAAGAGTCCACTAAGTCCTAACGAAGCAGCAAGTTCTTGCCAAATACATGGAGTATCTACAATGAGCAAGGAGGTGGAGGACAGATTCTAGCTCTCTACGATAGACGGGGCAAACAATGTTGTTGAGCCAACCTCTCGCTTGGAGCCTATCCACGGTCAAAGCCATCCAAAAAAATTGCATTTAGGTGGTGCCCAAACCATCCAAATGAGTGTGGTAAAATTGGTTGTTTTGATTCGAGGAATTGAATTCTGTAAGCTGGGTTCACAAAATATTCACCATTAGCAGAGAGCTTCCAAGAGATCTTATCGAAAATCTCTAGACACAAATTTACACCATGCACCAGATGCCATATTGCCATGTACTCGATAAAATGTTGTGCAGTGAAGCCACGATGCTAGGAGGTAGGAAAGTATGTCATCAAGATCCGCATGCCGTAATTGCGTCATAGTGAGAAGTAAGCCCAGGTACTTAGGAAAGTGTGCTCATGTTGCTAGGAGGTAGGAAAGTTATGTCATCAAGATCAAATTTTTAGCACCATATTGGGACTACTATGGACTTTTGAAAGTTTGTTAGGAAACCTATTGCCTCATCAAATCGGGAAAGAATATTCGCCAAGGTGGAGATGTCTTCCTTGGATTGATGAAGAGGGATGTCCCATCTGTGTATATGGAGGTTCTAATGTTGAGTGTGAGTCCCTTTAACTTGCTTAGGATGGCTTTCTCTATTGCTAAGTCTAGGAGGCGTTGTAATGACAATAGCAAATAAGAATGGTGGGAGGGGGTCACCTTTCATAGGCCTTTGCCGTGCTTTAGAGGGTGCTGGGGACTGCATTGAGAAAAACCCATGAGATGGAGGCGTGCCAAGGAGTGAGCAATCCAGTCCCACCATCTTGGAGGGAAGCCCAACCACTGGAATAGCAGCAAATAGTCCCATCAAATTGAGTCAAGTGCTTTAGTGATGTCCAATGTGTCAATGAGGGCAGGGATGTTGTTTCTATGGAAGCCTCTGGCTATGTTTTGCAAAGCTATGAAGTTGACATGGATGCTTCTCTTTTAATAAACGCGCTCTGTGTAGGTGGCACTATGGTCTTCATGTATGGACTGAGTCTTAGGGCTAGAGCTTTGGCAATGATTTTGGCAAAAGAGTGAATGAGACTTATGGGCCCATAGTCTGTCACATAACCAACACCCTCTTTCTTCGATAATTAGTGCAATATTTACTAAGTTTAGAAGTGGTTGGGTCAAGATCTACAAATTGTGCAAAGCAATCACCGCCTCCATAACATCGCCTTTTATCAAATCCTAGCATGCTCTAAAGAAAGCACCTGTGTAGCCATCCAAGCTTGGCGCTTTGTCAGTTGGCATTTAGAAAATGGTGGTTCTAATATTGTCCTCCGAGAAAGGATCGTCGAGTGAAGGAAGGCCACTAAGATCTAATCGTTGTTCTATGAGGTGCCCCATTATAGTAGCAAAGTGTTCATAGATTACTTTCTCTTTGTCATCATGGCTAAATGTCCATCCCTGATCCTTTCTCAACCAATGGATATGGTTCTTTCTTCTACGACAACTGATCCTATAGTGGAAGAATTTTGAATTTGCGTTTCCAAGCTTTAGATTCATGACGCGCAAAGCTTGCTTTTGCTCCCTTTTGCATGTTGTTTATCAGTCAAAATCCATGGCAGGGTTAGGTGCACTTTTGCTCCCTTTTGTATGTTGTCATGGGTTGCACCATGGCATAGCAACTATGGTAGATACTACATACTTTTCTCAAGGATAGTTGTAAAAACATGTTAACTTAAACAAGTAGGGTATACTTTATGAAAACATTTTTTCATAATGAAGTATGATGTCAATATCCTATTCTCGATTATATATAGAATATAATGATGAGGACATCAACAACAACAATGCATCCCCGCCAACACCAGTACCTATTGCTGGTCCTCTTACTCGTGCTCGTGCTCGTCAACTTAATCATCAAGTGAGTTCCCTCTTGAGCTCCTATCCATCTTGTTTAGATCTTGGAGACACGTGCACTCTTGTTTTGCTCAGGAATAATGGAGAAGACCAACATAAAAACAGAAAAGATCAACAAGGAAAGGGTTTACGATGGTTGCGCTCAGAATGTGAGGCAATGCCAACTTGTGAAGGGATGATTGCATATGGAAAGCATGAAACCTTAACAAAGATGATTGGAGGCCAAGTCCAAGTATCCTCAACGTCCTCAATCAGGCCACCACATCACTTCTAGCCTAAGGAAAGGAGTCCAAATCCAATACGTTTTGGAATTGGATTCGGACTGCAGAACATGTCTAACTTGTTCGGGTCACCATGGCTTCATATGGACTCCAATTGGGACGTTCTAATACTTGTTAGAAAGCTTATCAAGTCTACTTTCATATGGATCTAGTCTCAGGTCTATATCTTCTCAGACGCAGCGGCAATGATCCAAATAAGGCCGATAGGTTTTCTACCAACGGAGCTGCGTCACCTTATTTTGGGCCGATGGCCCGTGTATCAAGTGGGGCCCAATAGGGGCGCGTTCTAGGGTTGTAGAACAACCCCAACCAGGTCTAAGGTCGTCCTCCACCCTCACATATACCTCTATAGCCGTCAAAAACAGATTGGGTTTTGTTTAGATCAAGTTTAGCCTTCGCTACTTGCTTGTAAGCGCAGGCGTCGGATCGCCCGTCCGTCTCCTTGTCTTCGGAACCCCACTTCATTGGAGATTGAGTTTGAAACCTTCATTTACATCTAGTAATTTAGTACTTGTTTTACTTGTTCTTGCTGGTTTTTCGATTGCTTGCGGGGACGAGTGCCCTAGTGGCCGGGTGTCGCGCTCCACAAGATCGTGATGCCCATTGGGGTGGTGTATCGGTTGCTAAGGCGCAGTCTTGGAGGGTCTGTAGTCGAGCCGTGAATGTCATCTCCATTCACCAATCGAGTTATCCCACACCTCTCATCGAAAGATCGAGCAAAAACCTTAACGGGTTCATATCATTTGGTATCAGAGCTGGGCCCTTGTTTAAGGGGGTGGAAATGATGAGGACATCCTCCACTATTATCCGCTGGCAAAGACGCAACAAAAAAAAATGGGCCAAGTGGCCCAGTTGTAGTCGGGCGGCGACCGTGTGAGCCTCTAAATAATCCCACCTTGCTTAGCTTGGGAGGAGGAAGCCATCTTAAAAGGAAGAGCCACCCTTCCCCTATCGGATTAGTCTTTTGGGGCGATTGGGCCTTTTCCGGAAGGGGTGCGCCGAAGTGCGGTGCTAAGATTGCCGAGGCACAACAAGCGGCCCTAGTGGTGTTGTAACCGGATCGGTGCGTCGTAATTTCAGCTGTCGGTGCTAAGATTGCAGGATTCAGGGAATCCAGATCGGTGTGTCGGGCTTTTCATCCAACCCCACCTGGGCCAGATGCATCATATAATTTTAGATATTGATGTTTGGGAAAAAAAAAAACAAAGATAGACAAACTTAAATAGACTCATAGTTGCTACCCTAAGAAGTACACGGTATTGTTCGTTTGTACCTCAAACCAAGGGGGTCAAAGGGGATTAAGGAGGATTTAATCTCCTACGAGTCAAAATCCCTTTCAACCTCTCTAATTGTCTCCAACCTTTTTTGATTCATTTGCAACCAAATAAGACATAAAGGAGATCATATTGGCATATCATAATCCCCATAATACTAATCATAATTTAGCCACTCATGTTCCTTGTGATTTTGTTTTTTATGATAGACAACGTATCATACCACATCAAGACGTCTATGATGGCTTCTTTAATGTAAAATTTCTTATTTAATCTCTTGAAGAAGCTCTGAAGTGTTTACAAAGATTTTTTTAAAAAATTTGCACGCCTATCTGTATGAATGAGGATTATTGACGTTGCTTGAGCTTTGAGCGGTTGCGCCCCTGCCGTAACGTAACCACCGCAACGTCGACCGCCGCCCAAGCACACGCTCCGCTCCTACCCCAGGATTGCGGGCGTGGTCAGACGCTGACCCGCCGCACGCCACGACAGAGAGGAAAGAACGCGCGGTGACGTCCGTCTTCGCGGCACGGCGGTAGAAGAAGAGAGAGAGACGAGAGCTCACCGCACGGGCAGCCACGTCGTGCCTCCGTGCACGCACACGGCATACGACAGCGCCATCCCTCCTTAAAAGGATCCGGTGGGGCAGCGCCACCGCCGGATCCGACGGCCTCCCTAGGCGGCGGGGTCGAACTGCCGAAGTAGCCGACAAGACGAGCAACGAAACGCCATCCCGGCCGGACGGATCAGCGAGTCTGCCTGCTCTACTCCCGACTCTGCTCCAGCTCCGGGCCGCCGCCGAGATGGGCGCAGATAGCGGGCTGAACCGGGCGGCGCCGGCGGAGAAGCCCCAGGATGGGGAGGGCGGGGAGGCGAGGGTGTTCCGGTGCACGGACTACTCGCTGCCGCGGACAACGCTGGCGCTGACGCTCTGGCTGGGCGGCATCCACTTCAACGTCTTTCTCGTTCTTGCGTCGCTCTTCTTCTTCTCCCGCCGCGTCGCTGCCATGTCCGTACCTCCCATCCCGTCCATCCACCCCCATCTTTTCCTATACCTGCTCCATGATTCGACCAAAGAAAAAGACTCTTTTTTTTTCTGATTTATTTATCCATCCTGCTGCTGCTGGTAACAACTAAAGTCTGTTTCTTGATGCAGAGTGGTGGCGTTCCAGCTCTTCTTCATGTTCGCGCCCGTCAACGACAGGGACAAATGGGGCCGGAGCATCGCCAGGTACGCTGTTCTTCATTCCTTCCTTTCGTTTCCAAATTGTAACAGTTCGGATTCGCTTCCTTCTTCTCGGTTGTTGACTTATACCAGCATGCGCACCCTGCAGGTTCATATGCAGACACGCAATGGGCTACTTCCCTATCAGTCTGCATGTGGAGGACTACAAGTCCTTCGATCCCAGCAGGGTTTACGGTGCGTTCCCGAAACTGTTTTTCCATTCATGGATGCCGCAGTCATCGTATCCGTTACCCAATCCACCACTGCCCACGGAGTTGAGAAAGTATCAAATTTGGTTGCTGAGGGTAAAGGGGAAGGGAATCTTTTATTTGCAGAGTTTGTGGTGATAGTGATGCTAGTGCTCTGCATTTGCAGTGTTTGGTTATGAGCCGCACTCAGTGCTGCCGATAGGTCTGTCAGCTCTTGCTGATCTTGTTGGGTTTATGCCTTTCACTAAGATCAAGGTCCTTGCGAGCAGTGCGGTAAGTCAGCTAAATGCATTGACGTGAAATATCACCGGATTCGGGGACTCCCCTCATGACGGTTAATTTCAAATCGGGACTAGGTGTTCTACACCCCGTTCTTGAGACAGATTTGGACATGGCTTGGATTGATACCTGCAACAAGGAAGAATTTCTACTACTACCTTGGAGCTGGTTATAGTTGTATTGTAGTCCCTGGTGGTGTACGGGAAATGCTTCATATGAACAATGATTCAGAGGTTCGATTTTGTCATCCATCAGCAACCCATTTACTGTATTTCATACATGTTTAATGTTGCATTTTACAACTAACTTATTGTCTGTTTATTTGCTTACTGTCCTATGCAATCACATCAAATTCGCTTTTTTGTTGGGTTCACATTACAGGTTGCATTTCTTAAATCAAGAAAAGGGTTTGTCAAGATAGCTATGCAATCTGGATGCCCTTTAGTCCCAGTTTTCTGCTTTGGTCAGGTAACAATCAATCAGCCATGCTTCAGCAAAGATGTCGCATTGTTAATTCCTCAAATTTAGGTTCCAAAAGAACTAGGACCGATTACTTGAACTTGAAACAAATACAATCAAAGTTTATTGGCTCATGTCCACAGATTCTGTTATATTGGTTAACAATGCAGATTTGGTGTCCTTGGGTGCGGGCATCCTCGTTTTCTAAAATATCATGTTGTGATGTTTCAAAGATCATCACAGAAATCATGTATGTAGTACATATAAAGTTAGGTATAGTTGCAATAATCCAGTTTGAAATTCATCCTAGATGTCAAGAAGCAAAATGGACATGCAAGCAGCCTGGCACTATTCATCATGTGCTGACAGTGACACTTGTGTTTTTTTTAATCTCAGCATAAAATATGAATTTGAATTGTTATGGCTACACATAACTTTTGTGATGACATTTTGAAACATTGTATCATGATAGTTTAGCTAAAGAGGACCCTCACACGCCAGGACGCCAAAACATTGGTTTAATGGTAATTCCAAAAAGATCATATTACTGATTCTCTACTATTATTGTTTGGTCAGAGCTATGCATACAAGTGGTGGAGACCAGGTGGCAAATTGTTTATCAAGATTGCTAGAGCAGTTAAATTTACTCCTATTATCTTCTGGGGTAGATTTGGGTAACTTCATCCTCTTAGCATTCTGTTCTTTTCCATTGTTTTCTGGGATTGGAGAACTTTTTTTTCATGGTCTACTGTCATTTCAATGCAGCACACCATTCCCCTTCCCAAGACCCATGCATGTGGTCGTGGGTAAACCTATTGAAGTCAATAAGAATCCCCAGCCTACGATTGATGAGGTAGGTTTCTGGCAAAACCACCTTTTTGAGAAACATTTTGTAGGCTCATATTGTTCTCATGCTGCACCATTCTTGGAATCGGTCCAAAGTCCAAACATAGACAAACCTAATTAAAAGTATATCCATGAATTTGAGGTATTGAAGGAAATAGGACTCTTGTGCTTGCACAAGAATGCCAATCCTATCTTATGGTATGAAAAGCTTGCTTTGATATTATTGATCTGTTCAAGTTTGTGAAAAGGAGCACAAAAAAAGGAGTGAACACCAATTATACTCAGCGCCTAGGTTATATGGAACCATAGGAATGCTTGTGTGTTTGAGGAGGCTTCTCCTTCGGTTGACACGATTTTGTGTGAATTGAAGGACAAGCTCAGTCTATGGAGCATGGCCGGTGCGAAGAAACTGCACGGGCTAGGTCTTACGTTTTCAACCTAGGACAATTGGGCTAGGTTGAGTCGTATTTGTTCACTATGTGTAAGAATCTTGAGTCTGTGTAATAGCCTCGCTCGTATTTGGTACCCATATGAGTGAGGATCCTGTTGGGGACCACCCCATCTCTCTAATTCAATGAAACGCAGCTCTCCTGCGTTTTTGAAAAAAAAAAAGTTTCTAAACTCTTGTTTCTGGTGCTGACAGATTAATGAAGTCCATGAACAGTTCATCATTGCCCTGCGGGACCTGTTTGAGAAGTACAAGGGGAAAGCTGGATATCCTGGCCTTCATCTGAGAGTCCTATGACATTCCAGCACCAGACTCAAAGTTAGGATTCAGCAATAACATGGCTGTATTACTCCTCCCTCAACTGAAGTGTCAAAATGCACTTCGCAGGCACTCAGGCGGTAGTTGTGGCATTGTAGTGATAATAATAAGGCTCACAATCGCAAAAAAAAAAAAAAAAAAAAAAAAAAAAAAAAAAAAAAAAAGAGAAGAAAAAAGAAAAAAATCACTCACGAGACAGAGCCTAAAGTTGCTTGCTTAACTTTTTTTTTTAACTGTTGCTTGCTTAACTTTTGTGGCTGAAATAGATATGCAAAGATAGGTAACGTAAATACTGGTTAGCGATCTTGCTTATGAGAATATGAAGATTGGTGAGACATAAGCTCAGTTCCAGCTGTGTCATCAGTGTCTGAATCACTAGGATTTGCTGATATTGGGCTGCTGCCTGTGTACCTGCAGCTGTGCCTATTGTCACTTTTTGTGGGCCTATTGTCACCTGGGCATATATTTCACAGTTGAAACTGCTCTATTCTGTCCAGTGATAGCCCTTTCCAACAATTTAACTGTGCTCCTCATAAGGATGAAAAATAAAAATGGATATCTAAATTATCTGCATACCTATCCACTAAACTTGTAATATGAATATCTGTATTTATATCCTTTTTTAATATGAGTACTAAATTGATGTATCTAAATTCTTTTTTTAATATTTTTATTTGATTTCAATCCGTATTCAACAAATATAAAACATCCGACATTATTTGTATCCACAAAGAACAAGGTACAATGAATTTATTTAAAAGTTTTCTCTCTATAACTAGCGAGTAATTATTTATTTTTGGTATTACCAATAATGTATTGAAACTATTTAATAGTATATTGACAAATAAGTGTAATACTAATTTAACATTATTAATGATACACAAAGATTAAATTATTCTTATTCAATTTCTAATTTAGTTTAAAATTAATATATTTCTTGTTGTAAATTATTTTATATAATTTATAATTCAATGATAATAATATATATAATGATTGATTAATTGATATATTTAATTATTAAGTATTTATCTATAACTATTATTTTATGACATATCCTTTTCTATGTGATATATTCACATACTTTTAATCTGGTGTAATAATATTGATTACAGAAAACATTGATAAACAAAAAAATAGCTACTTATTGCCTACCATTCTTATTTAAATTTCTTCACTTGACCTATCATTTATTAAATATTATCTATTACAATTTAGTCTCTTCGATATTGAAAATTATTAGAAGTGTACCTTGATTTTAGTTCACTTTGATTAAATTATTTTCATGCATGTTGAATTTAGCCATTTTACTTTATTTTTTGTAATTACCAAATTATTACACAAGTAGAATAAAGTATGTGGGTATATAACATAGACAAGAATGCATCACAAAATAATATAGTTGTCAATAAATATTTAATAATTAAATATATCAATT
Organism: Chrysopogon serrulatus; assembly: GCA_015844335.1. Taxonomy (NCBI): domain Eukaryota; kingdom Viridiplantae; phylum Streptophyta; class Magnoliopsida; order Poales; family Poaceae; genus Chrysopogon; species Chrysopogon serrulatus. The sequence goes on from JADLZL010003988.1 coordinate 52,214, forward strand.
GGTCAACAATTATTTATATAATACATATAATGGAATTATAAATTATACAAAATAAAATTTAGATTAGCAAAAATAAAGTGAAGTGTTAAAATAATTTGCAACACCAAATATATTTGGTTTGAACTAAATTGGAAAATAATAAAATTAGTTTATCATTTATTTATCATTAATAATTTTAAATTAATATTAAATACGTACTACTAAATAGATTTAATGCATGATTAGTCATAATTAGTCACTAGCCATGGAGAGAAAACTTTTAAGTAGATTCATTATATCTTATTCTTAGCGGATACGAATAAATGTTAGATATTTCATATTTTTGTTAAATGCCGATTTGAAATTCGATGGAGAAAAATACTTAAAAATTCAAAAACATTCATTCAGTATCACATTAGAAACACATATGAATATGGATATCTTATTAAAAATTAATGGATATGGATTCGGATAATTTGAATTTCTAGATATTTATTTTCACTCTTAGATGTGGCCACGAAATGAATAAGAGGCTAGGTTGGATGAACTCGCCGTTGATGTGTTTTGAGGTAAGCTCTGATTAGCATGGGGTGAAATGAGAAACGCTGAACCTTGCGTAGGATCGGACCGCATCTCGAAACGCTGAACCTTGCGTAGGACCGCATCTCTGTTAACAGGGATGGTAATAGCAGCCGGTATGGCAAGTACAAGCATGATTGAACATGATCGATATATGCGGTAATCAAGGAAACCTATCCTGCATACAAGACAAAATATTATCCTATACGGCAACAATTAATCATGGTCATCACAATGAGTACGGAGCATATATTGTATGTTTGATACCATAACCGTTGTTAGAAAAGAGTTGTTTGACAGGTAGAATTACCATTGAAGCTGATTTGATGGAAGCTCTGCTAGTATAGACTGTTTTGAACATCTCTACATCTAAAATAGTGAATCTGCAACTTGGATTCACTATAGAGCAACTTCACTATTGGATCTAAGATTTATTGTAGAATCGCTTGGCTGCACAGCAACTCCAAATCCACGCAAAGGCAATTTAGATGGAATGGCCTAATTTGCCCTTAAGATATAGACCTACGGCCTCGTTTAGATACACGTGAGTTTTTTTGGCCGTTTTTCCTGTAGCACTTCGTTTTTATTTGGTAAATATTGTCCAATCGTGGCCCAACTAGGTTCAAAAGATTCGCCTCGTGATTTACAACAAAACCGTGTAATTATTTATTTTTTTATTTATATTTAATACTCTTTATATGCGGCAACAAATTTATGAGAGGAGAGAGATTGTAAAGTCCTGTAGCACTTCGTTTGTTTGTGGTAAATATTGTCCAATCGTGGCCCAACTAGGCTCAAAAGATTCGTCTCGTGATTTACAACAAAACTATGTAATTAGTTATTTTTTTTATTTATATTTAATACTATTTACATGCGGGAAACAATTGATGTGATGGAGAGAGAGTGGAAAAACTTGGAAGTTGGAGGGAAAGTTGGGTGTATCTAAACAAGGCCTACGTGTCGGTGTCCGAAAATACTTCTTCCCAATCTCCCTCCACACAGTGGGCATGCCACCAGACGCAACTAGGGTTGAGCATGATGTATTCTTCCTCCTCATGCAGATACGTAGGTCTCCTCCGATGCTCTTTCGGTCTTCTTGAGTGTAGGCACGCAGCCAAGGGGGGTGCTCTCACGCACGGTGGGCCCAGGCACGCAACTGGACGGTTCCCATATGTCTCACAGGGCTCTGCGGAGCTCACGCCTCACGGGGCATGGTGGCTCTCTGGTTTGCACCTCATGGGGCCGACATAGCTCGTGCATGGTCCTGGGTTAAGGTTCTCATAGAGCTCATGCGGTGGCTTGTGGATCTCGTATTGCTCCTGATAGAGGCCTATTGGAGGTGGCATCCGGTCTCGGTGGAGATCCCGTTGACAGCCGACATAGGTCACTTGAGTAGAGGCAGGCTGAACGCTAGCGACATGGCTGGGGCACTAGGCACGGCGAGCGACTTGTCAAAGAAGAAAGCGTTCGATAGGGTAAAAAATGAAAATCGAACTGATACGTGGGTAACTAATGGTAGTGGTGGGTAGTTTTTTCTAACTTCATCAAACTTGAGTTGGCGGAGCACCCTTTAATGAACTCTACTAAAATGGTGAATTTGGCCCTCACCTTTTTAATAAACCAGGAATTTGTGAAGCTAGATCGTTTAGGTAACTTCTCTGTGGAGTAAAATTATTTTTCGCAAACCTAGAGCTCGTGGAAGTGTGTCTAAAATAAGAAAAAGAGTTGATTGGTTACCTTACAAAATACTCCCTCATTCATTTATCTTATTCATCTAAATCTTTGGCGCAATGACCAAGGACCAAAATAAAAGTACTTAGTTTACGTTTAATCATCATAGGTTGTGCCAATGAGCAGCAAATAGACAATAAATATAGACAAGGAACAACCAATAAGCTGCAAAGATACAATAAATACAAGCAAATAGTAGCCAATAAGCAGTAAAAAAAATAATAAATGTAGGTAAGTTCCAAGATAAATGAAGAGAGTATATTAGACCATAAATTTAACAAGCCATGATTACAACAATTATTTGACTTGTAACTGTTTATTTTAGCTTATCAGTCATTCCAACTAAATGTTTCTAAAAAAAAAAATCATCGAACCAAACTTATCATGTCTTTACCATAGCAAACCTATGTCATTTTTTTTTTTACCTTTAACTTTGGCTTACCAATTTTTGGTACGATAAATTTGGTTGCAAAGCAGCTCCCCCAAATCCTTTTCACCCCCGCCGGCCCCAGCTAGAGGCGAGCCCACCTACCGCCTCTTTCTTGCTGCCACCAGTTGCTTCCTCCAGAATCTTGACCGACCCCAAGAGCTTTTTGCTTGGGCGGCGCCGCGCCGCAACACGCAGCGCCGGCCAAGATTTAGCTGGAGCACAAGCAAGGATGCTGGATGCATGATGCGCGCGTGCGCTGCGACCTCTAGATCGTCCCCACACCCCTGCTGCTGCAGGTACTGGTAGAGCACTCCAAGGGTAACCTCTCTCTCTCTAGATTCGATCATTGGCTTGTCACCGCTACCATCTTGGAATATGCAAATGTTTGGTCGCCGATTGGAGCTTGATTCCTGCCCGGCGTCTATGGCGCAGGTGAGGGGATCCGTCAAGCAGACAGTCCAAAGAACGAGTTGGTTCAAGCAGCTACCTTGGGACGAGCACTCGCGAGATCAAGAAGCTGGCGGCGAGCAAGTGGTGGGAGCGCGGCGGTGAGGGCGTCATGGCCGGAATGGACCCTGGCGGCGGCGGGGCGGCGTCGCACTACCTGGAACTCCTCCGCGCGCAGCAGCTGCAGCACCAGCAGCCGCCGCCGCCGATATCCCCGTCCTCCAACGTCAAGATGGAGCGCTCCGCGCCGTCGCTGGAGAACGTCGATCCCGGCGGGGATCAGCCCGCCTTGGAGGGCAGCGGGGGTCCGGTTCCGGTGGGCCGACGAGGAAGCCGCGCGGGCGGCCGCCGGGGTCCAAGAACAAGCCCAAGCCGCCCATCATCATAACGCGGGACAGCCCCAACGCGCTCCACTCCCACGTCCTCGAGGTCGCCGCCGGCGCCGACATCGTCGAGTGTGTCACCGAGTACGCGCGCCGCCGCTGCCGCGGCGTGTGCGTGCTCAGCGGCGGCGGCGCTGTCTCCAACCTCGCGCTACGCCAGCCCGGCGCCGAGCCCCCGGGCAGCCTCGTCGCCACCCTGCGCGGGCAGTTCGAGATCCTGTCGCTCACGGGCACGGTGCTGCCGCCGCCCGCGCCCCCGGGAGCCAGCAGCCTCAGCGTGTACGTCGCCGGCGGGCAGGGGCAGGTGATGGGCGGGAACGTGGTCGGCCAGCTCATCGCCGCCGGGCCCGTAGTCCTCATGGCCGCGTCGTTCGCCAACGCCGTCTACGAGCGCCTGCCGCTGGAGGCGGAGGAGGAAGAGGCTGCCACGGCAGCCGCCGCCGCGGCTGCCGCTGCCACAGAAACCCAAGGCGCAGCGGAGCCGGCCGAAGGACAGCCACAGCAACAACAGGAGGCGTCGCAGTCCTCTGGGGTGACGGGTGGCGATGGCGGTGGCGGTGGCGGTGGCATTGGCCATGGCATGTCACTGTATGATCTTGGAGGGAACGCTGCTGGCTACCAGTTGCCCGGAGAGAACTTCGGCGCCTGGAGCGGTGGTATGCGGCCACCATTTTGATATGGCATACCATCCTCTTTCTCTCTGCAACTGCATTTGCATCGCGGCAAGTTCCAGAAGATTCTGATCCATGACGGAGAAGCTCCTGAATCGTGCATTTTGGGTGAAGGCTACACTTCGACGAGGGCACGAGGCCATGCGATGATTTGCTGATAATGCATGCTGCCATGGTGATCGACTGGAACTAATCCAGATCGATGTATACTTATGAGTATGGAAAAGTGAGTACCACCAACGATGCATGTCCATTTTTTGGGTGATCTATCATTGGTCCAACAAAATCCAAGGAAGGTCAGTAGGTCCAGAGTTTAACTGTTTGGAGGCCATCCTGTCGACTTGTCCTCTTTTGCTTTAGAACGATGTTTGTCAAGTTGTCATGACTGTTTGCCTTTCACCTCTATTCTGTTTATGCTTATTATTATGGCCTTTTTACTAGTAAGTACTTGCATTCTTTCTATTGCTGATTTCATCTTTTCATTTCTGTTTACCTTGCATTTCTTAGTTTAATAACTTAAGAAGAAAACACAATGAACCAACATTAGACTTAATGAACATATGCATATATGTTTTTTTTCTCTCTTTCTCATAGCCACAAACCTACAATGTTTTTATGCCCACTTCATGAACACATAGTTACTGTTTAACATTCTCATAAAATTTTTTTTGTCAGTACTCTCCTTTTTCATGACTAGTTTGGTCCATCTTGTTCTTGACTTGTTAATGAATAGTTGTGCACTATTGTAAAAAATGAACAACTTTTTGTTCACATGTGCGCTTGATTGGTTATAAAAGGAATTGGAGTTACAGTTCTCACCAGAGTCCACAATTTGATAGGCCTGTTTGGAAGGCAGGATATCCTAAACAAAAGAATAGAACAAACAACGTGATTTGTTACTTGAACTCTATAGGAATCGGGAACATAGGAATTCAAAACGCAATAAATTTCCTAATAGAGAATTTGGATACATCATTGGAGAAACATAGGAATTAGAAGAGAGACACAAAGAAAAGTCATATTAGAATTCCTCCAAAATTCCTTAGAATTGAGACACTGCATAGAAATTTTTAGGATTTTAGGATGATAGGAAAATTTTATATAGGTTTACAGCCCTACAAAATTTCTTTTTATGAATTTTATGTTCCAAATGGAGGTCTTAATGGATAGGCACAAAAATATTGCGGGTCTTTGAGATTGTTAGGCTAGATTTCGACGAGTTTGTACAATTTGTAAAGACAAACTCAATACCATGCATGTCTCGAAGCCGCTAAGTATTCCGCTGGATTTCTGCTGGTTACTATAAACTATCACTATAAAAATTGTGGCTTTAACATGACGGTTTGCAAATGACATTACAAGAAATCGTCACGGTACATCCTGAAGCCCAGTATAAGCCCACCATGGGCCAAACTCTAGCTTCCGTCCCCCTCTCCCTACCTGCCGCCCTCACCCTCTCTCCCCGGTAGCCAGGCCAGCCGACCCTCCCTTTCCATAGGCGTCGTCCCTCTCTCTCTACCTCCCTCCTCACCTTGGTCATATAAAGCCACATTTCTTGTAGTGTATATAGTAAAACCTGGCTCTATAGTTTGTGCTAGTCTAGAAATTCGAAGATGTGTCAAGCTTCATTTGTGGTCTCTAAGAAATACCATATTATTTTTTCTTATATTGTACTGTATATTATTTTCTTCACAAAAGGATGCAATTTTCTTATATTAGTAGATAACCAATAATTTTCTCTAAGACATGATCTACATGTCAGAATGGTGGATGTGGGAGAAAAAAATGACAGTTGCCCAACACCTTGAGGGAGATAGGAGGTTTTTGTTGGTGACAAGTAAAAAAAGAGAGCTACTGAGAGGTGCTGGTCTGCTGGAAAAATGAAATTGTAGGGTGAGGCATGAGGAATATTACTGGGGATGATTGAAGAAAGTAAGGCTATCCGCACTCGTCGTCCTCTAAAATCATCCTTTAAAAGGAATATTCTATCCCGGTCAGCGAGAATCTCTCCTCTATTTCGATTTCTCCCGCACTCATGCATCCTCTATATATCTACTCTATACTGGTGGGACCCGTATGTCAGTATTTTTTTATTTTCCCACCGCCTCCCTCTTCTCTCTCCTTATCCCTTCCTCTTCCTCCACCGGCGGACGCCATTGCTCCCTCTTCCTCCACCGGCTCCCCGGCGCCCCTCCCTCTTCCTCCACCGACGAGCGCGAGGACGAAGCGGGCGGTGGACGCCGGCACCGACGCGAGGCCTGCAGCCGCGGACGCTGACCGGGCCTTTGGAGGCGGCTGGGGGCTGCAGACTTCAGGCTGGGGGGCGGGAGAGCGCGCAGCGCCAAGGCGCGGAGGCCGCGCGCTGCGCCGAGGCCGGAGCGGCGGCCGGCGGCCAGGCGCGGGGGGGCGCTCGGGGCGAGCCAGCTGGCGGCGGCGAGCGCGGGCCCGGCGCTGCAAAGCGGCGAGCGCGTAGCCCGGCCATGAGCGGCCGAGGCGGAAGCGGCGCCAGCGGCTCCCTCGCCGTCCTCCGGCCCGCGGCCGTAGCGGCGGCGGGGCAGCGCAGCGCGCTCGGCCCGCAGCGAGCGCAGCGGCGTATGAGCCAGCGCGACGTCGACCTCTCCGCCCGCGGGCGTAGCGCGGCGGCCACCCGACGGCCGTCTTCGCGCGAGGTACCCTCCGTTGCCCCTCTCTCCCGGACCAGCAGCAAGAGCCTCGCGCGTGGCTCGCGGCGGCGAGTCCCGCGCGCCAGCGCCCGCGGCAGCGTAGAGCCCGCCTTGGCCGCGCCGGCGGCGTGGCCGGGGCGCGGCTAAGCGCGCGAATCGGCGGAGCTTCGCGTGGCGGTGGTGTCCGTGAGCTTCAGCGCGACGGCCGGAGCGCGGGCTCGCAGCGTCGGAGGACGGGGGGAGGGAGGAGGCGGGGGGGCCACGGCGGCTCCCCTTCCTCTCTCTCTCTCTCTCTCCCTCCCTCTCTCCCTCTCTCTCCTTCCCGGACGACGGGCAGAAGCCGACACCGCGTGGGGCCCGCGCCACGCAGCGCGCCCGGACGCCCGTACCACGCCAGGTTTGGCGGTCGGGCGAAGCGAGATTCGGACGCCACGCTGCTGCTGGGCGAGTCCCGTCCGCCAAACGCTGCACCGGACGCGTTTCGCGGACGGTCTCAGAAACCCTATCACGCATGGGTTCTTTTTTTTTTTTCCTGTGGTCACGGATGTAGCCTGGTCCTTTCTGCAGAAAGTACAACAGTTTCGGCAGTCGTGTGTCCCTCCTTGGTCCCACTAGTACTTTGGCTCTATTGAGGCAGGAGACTGGAGATGCCGAGGCAGGTTCAGGCTCCCTGGAAAGTGGAAATCCAAAGCTTTGGCTCTATTGAGCAGAATTCCTGTGTACTACCGCTGTTTCGTTTATTTTGAGCTCCGTTCCATAGTGGCACAGATAGAGAGATACAGAGCACCTAGCTAGCTATACATGTGTGTGTGCTTTATCCTATTACAGAAATGATTTTTAGAGGTGTCTTATTTCTTTTTCTTTAACAGCAGTTGCATAAAAAACGTTTCTAAAAAAAGTATACTGACAGATCACTTTTTTTTCTTTGATTTCTAGATGTGATTGGCATGTCAGACTGCTCGTAGAAGCACGAAGTACCGCTATTTTCAGACAGTTTGTAACATCATCCCCACGGTTAAAAAAATACCATTATAATTCATCTATCATCTCTTCATTCATGTGGGCGTAGGGGTAAAATCGAACACTCCTTTGAAGTGAGCAGAAAGACACACACCACGCCGTCTGCGTAATGGCAATTAAGGAAACAAACTACGTAATCAGATGGCAATTAAGGAAACAAAACATATACTATAAGTTACGGTGATGGATAGCTGGATACAGGAAGCTATAGGCCATGAGGTTACTAGTATAAGTTTCGATGGCAATGAACAAATTATCTCTTGTTTGTCAATCGTCCTCCCGGTTTCTGTCATCGATGGATAAGATCACTTCGTAGATAGGTGTCTGTTCATGGCGTTGTTGATGAGATCACCGAAGGGGTGTTTATTAAGAGACACCATTTCTTAACTGACCACACATAGTCGGCCTCCCACGCCACTACCACCATGTGTACCCTCCCCGAGCTCCAAGGGAAATTGACACACAATACATGCAAATAATGATAAAAAGAGAGAAAACAGGAAATTAGATGTGACCTTCGCATCTCAAGTAAAGACCAAGTTTTAGGGGTCATATTGCTGGATTAGCTCAAATACTGCCTCTGTATTAAATAAATGTACATCCCATATTTTAAGGAGTCAATTAACTTCAAATTTAACTAGATTTACACAAAAATTTACCAAACTTATGTATCTCAAAATAGAGTTGCTGTAAAAATCGATTAGTTGATTAGTCTAATGAAACTTATTTTGTATTCTAAACATTAGTATTTTTATATATATTTGATAAGCTTTAAAATTAGTTGAGTTTTTAAGATGCAAATGTGTACTCCCTTTGGTCCAATCTATAAGCATAGCCAAGCATGGTATGATCACCCAAATTACAAGTTGATCATTCATTTACTCCCTCCATACTTAAAAAGTAATGTCGTTTTAGGCAATGCTCAGGTCAAACACTAGGAATGTAAATCATGAATAACTTTTAAGTTATTGAGTTTGAAAATATGAAAACCATATGAATAGATTTCTCTTAAAAAATATTTTTATAAAAATATACATATATCAATGTTTGATAAATATTTTTATAACAATCAGAAATTAAAGTACTGCTTTAGAGACTGTTTCACCATCCAAAAAGGATTTTATTTCTCTTTGTATAGAGGGAGTATGCTATATTACTCTCTCCGCCCTGAACAAATCAATTTCTACAATCCGTGATAGTCAAACTTTTTAAAATTTAACTAATTTTATACAAAAGAGTAACAACATATATAACACAAAATGAATATAGTAAGAAAAATATATTCTATATGAAATCTAATGATACTAATTTGAATGTTTTCTATAGAAATTTGGTCGATATTTAAAAAGTTTGACTGTACTTAGAATAATTGCAGGAATCTAATTATTCAGGGATGGAGAGAGTATATTTTTATGATTACAAAATTATAGTCTTAAATAATATATTGACTATCAATCTAACCATATCAAATTTGTAACATAATAGTTAAAAAATTATTAATTAATTTATTAGTCAAAGTTAGGTTGTTCAGTATAATTTATAAGCTAATTTATAAGCTGGTGGATAAGTTAAAACAGCTACTACCTCCGTAATCTTATATAAGGCGTACAGAGATTTTTCAGATTTGATTTTTTTGTAAGGCGTGAGTAGGTATGCATAGTTACGGGTCTTGTGAAGTTTAAACGTCATCCAATCGCGTGCTTGATCAATTAGTATTCGGCTCGAGGCCCAGATGAGTTCAGCATTGTGACTACTGCATGCATGCATGCAAACTGGGCTGACTAACCAGCGGCCGAGACCAGCACTAAATTTACAACGTTATTAACACACCCAACTATCTTATCTAGACTTTTTTGGTATCTGCAAAACCGCTGCATACGCCCTACAAAAGATTACGGAGGTAGTAATTCTTTTTATAAAAAAATACAGTTGAAACGGCAATGGAACAGTGAAACATGGGGCTGCTGCAGGGATTGTCTCCTCAATCTCTTGCCTGGTGACCTCGGTCTTCTTCGACTGCAATGCTTAGGCCTTGTTCAGTTCGTGAGAAAGTTTCTTTCACGCACTGTAGCATTTTCGTTTGTATTTGGCAAATATTGTCCAATCGTGACCCAACTAGGCTCAAAAGATTCATCACGTGATTTACAACTAAACCATATAATTAGTTATTTTTTTTACTAACATTTACTGCTCCATATATGCGGGTAGAAATTGATGTGATGGGAAAGTTGCTGAAAGTTGTATGAAAGTTGCAACTTTCAGCTCAACTAAACAAGGCCTAAACAAGGCCTTAGATTGAAGGAAAGCTTTCGCCTCGCTCCTGCCGCCGCCTGAATTGATCTCAATAGTAATAAAAGCTGGGAGAGGGCACGGTTTTCTCTGTACAGTGAGCTTTGCAGTTTTCACTGCTTTGGAACTTGCTCAGCTTTGAAGCCTGTGTCCTGTTGATGCCAACCGGCCAGGGCACATGCACCCTCGTTTCTTGTCCAAGGTAACCCCGTGGCTGGCAAGTGGCAAGCTCCGCTGCTGGCTGCTGCCTGCTCTTTCTCCTGTTTTGACTCTCACCCACTCTTTCTCTGGGGGTGTTTGATGGGCAGGGCAAAAGTTTTGACCTGTCCCATCGAATTTTGTCACATATAAATAGAATATTAAATATAGTCTAAAAATAATTAATTACATAGATTACGATAACTTTGCGAGACGAATCTTTTTAAGCCTAATTAGTTCCCGATTTGACAATGTGCTGCTACAGTAAATATTTGCTAATGACAGATTAATTATACTTAAAAAATTTGTCTCATGGTTTCCTGACAAGTGCTGTAATTTATTTTTTATTAGTATTCGAAACCTCCTTCCGACATTCCTCCGACATTCGATGTGACACATGACAAAACTTTTTCAACACCATCCAAACACTCCCTCTGTATCCATACACGTACGTTTATTTCACCTTTTTTCCCCGGAAGAAGTTTAGATTGCACAAAAAGATGAAAGAATTTCAACTTTGCAACTGTAACATATTTTGTTTGTATGTAGCAAATATTATCTAATCGTGAACTAACTAGGCTAATAGATTCGTCTCGTGATTTACAACTAAACTAGATAATTAGTTATTTTTTACTTACATTTAATGTTCCGTATATATAGATAAAAACTTGATGCGATAAAGAGAGAGTAAAAAAGATTGAAATCTAAACCTACGGTGAAGTGTCAGACACAGTACCAAGCCAGGGCGCGTAGGCGTAGCATCAATTGACATCCAAAATTATACCCATCTTAACTGACGTGGCTATTCCAAGAATCTTATTACGAAACTTTAATTAATCGTGGACACTGTTTCTCTGTATATTTGGATACCATGGCCTAAACTTTAATCCTAGATATCAAATAGATGGACTAAATGTAAACTAATCTTTAGTTTTTTAATCCAACTAGCAATTTATTTAATTAGCTAACAAACCTGTACTAATATGAACTAAAAGTGTATATGTTTATTTGTCCAAAAAGCTATTTGTTTTTAGTCTATGTATCCAAAGAGCATTAGACTAAACTTTAGCCAACTAAAGGTTAACACCCCCTTAAAGGTTAACAAATGGAAACAATAAAGTAATGCAATTTAAAATTCAGAACTGATGGTGTAAAAGTTAACAAATGGACATACTTGTTTATGCTTTGTTGTATTTTACAGGTTGACAACACATGACAGTTCTTATCTGTCATGTAGACCTCCTAGGGCGCTTACTAGAAGTGCGTTGTTTGTATCTATGTTTTCTACCTCAATACAAAGATGCATGGATCTTTTGCATATTCGAAAAAAAAAATCTAGAATGGGAGTCTAAACATGGAGTCACCGATTTGTCGAAACTCCATCTTTATTCCGAGTTTTTTTAACATAAACTATCAATATCTATACAATACAAAATTTTAAATATAAGAATATACGTTGAAAGAATGTTGTAACCATACATATCTGGTAATGTCAACTTGTGTTGTTTTTTTTTTTGTTAATGTACATAAAGTTTAAGATGATAGTCAAAGTTAAAAAGCATAACATATAACAAACCTAGATGGTCTTCATTTCATGGCATTTTGGCGATTTGCAAAAGTTGCAGCTCACCGTTTGTACGAGGTTTTCTAGTTTTTTTTTTTTTTTTATCAAGAATTAAATGAGGAGCTCACCAGTCAAGATTTGTGTCTACAACATTTCTTTTCTCTGTTTTCTCTTCTTTCACCCAGTAGGTCAGAACACAAACATCTGAGACAGCTGTTAATTTTTGGTTACTGGTTGCACATCACAAACGGTCGTCACCCTAAGAAAAGGAAGTCGTTTTGCCGCATGCATTTCAATCACCAAGACAGAACACCCTTCCAAATTATCCCAATGATGTCTACCAATTGTTAGAAGAATCTGCCTCAATGCATTTGCAATCATTGCGTAACAACATCTGCAAAACCAGTGCCTCCTCCCGTACGCGGAACCGAAAGCATATATGACTTTGTAAAGTGCGACTACCGTGGGCCGACTGACAGGGAGCGGCGGCTCATGGCTGATCTCGCTACAGTTCGTGCTCGCGAGGAAGTGATGGAACAGCAGCGGTCCCGAATAGCTTGGCTGCGAGAAGGTGACCGTAACACGGCGTTCTTCCAAGCGAAAGCTCGAGCCAGGAGCAGGACAAATAGAATTAAGTTGTTGAAAGATTCTGATGGGAGAGTTGTCACAGAGCAAGAAGAGTTGGAGCATCTGGCATGTGATTTTTATAAGAGACTGTTTGATGCACAAGAACAGCTTGATCCAGAGGTGATTTGCAGGCATGTCCCACGGAAAGTGACACCTGAGATGTGTGAATTCCTAGAGCAGCCATTTACCGAGGGGGAAATTGAGTCTGCCCTCTTCAATATGGCTCCGAACAAAGCGCCGGGCGTGGATGGCTTTAACGCCGGGTTCTTTCAAACTCACTGGCAACTAGTGAAACCATGTGTGGTTCCAGCGGTCTTGGGGTTTTTGAATGGGGGAGAAATACCAGAAGAGGTTAACAAGACGCTCTTGGTGTTAATCCCTAAAATTAGTAACCCTCAAGAGCTGTCCCAATATAGACCCATTTCCCTTTGCAATGTGCTATACAAAATTTGTTCCAAGACACTTGCAAATCGGCTACGGGTGATACTTGATGATCTGATCTCAGAGGAGCAAAGTGCTTTTGTACCGGGAAGGTTAATCACCGATAATGTGCTTATTGCTTATGAGTGTATTCATTATTTAAGGCATAAGTGAGGAAAGACTGGGGATTGTGCTATTAAGCTTGACATAGCGAAGGCTTACGACCAGGTGGAATGGGGATATTTGCATTCGATCATGCAAGCGTTGGGGTTTCCAACATCCTGGTGCTCGTTGATCATGAAGTGCGTCTCCTCTGTCTCCTTCTCAGTCAGAGTTAATGGAGTTTTTTCTGATAGCTTCAAGCCGACGTGTGGCATCCGTCAAGGTGACCCGATCTCCCCGTATCTATTCTTGTTGTGTGCTGAAGGTCTTTCCTGTATGCTGAAGAATGTAGGACCTCAGTTCATCTCGAGGGGAGTACGGGTCAGCAGGAACGCGCCTTGGATTTCACATCTCTTGTTTGCAGATGATTGCCTCATATTTACCCAGGCTGCCAAGAGAGGGGCAGATCGTGTGGCGGCTATCCTGGATGACTATAACAGGGGCTCGGGTCAGCTGGTTAATAAACAGAAATCTGCGATTTTTTTCAGCCCAAATTGTGAGCCTGATTGCAAAGCAGAGGTGCACACTAGTCTGCAAGTGCCAACCGAGGCACTGGGGGAGCGATACCTGGGGCTCCCAACAGCGGCAGAGAGGGGAGCAGCAGATACCTTCAACTATGTTCCAGCACGAGTCCGGGGTTTTGTTAATGGTTGGGCGGAGAAGACTTTGAGCTGTGCAGCAAGAGAGGTCCTTTTGAAGGCCAATGCACAGGCAGTCCCAACTTATGCAATGTCATGTTTTAAGTTGTCGCCGGTGGTCCACAAGAAGCTCACTTTTGCAGTTTCAAATTACTGGTGGGGGAGCTCGCTCGATAACCGTAAGATTCACTGGCTTCGATGGGAGAAGCTAACCCGAGCAAAATGTAACAGAGGCATGGGCTTCAGGGACTTCAGTTTATTCAATCAGGCTATGCTTGGGAAGCAAGGATGGAGACTGTTAATGAGACCAACATCGCTATGCGCTAGGGTGCTGAAGGGGAAGTATTACCCATCGGGAGAGTTTCTCTCAGCGACTCGGAAGAAGCGGTGTTCAGCAACGTGGAGGGCAATTCTCCATGGTCGGGAAGTCCTTCTGAAGGACTTAATCAAGCGGGTCGGTCCTGGGAATATTGACGTGTGGACTGAAAACTGGATCCCAGGTCTTCGATGGATGAAGCCAGTGGTTCGAAGGCAGGGAGTTGTGGCAGAGCAGGTATGTGACTTGTTTGTTCCTGGAACTCGAGTCTGGGACGAGCAGAAGGTCTGTCAATCTTTCATGGCTCTGGAGGCGGCGGAAGTACTAAAAATCAAACCTAGTGCACGCTTGGATGTGGATGTCTTGGCCTGGTCTTTGGAGAAGCATGGGAACTATTCTGTTCGATCAGCATACAGGCTACTAAAGGAGACTCAAACAGCAGAGGCGATGGCAAGAACTGGGGAGGAAACTTCATTTGATGATGGGGGTACATGGAAACTGATTTGGAAGCTGAATGTTCCCCCAAAAGTGAGTGTGTTCTGGTGGAGGGTACTGCATAACTCCCTCCCGTCGAAATCAGAGCTGAAACGCAGACATATTGCTGGTGAAAGCTTTTGCGAGATGTGTGGTGATCCTGACGAAAGTCTGTTCCATGTCGTCCTTAATTGCCCGTGGGCACGGAGATTTTGGGGCGAGGTCAGGAATTTGACAGGGACCTCCATCCCGGACCTCCATCCTGTCTCTTGGGCGTCAGATGTACTTCGAGCAGGTGTTTGCTCGGCAAGGACGGCTGCTGTGCTGGTGAGTGGCGCCTGGACGCTCTGGACTGGAAGGAATGGCCGTCGCCATGGACGCAAGGTCTGGGAGCCGGGGGCGATGGCGCGATATATATCGTCCATGCTGGAGGAAATGGCATCACTGAAGGTGTCTCCAACATTGAAGCAGCCAAGGCCGACGATGAGATGGTGCCGGCCGGAGCAAGGATGGATGAAGGTGAACACTGACGCTGGATTCGACTCCGACACCTCCACGGGTAGTGCAGGCGTCGTCATTCGGGATGACCTCGGGACAGTGCATGCTGCATGCGCACGTTGGCTCGAAGATGTCCCAGATGCGCTTACTGCAGAAGCATTGGCGGCAAAGGAAGGTTTGGAGCTCGCTTTGGAGAATGGATATCAGAACGTTGTGTTGGAGGTTGACTGCAATACCCTGAAGACACTGATCGATGATACAAACGGCACCAGATCAGCTATTGGAGGTCTTCGCTTCGACATCACAGATTTAGGAAGGTTTTTTGATAATTTCAAAGTTGTATGGGTTAGTAGAGAGGCTAATGCGGTGGCTCACCATTGTGCAAACATGGTGTCTGCAGTGGAGCGCTCTTACTTTTGGTTAGATTATATCCCAGACTGGCTTGTCGGTTTAGCGGCAGCTGATTGTAATCCTGTCGTTGATTAATGGAAAGGTCTGTGATTCTCAAAAAAAAAAGTGCGACTAATTACCAGGAGTAGTAAGCAACGCGAATAGTTTATAAGCTTGCCGCATGCCATATGAATTAATTTCCAATGTAACGTAATTTGAGGCCTAAAACCAAATAGCAATGTGCTGTTTATACCACTACTAGAGCGCAGCTTTTGGAGAAGATTTTCTTGGCCCAAAAGCCGCTTGGCCCAGACATAGTCAATCGGTCTTCCCTTCCTGTGCTCCAACCTCCTGCAGGTAGTGCTCTGCATCCAAAGCAGCCAACCTGGACCATCCAAGTGGTTACCATATAGAGTTAGAAAGCTTTCTTAATCGTTTTGCTACAATGGGATTTTCATTAAAGAATAAACCATATCGATGCACTCAATTAACAAGACAAAAGGATAATCAAAACAGAGAACTCAATTATTCAGAACAAAAGAGACCACAGCAATCCTCTAACAATAGTTCCTTAGAAGTTGTTTCACAGTTACTCTACTCCCAGTATATGATAATTGCCCTTTGGTGGGTAACTGGGTATATCTGTCCTAATTGCCCGACCAGATCGTTAGCATCGAGTTATTAAAAATGTTGCAAGGAATAAGCTTATAGTATTTTACTACTAATTAACTGTTGGTATGTGTATTGAAATTTGATTGCAATTGCAAGACAATTATTTAACATACTATCTCCATAAGGAGATACTGAAAATCATCTCTATAGTTTAATTGCAAAATTCAGTTATGTAATGGAAAAAAGATACAATACCAGTTCGAAGAAAAAGGTAAACAAAGAAAACAGTGAACACAATAATTCAGAACTAAAGAGTAACAAACCATATCAACCTAACCATAATTCCTTTAGTTGTTTCACAATTATGCTGCTCATGGCATATGATAATTGCCACAAGCCAATATTGGATATTCTCAAATATCACAGAGAAGGGAACCTCAACTGGAATAAGGAGCAAGGATATGTTTTCAATGCCTACAACATTTATAAAGGTACACTTCGAGTAAAACAATGAGAAAGCTTCATGCCTCAGAGAGAAATCTTGTGGACAGATCCTAAAGAACAAAAGTTGAAACTTGAAAAGGGGACTGATTCTTACAAGTCATTTAAACTTGCAAGTAACCTAATGTTGCATGAGCATATCCTTCCCTGATCTTTTTAGTATGCCTAAATTTAAGAGCAAACAATTTAAAGAAAAGATTCCACCACACAGCAGTTCAGGAATTCCAGAAAATATGGCATAAACCACCTAAAGATCGTGGGGATCAAAACTAACCACAGCACCCTCTTCATGTGAGCATATTGGATGCAAAAAGAAATCAATAGTTGAAACTACTGTTGCCTAGTCACAATCATAGCCACAAACACCACCTTATCAAGCATCACAAATGTAGTCACAAATTGATGCTATTGTTTGTGTAAACAGCAAAATTATTGCATAATAACATATACACTGTGTTTACTAATTGGATATTTGTTTAGCTAGAGATGTACTTCAGTATATAATGTCAATTAGCTTCCAACAAACTAACACCTGGCATGCTCCATTTCAGGATCCACCAAGGCCATTTCATAGCATAACATGGATGCAGCATACCCATAACAAAACAGCATAATGAAGCATCATGGAATAACAAAACAGCATAATGAAGCTTATACCTGATCCAGCGGCAGTAATGGCCTGGCGGTACTTCTTGTCCTGGACATCACCAGCTGCGAAGACCCCCTTCACACTGGTGTGCGTGGAGCCGGGCTTGGTCACCACATACCCATCAGAGTCGAGCTCGAGCTGCCCTCCAAGAAATTTTGTCGCCGGCTCGTGACCGATGGCGAAGAAGAGCCCGGCTACCTGGAGGTCGGAGACCTCGCCGGTGACGACGTTCTTGACCTTGACGCCGGCCAGCGGGCCGCCTTCCGCACCGCCGTAGGCCTCGACGACCTCGGAGTCCCAGATGACCTTGATCTTGGGGTTGGAGAGCGCGCGCGCCTGCATGATCTTGGACGCCCGGAAGGCGTTGCGGCGGTGGATGATGTAGACCTGCGAGCCGTACTTGGTGAGGAAGTTGGCCTCCTCCATGGCGGAGTCCCCGCCTCCGACGACGGCGATGGGCTTGTTGCGGAAGATAGGCGCAGCCCCGTCGCAGACGGCGCAGGCGGAGATGCCCCGGTTCCAGAAGGCGTCGGAGCCGGCGAAGTGCAGCCTGCGCGCGACGGCGCCCGTGGCGACGACGACGGAGTCGGCGTGCACGACGGTGTCGTCGGAGGCGACGCGGAAGGGGCGGGCGGAGAAGTCGACGGAGGTGACGGTCTCGGTGAGGATCTTGGTGCCGAACCTGAGCGACTGCGCGCGGCAGCGGTCCATGAGGTCGGCGCCGAGGATGCCGTCGGGGAAGCCCGGGAAGTTCTCGACGTCGGTGGTGGTGGTGAGCTGCCCCCCGCGGCGATGTCGTTGGCGAGCCAGCCCTCGAAGAGGACGGGCTTGAGCTCGGCGCGTGCGGCGTAGACGGCCGCCGTGTGCGCGGCGGGGCCGCTGCCGATGATGCAGACGCGCGTGCGCAGCGGGCCCGCCGCGGCGACGGCCTCCTCCATCCCGTTGGCCGACGCCGTCGCGGAGGCCGTCGCGGCGGCTGCGGCGGTGGTGCTGGTGGCGAGGGCGCGGGACTTGCTGCGGAGCAACGCGAAGAGCTTGGAGCAGAAGCTCATGAAGCCCGACGGAGCGGCGGCGGCGGGGACGCCGACCAAAGGCGGAGCCGCTCGCTCTGTTCGCTTGGTGGCGGCAGGCCGGGCCGAAGAATGGGCTGCAGCGGGCCGCGGCGTGCGTGGTTGGTGTGGCTGGTGGGCGGTGGCCCTGGCCGCCTCGGAGTCGGAGGATTTTATGCGCAGTGTGAACGTGTGTGGACGGACACACGGCGCGACTAGCCGAGAGCAAATGTTGGACACGGTTGTGCTGTGCTAGATATGGACATGTGGACTATCTCGCATTATTTTCATGGCACACGCTCATGCACAGTAGCACACACCAGTTCACATTATGGGAGTGTTTGGTTTATGGGAGTGTTTGGTTGGGCGCTTAACTCAGCTCTAGAAAGCCACTTTCAAGTTGTTTGGTTGCCTGTTTACAGTCTGTAGACAGGTCTAGGGGAGCCACCGACCACCCTTTAGCCTGGCTCCTTGGGAACGCACGATTCGGTCGTTCTCTCCTGGCCAGGCTTGGCCAAGCACGGTGGAAAGTCTCTCTTCAACCTCCGACACCATCTGAACTGGGAGCGCGTCCAGCCCTAGGCCGGCGCTAGCACTGCGCCGTTGATATGAAATGAAACATACACTGTGGCTAGCCAGGTTTAGAGAGTATGTACAACCAAACAACCAGAATTGGCTTGCTAGAACCAGGTCAAGTCTAACCAGACTCTAATCCTAGCCAGGCTAGAAATATGAAATGAAACCAAACACACCCTATGTGGATACGGCATGTCGGCATTACAGTTTACAAATATTGGAAATAGTCTAATTTGATCCATCCCTTCTAAAACAATTCTGATAATCCCCTAAATTGTATTTTTTAATTACACCCAAATATATTTAAATTGGTTCATCAATCTACCCGTTATAAGATTTTTTTTGTTATTCCTCCACATAAAAGTTGAGTTTTAAGTTCAAGTTGTTAGGGTGATAGATGCATCATAACTTTTGTTTACAAAATACATTATTATTTTTCATAGGTTAGGTATTTAATAATTAATTAAGCTTATGAGCACACAATTATAAAGACAATGTTAATAAAAAATCATAATTTATTTTTCTATCAGGAGTTATGATGTCTCCTATCACATTTTGAAAACTCTATTTAAATGTGAACAAACAAAAATGCAAATCTTATTAAGAGGTGTATTAGACTAACCTAAGTATATTTGTCGGTAAATTGAACACAAAATTTCAAACGAAGTTTTTAAACTGAGAGAACAATTTGTACTTCTTCATGGAAATATTTAAACCTCGTGGAGTCATATATGCTCCTGCCTTGCTCCATTTGTGCCATAGGTGTGACCGTTTGCCGGGGTGTGACCGTTTGGTGGTCAGCCGGCAGCTACTGCAGTCCCACGACCACAGTCCAAAACTAACGCAAAATCACATGTCGTAACTCCGAGGAAGAACAAAATGCTTGGTGGACATGACCAAATCCAGTGGTTCATCATCATACTGAACGCAAATGCTCACAACACACATGTACACCCATATCTATGAATACACGTACGCAACCCTATCTCTATGAGTACCTCCAAAAGACTGAACCAGCAGATCTATAGATTTTCGAAGTTACCATTGGCGCCTCGTTGTCGACGAGAACGCTGCTTACCACTTAATGTGTAACGCCGATAAATCCTGAAAAAAAAAACTCTGAAAGGTGTGAGCACTAGAATTTGATCCCTGGTGGGTAGCGTCCCACTAAACAGTCCTACCACTGGACCACAGACCCTGTGAGTAGCAATCATTATGTGCTTAAGGGTGGGCTTTTGGTTAAGACTAATAATTTGGTTAAGTAGTTTTGATCTTTTTAAAATTCTACTTCTGTAATTGCTCAAAAGTGTTTTTCTCTGAACATGGCATGTCACATGCTATTAAGAGAAATATAGAATTACACAACACATTTATTTAAAAATCCTGTCATATATACAGGTTATACAACACTGGTAGACAACTTAGAAAAACTCAACAAATCAAACAAACTAAGCATGTGATAACAAAAGATTGACGCAACAGAGAAGCTAAAATCATGGTGACAAAGCATCCATCTAAGGAAGACGATAGCAGCTTCCATAAAACCGGCGGCAAAGCTTTTGCCATAGGAGAGATCCAAATGACCTTGGTGGCAAAGCATTCGCCTCGGCAACCGGCATGATTTTGGCAGCAAAACAGACATGGGGACCGATGCAACAGTGGTAGCAAAAGCATCCGTTAAAAAACATCGGGGTAGGCACGGTAGCTGCCAAAAGCATCTACCCCTGAGACAACAGTGGCATGGGCGGTAAGGGTCACCATATCCTAGGTGGTCGACATTGGATCTAGCCATCGAGGATGTGAATCTGGTCTATCACCGGCCATCACTGCGATTGGATTTATTTTAGAAGAGCAGAGGAAAGGTGAGCAAGGGGGGGTCGGGGGGGTGTGGCGCGATGGTCGGCCTTTCACGAGCACCATGGGCTGCCACCACTCGCCCGTTGAGTGGCGACGGTGGCCAAAGGTACGATCGACAGACGCTCTTGGTGAAAGTGGTTGGGAGTCACCTCCTCCCCTGAGTCGCCTCAGGCAAAAGACGACATGGGGGTTGGAGGGTCTAGAGCGGCGTGTGATCATCATTCTATTCTTTGACTAGGGCGTGGACCTAACACCCAATGGTGCATGAGGATTTATCCCTTTTCATGGTAAGGCAGCACTCGTGAATCTGTATATACATTAAATTTTGTATACAACTCGTGTCAACCTACATAACTTAATGTATAAGTGAGTTAGTAGACTATTCCACATCTATAACGGTGCGCCGAGATCTTTATAAGAAATCAGTCCCTAGTAGTCACGCAGTAACTCGTTAAGGTGATAGAGATCGCATTGTTGTCATGACTAACTATTCACTAAACTCAACTCTGGTCCTCCCCTGCCATCATATCACGGATTCGTAGCTTGCTTCTTTGACGACGAACATTCTATTTGCATAACCTAGCCTACGACTAGAATCGGATGCAGGATGGCATGAGAGTCATGCCTTTCTTCCCGGGACGAACTTGGAGAATTCTGGTCCTTCTCCATGGCCGAACGGTGAAGCGACGAATGGAATGGAAACTTCCGTGGAGAAGAGCCGAAGCCACAAAAGGTTGGTTTGGCACATGTCCCCGTCGCCGTCAAAGTCGTTGCCGGGTGTATGCATCGTCGCCGGCCGGACTGCACGCGACAAGGTGGGCATGTCTTTGTTTATTTGGGACCGTGTCATCGTCGTTGCGCAAGCAGTACCGATTCGAATCCCTTCCCCTTTTCCTTCTGCGTTTCCTTTTGCATTCTTTGGAACCTACTACTACTACGATCCATTCAGCGGCCAGTGTCTGGCAGCCACATCGCTATCTCCTGTTTTTCTGTTCCGAGCTGAGCCAGAGGGAAACAGGGAGCCACCAATTAAAGCATATCACAACGGCCGGCCCACTGCATTTCCTAGGCTTCTTTCTTGGTTGGTGCAGGCCCACTTTTGTTCTGGGGTGTAGTTTTCTAGTGAGATTTGGGATCTCTATAGCATCTTATTCAAATGTATCAAAGGTATATGCAGATGATTACCCTGGCCCAGTGTAGATTTGTGCCTGCAAGTCCATGGTACTAGGGGTGTGCATAATTAACCGAATCCGAGAAACCAAACCTAAGCTTTTTTTTTTCGCGATCGGGTTGTGCCCGTATTTCATTAAGAGGGAAGCAACAAGTTACAACCAGATCACGGGAATGTGACAATGGCGAGTGGCCATCGCGCACACGGAGTAGCCACCTAAACTACTGGATCCAAAGTTAGGAGATTACACGGCGAACGAATGTCGTGACCAAAGCGAAGCGAGAGCCGAGACCGGCGCGTATCCTGTTGACATCCAGTCCGTTGCTTCCGTGGTGATCGCCATGACCACCTCGTGCGCCGACGACGTCGTTGGTTGAAGGTTCTTGCATTTCGTTCCTTCCAGAGGCACCACGAGATTAGCAGGAGCATTGTGTCGAATAGGGGCCTTGAGGAGCTGTCCACTCGACGACGATGTTGAGTCCACCAGGTTGCGAGGGAGTCGCCGTCGCTGGGCACGAGCACCTGCAAACCAAGGGGCGCAAGCAAGGCGAACCAAACCTGCCGACTGAACACACAACCAAGGAAGAGGTGACTGGCCGTCTCTGGTGCTTGGCCGCACAATACATAGGCGTCATCATCTTGCAGACCATGGCGCTTACGCCGTTCGGCCGTCCACAGCCTGCCATGGAGGGCAAGCCAGAAGAACATCTTAACCTTGGGAGGAGCCTTGGCACGCCAGAGCTCCTTGGCACCAAGAAGCTCAGTGGACCCGCGGAAGAAGGCTCTATAGGTGGAGGACGCGGAATAGGAACCTGACGAGGACCATTTCCAGGTGAAACGGTCAGGGACGTCGGGGTCCAAGCAGACGTCGCGCAAGACCTCCCAAACCCGGAGGTAGTCGCCAAGGACCTGGGTAGTGAGCGCGCCGGTGATGTCGGCGATCCATCTGTTCCCAA
The DNA here is from genome assembly GCA_015844335.1 of Chrysopogon serrulatus. NCBI lineage: Eukaryota > Viridiplantae > Streptophyta > Magnoliopsida > Poales > Poaceae > Chrysopogon > Chrysopogon serrulatus. The sequence goes on from JADLZL010003988.1 coordinate 75,064, forward strand.
GCATAGCATCCTTCAGTGAACGGGCTTCTTTGCCGGGCGCGACGTGGCCGCGAATAGCGCGGGCGGCGTAGGTCGCCAAACCTACCCACCGAGGCCCGGACATCCGACCGAAGCAAATGGACGCGCCGCCGCCAACGTGTATTGCACAGACTCGGGCGCAGCATGGCCGCAATCTGGTCGGTCCGCTTGGAAGGCAGTCCAACCAAGAAGGCCGCGGCTCGGCACGCCGAAAGCCACTCAGCAAGAATCGCACGGAAAGCCAAAGGAAACGTAGGTCGATGACGCCCGAGACCACCAAGCTCAGTTGGCCTGCATACCACAAGGCCAGGCGACACGACATTTTCCACCAGAGCAAACCTCCGTGCCCGCCCAGATGAACGCGCGTCTGCGCTTGTCAATTTGCTCAATGGCCCAGGCAGACAGGAAGCACGCAATGCTGGTGTGGATAGGGATCGCCGAGAGAGTGGACTTCGCGAGGGCCACCCTACCGGCGCACGTGAGCAGCCCTGCCTTCCAAGTCGGAATCCTCGCGGATATGGCGTCGATGAGTGGCTGTTCGTCCACACGGCGAAGGCGGCGAAGTGATAGCGGAATCCCAAGGTACCGCGACGGTAGCGGCGCGACGACGAACGGGAACACCGCTTGCACTGAGGACACCACCTCAGCGCTACAACAGATGGGAGATGCGACACACTTGTCGTGGTTGGTTGCCAAACCAGAAGCTTCCGCGAACAGCTGCAGAATGTGCGAGAGGCATGTCATGTCTTCAGGAACGGGAGCGAGCAGGACCACGAGGTCATCCGCATAAAGCGACGCTTCGATGGTCGGGCGACTTGCCGAGGAAGCGGCGTCGAGCTCCCCGCCGGTCAGCCACCTTGATCAAGGAATTTAGAACCTCCATGACGATGACAAAGAGCATTGAAGATATTGGGTCGCCTTGCCTAAGGCCCCTGGCGTGGGCGATACGACGACCTGCCCTGCCATTAACCGGGACGCGCGTGCTGGCCGTGGAGAGCAGGATGGAGATCCAGTCCAGCCATCGCTGCGGGAACCCGATGAACCGGAGAACCTCAATCAGGAACGGCCAACCAACAGAGTCAAAGGCTTTCGCAATGTCGACTTTGAGCATGATTGACGGCGAACTTCTTGGCATGGAGCAAACTGAAACACCCGGTGTTACGTTAACCTAAACATGCCATGTCATCATCATCATTGCATAAGCATTCATGATTAGAGAACCCTAATGCAAATGAATAAAAGGAGTTTACAATTTTAGGATTGGTTGTGCTATTTTATATCGTATGTGCAAGTCATTAAATTCCACTCACAATTTTACTTTTATAAAAGTGATCAACTAAAATCTATTTTGATGTTTGCAAGTGTTTGGCTAACTATGATTAACATTCCAAAAATGTTTTACAAGTCAATTATCTAAAAGCAAGAACTCAAGTTGAAATTGGAATTCAAATTCCAACCCTAGCTAGAAATGGCTAAGTGTGGGAATTGAATTTCAGTTTCAATTTTGGTGAGCTAACCATAATTGATTTTCTAAATAAAAGTTGCTAACCAATGGCACCATTTCAAAGTATGAAGTTTGTACTTTGAAAGTATGCTATTGGTTGGGTTTGAAAAGTGCCACAATATCATTAATTAATTGCCCAAAAGTCCAATTTGAAATTCCTTTTCAAAAACCCTAAATTTCAAAGTGTTTTGCCCCCTTTTCAATTTCACCTCAAAATATTCAAAATTTGGGAAAACTCCAAAAATACAGTTTGTGCATCTCTTTGAGCTCTACAACTTTGGTATATAAAGTTTTTCATGTTTCTGAATAAAGTTTGAACTAATTTCAAAAGTTCTCCAAATTGGGAATAGCCCCCTTTTAAGTTTTAAACTCAATTTCAAAAATTATTCAATTTCAGGAAAAACTTTCTACATGAAAGTTGTAGATCTTGATAAATGGAACAACTTTTATTTTTGGAGATTTTCACCTTTTATTCAAAAATTAAAAGTAATTTTGAAATCCTTAAGGTTTAGGTTTTTCACTCTTTTTTGAATTTGAAGTTCAAATTCAAAATTTATTTGAAATCTGACAAAAATTTTTAAATGAAAGTTGTAGAGCATGAAATTTGGAGCAATCTGTATTTTGGGAGATTTTCAACTTGTATTCAAAATTTCGGAGTATTTTTAAAAATGAAGAATGATGAGGTGGCTAGTTGCTACAGTACCCCCGAGCAGTGCTCGGCATGGGCGACGTCCTCGCCGTCCGCCGTGGCTGCTCCGGCGCTCCGCGATCGGGCGCGTTGCTGGCAGCGTGGCCGCTTCGCGAAGGACCCAACCAGCTCCTCGACTCACTCTTGCACTATAAAAAGACCATGCCGGCCGCCAATTCTCCTTTTGCATCCTTCTCACCGCCGCCCGTCGTCATCCGCCGCCGGCCAAATCAGGGCACCACACATCATCACCGCCCAATTACTCGCGCAGGGAGCTTCGCAGGAGTAGTTTGCGCACCCTCTGAACAAGCCCTAGCCTTTGACATCCCCTACATCGCCCGAGGCGAGGTCATCTTCTTCGCTGGCCCGTCGAAGGCCGCCAAGCGCCCTCCACCGCGACGGGGCTACTGACTCCGTCCCGCCTCCGTTTGAACCCGGTCTTGGCGATCGTGCTCGTAGTAAGCTCCCGAGTCCCTCTATGGAGTCGGTTGCGTCTTTGTTGCAGTTGTTTGGCCGAACGCGGTGAGCCCGACATGCTCCGTCGCCGCCGAGCCGCCATGGCCATGGTCGGTATGTGCTCGGGCGGTGTATAGTGCTCGTGTTGTACCTTGTTGTGCTCGGGGAGAGTGGGGATTCAGCTGGGGGTAGCTCGCTCGCCGGTGGAGTCGTCGTCGGCCGGAGCGCCGGATTCGTCGCTGCCATTGCCGGCCGTTCCGAAGGGAGAAAGAAGGGAGGGAGAGAAGGCCGACAGGGGCCCCGCATGTCGGCCGGGAGTGAGAGAGAAAGGAGAGAGAGAGGGGCAGCTGGCTGGCTTGCTTGGGCCGGGCGCGTGCGTCGCAGCGCCTTGGGAAGGAAGCAGCAGGCGTAATCGGGTCGCACAGTAGCCCCGGGAGAAGTAGAATACTTTTCCTTTTTCTTTTTCTTTTCCAAAAGCCAGTTTTCATTTTTTTGTTACCTTTTATTTTGGGCAAATTAAAATATGCAAAAATATTCTCTGTGCTCCTTGAGTGAAGCTCTACACCGTAAAAAATGCTAACTTTGATTTTTTGAGTAACTTTTGCATATGCAATAAATTGCTCTTTTAATTGATAAATGCAACTTCCATGATTTTTAATAATTAAAATATAAGTCCAAAATTTATGAAATTTGTTTTGCATGCTAATTAGATGATAATGATCTTAATTATGAAGTTTGATCCTGTTTTGATTAAGTTTTGTATTATGCTTAATTAATACCCTTGTTTAATTAATGTTTAATTAATTAATCATGTGGTTAATTAGGGTTTAATAAATCCCCAATTAGCAAGTTAATTAGTGGCTTTCAACGACTGTAAAAATGGTCAATAAATTAGTAATCACCCTTAATCACTGTTAGTGTTGCTTGATTTTGGGATTGAGTGAGGACCCTAGGTCATTAACCCTAATGACCTTCGGCATTTTATGTTGAGTGCGTATCGTTAGTCCGTCGTCGTCGACGCTAGTTATACCTTCTTAGTGCAACTATACCGTGAAGGAAAGTTGTACTCAAGATAGGTTAACAATCGTTGCATCATTATCGCATGTCGTTATCACCGCATCGTAATCATGCATCTCAACCGTAGCCGCGTTGCGCCCGAAGAAGGTGTTCGGGCGTGAAGAGGTTGATCCCGATCTCAACAAAGTGTCATCACGCTCCTAGCTTCGTCGAGCCCCAAGGCAAGCCCCGGATGCATTCAAACCCTTCCTTGTATTTCGAAAAGCTTTTATATTGTATGTTCCTGATATGATGCATTAGGTAATAGGAGTTGTGTGATATCCTACTTTGGTGCATTTACCGTACCTTGCTATACACCCTGGATACCTGTTTTGATTTCGCAAATGTTAGTGGATGCTTAGTCTTGCTGATAGCCTAGGCTTTACAAATGAACGTTTTTCAAAAATGTGATAACAATATCCCCGTTGAGGGCTTTTACGAAAACCTGATGTTACTTGTTGGTATCCCTTCACTTTGATCGGGTCAAGGGTACGCAACAAGAGCATGATGATGAGTAAATTGAGACCGGGTGGAGTGACTTGCATCGGGAAGGGCTAGTGCCCCGTGTAGTGTCGCCCACTTGTGAGTCGGTTAAGGACCGTCCGTTGTTTGGCCCAGGATCATGAGGTTATTGGATAGTACTAGTCGCATGCTAATGGCGGTAAGCTCCCTTGTACTATCTTTGACGAGAACGGATACCGGGGACGAGAGTAGCGTGTACCCATCCTACGGGCCACCGTGGAAGGGGACCGCGGGCGTAGGGAGATGGTGTACCGTACCTCGTAGCTAGGACCCGTTCGGGCGGGAGAAATGCAAGCGTGAGTTGATGTATGTAAGATGTTCGGTCCCGCATACATCGTGTGGCTAGAAGCCCCAACCGGGTATATTAAGTTTATTCGAATCGTCGTGTGCTCCACGATATGGGAGCCGTGATCCGAGTCCCGGCATCGTAGTAATAATGGAAGTTGATGATGGAAAGTTTTGAATCCGGTACATGATTGACAAGTGATTGATGTAGTAAAGTAAGGACTGGCTTAGTCTCTTTTTGCAAAGGTGTCATTTGATCTTGCTAAAGCCTCACCTTGATTCCTACTAGCCAGCATCCCTGAGTCTTCTCCCCAATTTTTTAGTCGGGTAAGTCTTGCGGAGTACTTTTTGTACTCAGGGTTTGTTCAACCCCCGTTGCGGGTGAACCGTGTGAACAAGTGTGCTACGGCCCCTTGTTGCATGACGGTGATCGAGGAAAAGTCTGGCCGAGGAATAGATTGTGTGGCCCGTGGGGTGGCGCTTTCGTTGTGTGATTGTAATAAGGTTACGTAATGATACTTCCATTTGTTTTTGTAATAATGCTACTCGGGTTTGTATAAGTTTGATAAAAGTTTTGTAAATTAAGTTATTGTAAGTCTTCCGCTACTACGGTATTTTGTATGAAAACTGTTGTAATCTTGTGATGTCTCGTAAGTATCGATCCCGGAGGAATTGTGGTTTATCGGGGGTTCACCCGACGGAACATTCTAGGTTATATGGTGTACAAGTATGGCTGACAGAGGTCTTTAGGACAATGTCAGGTGCTTGTGGGCCATATAATTTGGAAGGTTCTGCCACAGCAACCTACAAGAAAGCTGCACCGTCCGGAAGTTGTCATGGATTGCTCGACCCTTGATGAACGCCGTCTGGTTGGGGGCGACAATTTCCCCAAGGCGGGGCGCCAAACGCCGGGCCAAACACTTGGCAACGATTTTACTGAAGCTGTGAACCAAGGCGATCGGTCGGAAGTCCTTCAGTTTGGTGGGAGCATTATGCTTGCGTAGCAGTACCAAGAGGGCGCCGTTCAGTAAGTTGAAGCTTCTGCTGTCCAGCGACCAAATAGCTTGCATAGCATTCATCACATCAGCTTTGATGATAGGCCAAGCCACTTTGTAGAATAGCCCGGTGAAGCCGTCTGGGCCAGGTGCCCGATCACCCGGGAGATTTCTGATGGTGTCCCAGACTTCATCCTCAGAGAAGCAAGCGTCGAGGGTGGAGAGATCAAGCTGTGGAAGCAGTCCGTCCAACCTGATGGAGTGGTCGCGGGTGAAGGGCTTGCCCAGTATGCCATTGTAATACTCATAGGCGACATCAGCTTTAGCTTGGTCTGCAGAGAGCCAGGCCCCTTCATGGTTGAGCGCAGGGATTACGTTTTTCCTGTTCCTGTGGCAGGCTTGAAGGTGAAAGAACTTGGTGTTCGCGTCTCCCTCTTCAAGGTACCGAATGCGCGCCCGCTGCCTCAGAGATCGTTCTTGACAAGGAAGCCGTGCCTGTGCTCATGAGCTTGATGCCCTAGTGAAGTTCAAGGCCGGCGCGGAGAGTTCCCCGACCTCTTGTGCTTTATCGAATTGAGCGATGATCTCACGCGCGCCATGAAGAGTCGCGGAACGCACATTACCGACGGTCTTCGTGCTCCAGCTTTGCAGCGCTTTAGCAAAGGCACCGCAGCTTGAAATCCAAGAGTCTGCATGGGTCCGCCCGCAGTGGCAGCCCCCCAAGCATCGCCCACCGTCCGCTGGAACCGCCGATACGGACCCGTAACGCTTCGAACCTGAACCGCGGTTTCGCCCACGGCTGCGAACAGAGCTGAAGGAGAAGGGGCGAGTGATCGGAACAGTCCGACGACAAGCAACGCAAATGGTGAGACGGGAAGGCTTCAAGCCGGGCCGATCGGGCGAACGCACGGTCCGGGGTCGTTCGAGTGTTAATTTCGTGCGCCGGGCTAGACCAGGTGTATAGGCGGCCATGGAGGTAGAGTTCTTGAGCCTCGGTTCATCAAGAAGCCTCCTGAAGCGACGACGCCTCGAGGTTTAGGCGGTCGTTGTTCTTGTCGGCGGCCCGGTAAACTGATTAAAGTCGCCACACACAACAAAAAGCGGGCCGCCGCGTGTTGACGCACCAGCGGCTCGCCGTGGAAGGCAGGCTTAAGCTGCCGAGTTAATGGACCATAAGCGACCACCGTGACCAACAAGCCCGAGGCGCCGAGGTAGGCGCGATGCAGATGGTGACCGTGCGGAAGGAACGGCACGCTCGCGACGACACCGCCCGATCGACCGGCGCCAAAGCCACGATGATGCCACCCGAAGCACCGATAGAAGGCAAGCACACATAATCAAATCCCATACCCATTACATCATTGGCCATGGAAACGGACATTACATCGACTTTGGTCTCGACCAGACAGAGCGCGGACACGCGTTCCTGGAGTAGGAACTCGCGGACGACCGATCAACGCGCTCTGGAGTTGAGACCACGCACATTCCAAACGAAAAAATTGTTCGCAGACATGAGAACAGTCGTGGCGACTACACAGGTGCTGCTCAGGTGGCGCGAACTGCACAGAGTGCAAGCTGCTTCCTACCGAGGAACAAGGCATGCATCGCCTCGCGCTTGGACGGCGTCAGGGGGTGGGCGAGGGCAGCCTGGAACTCCTCAAAGGAGGCCTCATCCGGCACCTCCGTGGGCATGTCGAACCCAAGCTTCTTCATCATAACTTTGCGCGCTTGTGCTTCCGGTTTGGGCGCCCGGAACATGCTCTTAGCCGCCAGACGGGACGCCGCGCTTTGGGAACAAAGCCGTCGCCATTGTCATTGGTGTCCCGCGCCCCTTGTCCGACCGGAGGCACGGGGTGGAGAGCAGCGGGCGGCTCAATCGGGACCCGAAAAGGAGGCCGCAAGGATATGGGCGACGGTTGAGCTGGTGAGCCGCCCGGGCGGAGTTGAGGCGCCCGCCGCGACGACAGTGACGGGCCGGGCGACACGGTGCACGCCGCGCCCGTAGTGGAGGCGTCAAGCGCAGCGAAAGCAGCAGCGGAGCAAGGCGACACGGGACTTGCCACGCTGGGACATACAAAGAACAGGCCCATCGCAAAGATAAGTCATCGGCGAGCGGGCCGGGAGCTCCAAATTGAACGGAACTGGCCGAGTGTGAAGGGCGGCTCGACGAACCGGGTGCGGAGCAGGACGGTGCGGCCCACCGAAGCCGCTGAAGATGGCATCCAGCCCGCCCCCCTGCCTGTCGGGACGCCGCCCAAACGCCCGACGGGCCCACGGGTCACGCCAACGGAGTAAACCGAACGGCCGGGGCATCACAAAAGAAGGCGGGGTGGCAGCCTCAGTGCGCATGGGGTCCGCAGCTGGCGACATGACAGGAGAGAGTGGGCTACCAGAGCACAAGTCAGCGCCCATGTCCGAGGCAGCAGCAGAGCATGACGTTCCCTGTCTGGGAATCCCGTTGGCAGCCCCCACGATCTGAGCAGCAGCGGGGCGCGGAGTTCCTTGCCCGGGAATCTTGTTGGCAGGCGGGGAGCAGGCGATGTTGGCAGGCGGGGAGGAGGCGATGGGGGCAGGGAGCCGCAGGGGGAGGATGGGGCACCCAAGCTGGCCCACCAGACGACGCCAGATGCCGACGTGGCTCGGCGAGGGCCCACGACCGAAGCCGCTGGATCGCCGGAGCCCCCTGCATCGAGTGGTGCGCGGCCGGCCGCCACCACCGCCGGACTCGACGAACCCCGCCGCAGCCATTGAAGTTGCTGTCCCCACCGCCGGAGTCGGAGTCCCGCGGCCGGGGAGGTCCTCGCCGCCGCCGTCGCTGCCGGATCGGGGGGCGGCGTGTGCCGCCCCGGAACTCCACCAGCGCATGCGCACAAGGTATCTCATCGCCGGAACCTCAGTCTGGATGACCTCCCACGGACGCAGGAAGAGCAGCGGACCACCATCATGTTCTTCTTCTCTGTCCGGGATGACGAGGATCTTTTCATTCGGGATGAGGTCGGGGTGAGCACACCAGGCTGCGACGAAGAGCTCGCGCTCGTCGTCCGGGTCCTCAACCGCCTCCGGGTTGGCGATCATCACCTTGACCCCCGACGAGCCCAGGAGGTGCTGGGCGATCTCCTCCGAGCGAGCGTGCGACGGTATCCCCTTCATGCCGACGAGGACGCGGTACCGCAAGGCCCCCGACGAGCCAGTGAAGGCGCGGTTCCAGCGCCGCCAGCGCAAGACGAAGGGTGCACCCGGAGGCGCCGGGGAGCCCAAAACGCGGGCGAGATCCTCCTGCCTGGAGAAACGAACAATGAAGTCATCCGGGTGGGTTCTGCGCACCGTGACCGCATCACCGGCGACCCCGTAGTGCTCCCCGGAGGTGGTGGAAAAGATCATCGACGGTGACACGGGCGGCCCGCGTGCCGAGGATCAGGCAAGAGGGGCTGTGGAGCACAGCGCATCCTCAGCCGCCTGGATGGCGGGGGTGCGTGGAACGACGACAAGCTCCAGCAGTGGCTCATTGGCTCTGGCACGCGGCGAGATCGGCGGCACAAGAGCGCGCCGCAGAGCCGACGCGGTAGCCGTAACGATGATCGGAAGGCGCCGAAGGCCCATCGCCTCCGCTTGTTCAAAGATGCCCCTCCAGCAAGTGGTGGCGGCGGTAAAGCCGAGCGGCTGACTGGGCCGGATGGCCTGGGCCGGGGGAGCCGACCGGCCGCCACGCAGCACGCTGGCGGCGACAAGTCCGGGGAACTCGGGTCCGGCGTAGGCGACCCGGCAATCGGCCGGCGGGGCGGAGAGGGGAGAGCGACCGGTGGATGCAGACTGGCGCGTAGGTCGTGGCGGTCGACGAGGCACGGCCGGGCGGCACCAGCGACGACGGGTCCGACCATGGTGCCGGGCCGGGTGACAGAGAGCCCCCCGCTTGGCGTCAGCGTTCACCCGCGGAGGCAACGGGGATCAAGGCGCGTGGTGGCCCAAGGCGCTTGAAGCACTTACACGCCCGTGATCAGCCTTGACATGATCGGGCCGGAGAGGCGCTTGAAGCACTTATCGGACGAGGTTGGGCGAGCAAGACGGGCGACGTTCCGCGCCGGAGCTCGGCGCCGCCGGGCTGCTCTCGGCGGCGCGGAAGCCCTCAAGATCGGGGGGGTCGACAAACCGGCGTCGGGTGGACCACCAAGGAAGCAAGACGGCGCGGGGGAGGCGACTTTGGCCACGTCGCAGGCAGCGGCTTCCCCAGCAGATGTGTTCCGGCGGGGCGACGACGACGGCGGCGTCGCTGCCGGGCGCGGGCGGGCCACCCGCCCGGCACCGGCTGGGGAGTAGTCTCGGTCGCCGAGGGAAACCTCGAGTCGGTGAAACACAGCCTAGCACCCGAGTAGCCCGGAGATCCCCCGAAAGGGTTCAGCATCGGGATTCAGGGAGGACGCCTGCAGCACCAGCGGCCGGGCAGCGGCGGTCGACGACGACCGGGTTGGGGGCGACCGAACCCATGGCGTTGAGGGAGGCCTCCGCAGCCTCGACCTCGCCCCGCCCACGACCCAGGGAGCAGAAACAGGCTCCATGCTCGAAGAGGAGGGCGGAAGGAGCGGGTTGGGTGGACCCCGGGTCGGGATGACCGCCGGCGTGCAAGAAGGGTGGACGCCGGAGCCGGGGTGGCCGGGCGGCGTTAGAGGCCCTCCGCCAAGGCTCATGCCGCTCCACGGCCGCTAGAGCTGCCGCCGGTGACAACACAGATGTATATCATACATTACTCCTCTTCAACCAAACCTAAGCTGAAAGAACCGTAACTGAAAAAAAAAAAACTGATTCCTTATCCGGTTCTCGATAGCAAGGACTTAATTAACCGAAATAATCAAAATCATGAATTGTGCTTCACATACTTGGATTTTGTAAGAGTGTTTATGTGTGCATATTGAACTTCCTTTCGTTATTTGTCTTAATTTGCTTTAGAACCTGCATATTTTTGTCGTTGTCTTAACCTCTTCTGAAAAATATAGTTAGTTTAGTTAGAACTAGAACTCAGTCGAAATAATGGAAATCAAAATGCTCGGTTCCAAAGATTTCTTGAAACCGATATGTTCCCATTCTAGGAACTGAACTTCTTCAAAAACCGAATGCTCACCCCTAGACTTATGGTACTAGAAAGAAATTAAGCAACAATTTTTAATTGCTTGTGGGCTTGGATATATGACCCAATAATTCTGCTTGGAAAGAGAGTCTGGAATGTCCAAACCTATGAGAACACTTACCACATCTGGCGTTATACTCCACAGCTTCCACAATTTGCCTGCCAGCAGTGAATTAAGTGCTAATTAGGAACGTTCCGTATTTCAAACTTGTGTACTACAGTCTTGATTCTTGACGTAGACGAGAGCATATATTTAGACGTTATTTAGGCATAACACGTTTTCCATCAACACAAGGGTATTCGGTTATCTTCTCAATATGCAAGCTGTCTTGCTTCAGATGATACATGACAAGATCAAGGATTGTTTTTCTTACCGCTAGATGACATCGTTTGGGATAAGATATAGTACGCTCTGATAGCATCAAATGAACGACCGATAGGCGACAGCCCGCCATGCACAAAACACAGGAACCAGGATGCGGCTGAGGCGTCGTGAGTTGACCCAGGCATACTTTCTCCGCTCTAAATTATGAGTCGCTCTGATTCGTACATCAAATTTGTTATGTATCTAAATATAAGTTATATCTATATAGATGCACTGAAAAAATCAAAATAACTTATAATTTAGAACGAAGAGAAGTATGGGCGTATTTGGTTGCAATCTAGATGTATCCATGGGCTACTTTGGGCCAGGTTCTAGGTGTTTGGTTGCTTGAATTCATCCTAGGGCCTGGCCAGCCTTGGCTCACCGTACAGAGTTAGCTTGACTCACCTCGAACGTTCGATTTGGGCGTCCCACCCTGGGCAGGCCAGGGCCAGCCCTCCTCCTCCCTTTGTGTCACCTCCGCTGGTGAGAGTTGGGTTCTCACCTCCTCGCTTCGCTTCGCGGGCGTGATCGAAGTCGTTGCGGGACCCCACCGAGGGATGCCGCCGAATGGCGCCCGAAGCGGCTGCGCTGGCCCGGCGGCGTCGTGCTGGCCGTCCCCCGCCACCGGGAGTGATGAGAGCGAGCCCGCGACGCCTGCCGAGATGACTACGCCCGGCAAAGTGGCGGAGAAGAAGCGGAGGGTCAGTCCTTTGCTACGGCAGAGCGCACGCCAGGCGAAGGCGGCGGAGATGGAGGCGGCCGCAGCCTTGGCGGTTGCCGCGGAGGCCAAGGAGGTGGAGGCCGCGCCCGCGGCCGCGGTGGCTGTGGCGATTGGGATGCCATAGCTGTTTGAGAGGAAGCAGCCTCGCGCGAGCAAGCTGTCCGGGAACTGCTGCGGCAGGTGGAAGAGGAGCTGCTGCACCTCAGCCACTTGCTCGACGTCCTTCACCGTGTGTCCTCGTCGCTCGCCGCCGTCGGCTCCTCGTGCTGTGGCCTCGCCACGCTGCGGTGTGCGCCCGATGAGGCACGGCCGCTGCTGCAGGGAAGTAATGACTGTGGATCAGAAACTCTTGAAAGGATCGAGCCTGCTGCAACGTCAAGGAAGTGGTCCACCGCTGACCAACTGTTTGATGAAATGTCTAAGAGGGGGTGAGCTCACCAAAGTAGAAAAGAAGTAATTGTAATATTGTATGCAGTGCAAGTCAGACAACCAAACACACTTAGTTGTTGGCCAGGCTCAGATGGTACGTGCAGCCAAACAAGTTCACTTTAGCTTACTAGAGCCAGGTTTGGCCTGACCAAGCCTAGCTATCCTAGCCATGCTAGATTGGAATAGCAACCAAACATGATCTATATAGCTGAGGTAATTTGGAACGGAGGGAAGTACGAAGTGTATAGCTGAGGATGTGGCGCGGATGCAGACAAGCGCTAGCGATAATCTCCAGGGTCGAACAATGATAGATGCTCCCCAAAATCCAAATGTAGGTCACTTATTTAGACTTAGATAAAGGAAGTGGCTCAAATTTAAAGGCCTTTTTACCCTTCATTTGTTATTATTGTGTTACTATTTAAATAAATCTTGTTAATTAGTAATACACTAAACCCAGCTGTGAAATCGGCTTGTAATTGGAATCATTTTGTTATTTATTAATAAAATGATACACAACTCTCTTGCACATTCGAGAAAAAAATAAACCTTATTAATAAAGTTAACAAGAAAACAACAAACACTTTAACAGTGGCAACAAGCTCAGGCATTCTTATAGCATTAGGGATAAGATAATAATAGGCATGCAATTCCATCCATTTAATTTGCGTGGACAAGCTCAGGCTCAGATAAGCCTATAGCATTAGGGAGCAAAGTATTAGAGAAGCCACAGATATACATTATTTTTCCTGAATTGTTTGGTGCGAACTACCAGTCCAGGGCCCGGTAATACCCTGGCATGCAGTCTGGCACAGACTGAAATGTTCTCAACTTTCATCATCACTTTAGACATTTTTTTTGTCACTAAACAATCCCTAACTAATACGTACATATGAGCTCTTCCCAGAAGCAAAACTAACAAGAAAACGCTAGGATTCCAACCAAGAACGTACACAAAACAACACACCATGAAAACCAACGATGCGTGCATGCGCCTCCTATCTACAAGTACAACCTGATCTTGATTCATCTGCACCATCGACTCGATCGCGCCGGTGGTAAACTCACGTCGTCGTCGTCATCGCCGGCTTGTGTCAGCACCTGCTGCCGCGGCGCGGCGTGCCGTGGGCCGCCAGCGGCGACGGTGACGCAGGCGGGGCGTTGCTGCCCTTGATGAACTCGAGGCACTCGGCGACGGCGCGGGCGTAGAACGAGTTGGACCTCATGCACGGCGGCCGCCGCGGTGGCTTGCTGCCGCCGCCGTCGACCCCAGCGGCCTGTCCGGCTTTTCCTCCGGCGAGGGCGGCGCCGCGTTTCTGACCGCCCAAAAGAAAACGCCTGCTGCCGGTGGCAGCGGCAGGGGGGCGAGGTGATCGCCTTCTCAGCACCGCCGGCTGCCGCTGCTGCCCCCCCCCTCGTGAGTAGCCGCAGGTTGCGCACGCAGCGGCCCAGGATGCCCAGCAGCGTCCACAGCTTGGCACGCAGCCGGCGCACGGAGATGCGTGTCGGGCTCAGCCGGAAACCCCTCGCCGGCCGTCGCCACCGCCGCAGGCCCTGCAGCCTCGCGTAGGATGAGTACTTCAGATCACTCATGATTTGTAAGCTCCTCTCTCCCTCTCTCTTTCTTGATTGATGATAATTGCCCTGGCACTGGCTGTACCTTAGCTTAGCTAAGAGCACACCTGTCACAATCTAACCCTGCTAATAATAAGATTATAGCAACGGCCTCTACATACCTGTGACTGTGAGCTCAATTGGGTTGGGTGTGTGGTCGTCGAGTCAAGTGGCTGCATTTATAGGGAGCAAGAGGTACGGTGGAGGAAGAAGATGGCTGGAAGGTTGGTGCTCTTTGACGCCGAGAGCAATGGAGTGTGATGGCAGATTCGCGGACACGGCAGGATTGATTAATTGGCTTAATGGAGCGTATGATAACCGAGTATGGACAAAAGCAAAAAGCATCACTTGGTCAGTGCGTGCTAATGATCGTGCTAGACTGTTGTTAGTTTAATCTTTTTAAGGTTTTTTAAGGTGGTCGTGTAAAATGTGAAAGGGGCGCGCCATCTGTTCACGCGTAGTTGGGTCACCTTACCGTGTCTCTGTGCCTCTTGGTGTTCGCGCATGCGCTGCAGAGTCCACATGCTCGCTACGAAGCATAATCTGAAGGACTATACTAAATTAACCATACATCTCTTTGCCCATCCTTTCAATAGACATTCTAAGGGCGTCTCCAATGGAGACGAAATCGCTAGCCTGCATCCATTCTCGTTGGCTAAAAACGGAACTGGGCACCGCGCTAGCGAGAGAACAATAGACTACTCCCTCCGTCCCATTATACGTGACGTCCTAGACAGCAACCAGTTACAGCATTTATTGCCTGAATGTGGACATCGGCATGGACTAGATTCAAAGAACTTTGAATGAATCTGGACGCAGGAATGGAGTGCTAAAACGTCCTTTAAATTGGGACAGAGGGAGTATCTCGCACGTACTTCGAAAAGTTCTCTCTCACAGTATGTTCAGCTCCAGGTTCTGATGTTATTTTTTTATTACTTTCGGAGGTTATAGTGCTAGCGACTTCTCTGTCATCACTGGGGACGCCCTAAGATTTAAGTTTTGTTCCTCAGAATAGGTCATTCAATTACAGGACTTAGATATATACTCTCTATATGTAAAGTCAACCCGTCCCGGCCATTGCTAGTCTCCTTAGCCCTGAATATCCATATATGTAAATTAAGTCAACCTATCCTGGGCATTGCTATTCTCCGTAGCTCTGAAGCTGAAACAAGCGTATTATTGTCAATGATGATAAGCTGTTTGATAGAACTTATAAGGCTTAATCGATAAGCCAAAATCTTTGTAGAAACATCTGATTGTTTATAAGAAGAAAATACTATTGGCTTATAAGCTAAAATGACTTTTTAGCTGAAGCGAACAAGCTACAATACGTCAACCAGTAAATTTGATCGTCAATGTGTTTGGATTATGTGGCACAAATTATGTAGCATTCAAGGATTAATGCTTTATATTGCTTTGGGTGGCCCTACATCTAGTTCAGATGGGATGATGAGCCTGTAATTATTCATGTAGTAGAGGCAAACAACTGTTTGAGTTTTTTTTAATTGTGAGAACCTAGGGAGAGAGAAAGTGCCCTCGGCCTTCCCTTGTATCACCATAGGAGACCCCATTACATAAAGATGGAGGGGTTCCCATATATCAAATAGTCTAGGTGGGGCCTCCAATAGTCAAAATAGCCACCGTCTGTTCTGTACCACCGCATCGCATCGCGTTTGTACTTAGGTAAAGAACATGCAGGAGCTCACCCCTACAACTTGTATCATCCCTCCACCATGTAGATTGCCACACAATCAAGGAATGCCCACTTTTCTGATGTCACATCAGAGCGTAGCTATGTGCCCTTGGGGTAGGGACCTTGGGGAGGCCCCAAGTGACATTGACTCCTTGCAATTATCGGCCCTTGCTAACTTACCAATAGGGGTTGGGGTTTGTTTTGTAGCTACTTAACGAAGCTGCAGAGTTGGGGCACCAGTTGGGAATGCCTTCCAACTAGTGGGTTGGCCCAAGGGTCTGAGTTCCTTTGCCTTGAGTCATTAGGTAATCAACTTCGTTTGAGTCCCTATATGGGCCTAGTGGGATTTTGAGACTTGGCCGTAGTTGCAGCCGAATTCTAGAGATGGTGAGGCCAGGTACCCATAATATAGAGTAGCCACCGAGCCTCCTCATGAGTCGACTGAGTCATGGGTACTATCCCTTTGGTCTGATTGACGTCATCACTTGGTTCTCATGCTAGAGGGGCACATGAGTGCAGCTGCGGGTGGTAGCGCCATGCCTTCATCTAATTCGAAAATCAGTAAGAGACTGTCGTCCTTATTGAGAGGGCGATGCACACGTGTGGCTTCCTCTTGTCTTGATGGACATTGGGGCCCCATAGAGCTTCTATTCTAGTTTTCAAAATTGCGAGAACCTAGAGAGAGAGTGCCCTCAGCTTTCCCTTGTATGATCATAGGGAGACCTAGTTACATAAAGATGGATGGGTTCCCATATGTCAAATAGTCTAGGTGGAGTGTCCAATAGTCAAAACAACCGTCGTCTGCTCCGTACCATCGCATCGTGTTAAGTTTGTACTTAGGTGAAGAGAACATGCAGAAGCTCACCTCCACAACTTTATTAGCCATCCCACAGTGTAGATTGTACCACAATTACAAGTAATTAAGGCATGCCCACTTTTCCCATGTCACATGGGAGTGCAGCTATGTGGGGTGTGTCATGACATGTGCCACTTTTGAGTGTTAGGCCTCCTTTGAGTGTGGGTGTAAAGTCATGGCTATTGTGTGCGTAATGTTCAAATCACTATGTCATACATCAAATTTTGGCCCATCGTGTTGAGTCCTCCCGTGCCTCCCTCGAGGGTAAGGACGACCTTGGGGGAGGCCCCAAGTGGCATTAGCTCCTTCTTTCAACTATCGGTCCTTGGCAACTTGCTAATAGGGGTCACGGTTTGTCTTGTGACCACTTGGAGAAGCTATAGAATTGAGGCACTAGTTGGAAATGCCCCCAACCACTAAGGGGTTGGCCCAATGGTCTGAATTTCTTCACCTCGAGTTGTTAGATAATCAACTTTGCTCGAGTCCCTATATGGGCCTAGTGGGATTTTAGGACCTGATCGTAATTGCAGCCGTATTCTTGAGAAGGTGAGGCCAAGTATCCATGATACAAGTAACCACTAAGTCTTCTCATGAGTGGACTGAGTCATGGGGTGTATCCCTTTGGCTTGGTTGACGTCAGCACTTGTCTCATCCTGCAGGGGCACGTGAGCGCACCTGCAAGTGGTAGAACCCGTGCCTTCACATAATTCGAAAATCAGTTGGAAGCTGATTGCATTGTCTTGCCGTTCTTTATTGTGAGGGTCATGCACAAGCATGTGACTTCCTCTTGTCTTGATGGACATTGGGGCCCCATAGAGCTTCCATTTTGCCTTGGCAGCGAAAAGAACGTCTCTTTTACCCGTTAGCTAGGTCGATCTGTCATTGAAGTCCTATGTGAAGTTGAATTTAAGCAGCTGGTTTTCAGCTTATTATTTGAGGCTGTTGATTTTTATTTTCTAGAAATGAATTTAGAGATAAGCAATGTTAGGGATCGTCTATAAAAATCGATTTCAAAAATCGATTTTTAGAGGATGATTGCATATTTGCTTTTAAAAATTGTTCATTTGTAGAGATGTTTGAGTAGAGAAGCTTGGATGACTTGCATCTAAAATCAATTTTGATTGTGACTACAGAGACTATCGGTAATAATAGTGTAACTATAACTGGATGGTTGCAGAACTCATGCAATTGCTAGAATAAAATTTATTTTTCTCTAAAAAATCGTTAAAATAAAGTGAACAAAGTAGATGAAAGATATTTTAACTCCGTGTGTAATAGAAGAACTGTAACTCAACAGCATACTCTAACTTGTATTTGTATATATAGTCTCTGTAGTCACAATCAAAATTAAAAAACCTAAATCATAGCAAAAAACCTAATGGCAGGTAATGCAATTATTCCAATTAATTAAAAGCATAGATCTAAATATATAGCAAACACTTTGTACTAAAGCATACCATATTATATATTTATTGTAGATCTGCTTACGTGGAGTTCAATAAAATTAGATTTTCTATTAAACCATGATTTAATATCAGTTTTTAAATATTCAGTCAAAATAAACAAAAAATAAAAATACAAAACCGTCTTCAAAACCACTCTAGGGAGGTAAAACGCACAGTTTCAAAAGTTGATAGAGGTGGTTTGCTCGGTTTTGGAGCTTAAGAAGAAAAAATGGGCTTTCCTAAAAGTTTATGGAGAAAAAACGGACCTTTTCCAACTAATAATAGACACAGAAATTGAAGTAACCTAATGGCTAGTTAGCATGCTGTGTGGCTTCCGCACGGTATGGATGTGGGCTGGGGCGGCCATTGTATGATCAAATATTGACTGATCAAATTTTTTTTAGAGTTACACACGTAAATCCTATCCTATGAGCATATTTGAAATACCGAGCTAGTAGATCCGGAGAAATGGAAGACTTGAACTCAAATAGACAGGTTTAAGATCTAACCAACTGATAATCAGATCGCCTGATCAAATGGCCTTATGAATTATGCTGAGGCCACTGCACCAACCGCCAAGCTCGTTTAATAATGGGCCGTGTAAGGCCGACCGAAGTACTTCCAATCTATCCGAGGACATTTGTGATGGAAGAGTTGCCTGTAAAATAGCGTGCAACTAAAACATATGGTGAGCACTCCTCTCTTCTCGAAATGTACAATTATTCATTCATTGGCCATCATACCTGAGACCCTGATACATTTTCATTATCTATAAAGCCAAAATTAACTACCATTGCCCAATCGAAAGTTATTAGTTGCACTGCACATGTCGCTAGCTACAGGTTACACTCAAAATTCAGAGCCTCCTGAATGCACTGCCAAGAGCAGCAAGAGCACAGGCTACACCGTTGCATGCTAGTGAGACCACTGTTAGCAGCAGACAGCCACATGCTAGATAATTGGGAGTCAAAGGGAGCAGAAGACAAGAACAGGTAGGGGAAGAATAGAGGAAGGATTATATTGATTCACTGATTTCTCATAACCCTTTCTCACGCCATCGCTAAGGGCGTCTCCAACAATGAAATACAAATCGTCAGCGAGTAACCTCTGAAAATTAATAAAAAAATGAAACACTAGACATGGAGCGAAGCATGCTGTGAGAGAGAGCTTCTCAATAGGTGTGCGAGATAGGCGACTCCTCTCTTGCTAGCGCGCTGCGCGATTATCTTCTCAGGGCATCCGCAACGGAGAGCAGCAAATCGCTAGCTAAGCATTAAAAAATACCGAAAGACTGTACGTAGGCGGGTAAGAGCTGAGATAGAAATTCTTAGGCTCCGTGCGAGTCTAGCGACTCTGGACTCACTAGCGTCATGGTCCGTGTCTTCTGCGGCCAATCAGATTGCAGGCAAGCCGGCGATTTGTTTGCTGTTGGGGACGCCCTCAAGAATCTGGCCCAAGCTAGCGGACTCCGGTGCCACACGCAAGCAACGGTCCAACGCTCATTAGTCAGCCACTCCGGCCCAAACACCCTTGTGTCGTGTTGCGCCTCCCGGGCCTGAGCTCGGTGCTGGTTCGGCCTGTATGCGATGCATGACGAGCAACAGTACTGACATGAGCAGGACATCCCCTCTGTGTAATTCTCAAAAAAAAAAAAAAAGGACATCCCCTCCTTTTATGTAAATCTTTGTCAGTCAGAGCCACTTCAAACGGCTGAGAAAAAATGGAAACACAATTTCTTATTAGCGCAAGTT
This sequence comes from Chrysopogon serrulatus, assembly GCA_015844335.1. Taxonomy (NCBI): domain Eukaryota; kingdom Viridiplantae; phylum Streptophyta; class Magnoliopsida; order Poales; family Poaceae; genus Chrysopogon; species Chrysopogon serrulatus. Next base: position 94,580 of record JADLZL010003988.1, read on the forward strand.
TACAGGAAGATTGGATACGGTTGTTGCTTTAGGAAAAAAAAAACAGAAACAACATCAGTGGTAGGAATACAAAAATTATTTGAATGATCCACAACCACGAACGGAGCCGTATGGACGTGTGGTAAATTAATCCAACAAAAACGAGTAAATGGTATACACAACATCATCAGAAGGGAATCTGCCAAGAGTTTATTGATCGTTAGGATTGTACCGATAGTCAACAAGGGAGGATGGTAAGAGAAACTCACCCTTAACTGCACACCAGCTAAACGAAAGAGCCCTTACGCGAATGGGCCTGTGGTCTAATGGTAGGACTGTCCAGTGGGACGCTACCCACCATCTGCCAACTCAGTCCTTCGGAGATGCTCATAGGGGTAGGGTTTACGTGCGTGTGTTTATATGGATGAGTGTGCGTGCGTGTTATGAGCGTCTGCGTTGTACTGTGTAATTCTAAAAAAAAGAGCCCTTACCAAAGTTGGCTTGTAAAACTCATGTCCTGTCAGACACTGTGGGAGGGCAAACCATGTATTTTCTTTCTCCCAAATTATAAGACGTTTGATTTTTTTGACACCAAGTTTGACTATTTATCTTATTTAAAAGATTTACAAAATATCATTTCTTTTGTTGTGGTTTGCTTTATTAATAATAGTTCTTTAGGAATAACTTAAATTTGGCTATGTTTCTACAATTTTTTTAATTAAGACGTATAACAAATTCAGCCCCAGTAACAAAAGGGCCACATGTGATAAAAAAAGTGAAGAGGATAAAAACATAAGTACATATGGCTCAACTTGAACTATACTAGATCAATAAAAACTAATTTTATCTAGTGTTCTACTTATTACCTGCCCAAAAAATTTTGCACACTATAGTCAATTCTATTAAATAACAAAAACTACTCTACAGAAGATAAAAGCACACAATCATACAAAACAGAAGCATGGTGTAGTAAAGCTCCGGTTGGCACAGCTAGCTTCACTATTGAAGAGCAGTTTTTTTTGAAGCGGAGCTGTTTTGGGAAAACTGTTTCGACAAAATAGCTCCACCAACAGCTTCATGTATAGCTGAAAGAGGAGGTGTGAGAAACTACTTTTCTCTAGCTTCATCTCTCTCCATTCTTTTGTAACAATATAAAAAAAGGGAGTTTCAACCATGAAGCTATCTTGAAAATGGGGGTTTGGCAAAAAAAATTTACAACAGGCACTAGGTATGACCATATGAGTGGAAGAGTTAAACGTCCTAGTTGAAATATGATGATTTCATCACATATTATTGGTGAACAAAACATAACCTTTAGTCCATTCTAAAACACCACAATAATTTTATGCCCCCAATCCCATAGCTTTCATAGTCTCAGCACTAGGGTCTCACCAAGCAAGACTTGTGTTACTGCTAGCTCACCAATTTAGTTCACCCTCAAGTTGCACTTCTGTCTTGATTACTTTGGCTTATGTCCCACTACAAGACTTCTCCACTTAGGCAGGGTCTCTTTCGTCCTCCATTATGGCATTGTCATTGTTCCATAAGAAGCCTGTAATTTAGTGACTGCCTTAGGTGGACTAATGAGGTTTATGAACAATTCATTAGTCGACAAACTAGCTAGGTGAGCAAGACATAAAGGTTATAGTGGAAAGATGGTTTGTGCAGGTGATGCAAGTGCTCAACTAGAAAGGGTTAGAAGCAGGTTATTATTGAATGTGTCCGATGGCGTTGTCCGAAGCGTCTAATGGCCTTGGCTCTTGGCCCTCCCTCTATCTCTGTGTGCTCACCGGACTTTCCTTTGCCACCGTGCCCCCGGCACCGACCCTACTATGCCGTCGCATCCTCTACCTTTTGCCGGTCCGCCGCTTTGTCATGCACGCCATATCGGTTGTTATTTGTTTTCGCCCCCTCCCGCACCGGTTGTTTGCCGCCTCCCCCAGACCAGGTTGGCCGTTTGGCGCCATCCCCCAAGCCACCCCTCTGTTGCGCCTTGCAGCACTGGTTGCTACTCCCTAGTGCGGCCATCCTCGGTGCTTGCACGGACACGATCCCTATTGTCTGGGATGGGTGAAGATTCATGTTTTTTTAAGTTTTACAACAATTTGAAATATATTTCTATAGTATCTGCATTCTATATAAAAATAATTTATAATTTTTTTCTGAGGACCAAAACAACTAAATGTCACCTAGATGGATCCAAATTATTACAATGATTATAAGACGATAAGCCACGAGCGTTGCTCGCTCATATTCTTCGGCACCGAGAGCTCCTCACTGTTCGGCTCAGAACTCAGAAGCCCCACCACGCCACGGCCCATACAGGAGGATAGACACTCGTTCACCAGTTGCTCGCGCACACACACAGAGGCAGCCACGCTCTTCTCGTCCTCCTCAATCCCTCCCCAATTCGTCCTGCATTCCCCATTTGAGCGTTCTTCCAGCTTTCAGATTGATCTCCTTCCCCATTGCCTTCCCCAGTGGGAAATCAGCTACCTAAGCAGCGAGCCAACCACCCCTCCTGCTCTGCGGCAAACGCGGAGAAAGTGGGCAGGCAAGAAGGTGGCCGCGGCGCCGGCACCTCTCCTCCTGCTTCGCTCCGAGCGGTTCACCTTCTCCCAGCAGCGAGGAGCGGCGCAGACCAAGAGGCCAAGAACCGGATCGGTGGGTCCATGAAGCCCGACGCGAGGAAAGATGCCGGCGGAGGCGTGGCAGCTTTAGGCGTCTCCTGCTTCGACATCAAGTCCTTCGTCGCCTCCCTCGCGCTGCTCACGCTCGTCATGGCGCTCTGGCAGCTCCACCCCTACCAGCCGCTCCTCTCCGCCTCCCGCCCGTCTTCCACTTCTTGCCCCCTGCTCTCCCGCCCGCCCATCTCAGCTTCCTTCCGCGCCGCCGCCGCATTTCCCTCCGGCAACTCCAGTGGCAACGCCGGACGCACCAAGACGGCCTCTTTGGCTGTTCCTGCCTTCACGACGACGAAGCCGGCTGCATCCGTGCTGCCAGCCGCCCGGCCGCGGGATCCCAACAAGCGGGAGTTCCGTTCGTACGGCAGCGCGGCGGCTCTGTTCGTCCAGATGGGCGCGTACCGGGGCGGCCCGCGTACGTTCGCCGTCGTTGGGCTAGCCTCCAAGCCGGCACACGTCTACGGCACCCCCTACTTCAAGTGCGAGTGGGTACCCAACCAGGATCCATCGTCGCCGGCGCCGCCGCGGGTTGTCCGTACCAAGGCCTACAAGATGCTGCCGGACTGGGGCTACGGCCGCATCTACACCGTCGTCGTCGTTAACTGCACATTCCCCACCAATCCTAACGCCGACAACCGCGGCGGGAAGCTCCTCATCCACGCATACTACTCCACCTCCTCCCGCCGGTATGAGCGCTTCGTGGCGCTCGAGGAGGCGCCGGGTTCCTACGACGAGTCCCGGTTCCGGCCGCCGTTCCGCTTCGAGTACCTCTACTGCGGCTCTTCGCTCTACGGGAATCTCAGCGCAGCTCGCATGCGGGAGTGGCTAGCCTACCACGCGCATTTTTTTTCGGCCCCGCGTCGCACTTTGTGCTCCACGACGCCGGTGGTGTCAGCCCGGAGGTCAGGGCGGTGCTGGATCCGTGGGTCCGGGCGGGCCGGGTCACCGTCCAGGACATCCGGGCGCAGGCGGAGTACGACGGCTATTACTACAACCAGTTCTTGGTGGTGAACGACTGCCTCCACCGCTACCGGCACGCCGCGAATTGGACCTTCTTCTTCGATGTCGACGAGTACATCTACCTCCCCGACGGCCGGACGCTGCAGGAGGTGCTCGGGCAGCTGGAGCCCTACACGCAGTTCACCATCGAGCAGAACCCCATGTCCAGCAAACTCTGCGTAGAGGATCCGACCATGGAATACTCAAGGTGTGTTATCCTCACCTAATTGTCCTTTCTAATGTCGATTGTTCCTTCAATTGTTTATGCCATCACTGTTTATGTGGGAATCTTTCCTAGATTCACGCAATATATAATACTAAACTGCTAATCTTTGTTACTAGTAGTAGTGTAGGAGTACTTGAGAAGAGTGCAAGGCATCTCCAGTCATTGTCAATATGTTACTTACTGGAGCCACTTGCCGCAATTTGCTATGACATGAGTCAACATCTACTAGTTTTTGTGTATGCTTTAGGTTGATTGGGCAGCGTGATTATTCTGTTTCCCGGGCAGTCTTACCTGGCCCATTTCCAAGGATGTTTGTTGGGTTCCCTAAATTAAACTTATGCATATGGCTTTGGAATAGCTTCTCACAGCCCTGGCTCCTTTTGACGTGAGTACTGTGGTGAGCTGTTCTATTACCTCCTCTAACTCAACTTGGAACCGGAGAAGCCACATTTTGTGGCTCATTGGAGTCCAACTCTGGCTGTAGCATGGAGCTAGAGCGAGAGAAGAAGCCTTCCCAAACAGGCCTTCAATTCCTCTCAAGCATTCTGCCATGGAGTTGCATGTTTATTTTATTCTTTTTAAGTATCCATATGCTCCAGCAATGTTATGAGGAATTTGTAGATGCAAGTCAGCCTAGCGCCCTAGCTGGTGATTGTAATCATTATTACAAAGTACGTCATTTGTTAGAATTTGTTGTCTAGTTGAAATATTGTTTACTGAGCCGCAAAAAAAATCTATAACTGTGATAATTAATGAATTTGTTAGAAATAGAATCACTCCGTACCTCTTTTGTTGGAATAGGTTCAGTCAATACCTCTCTTTGCTCTCTCTAGCTTGAACACACAACTGACAAGTAGATGAGACAGCACAAGTAGCTAGTAACAAAACTATTTACTGTATTGATCCTATAGCGTCACACTACCAAGCTTACAGTTATGTTCACAACCAAGAGCTACTACTAACTTGGTTGTCACAACCAACCACTACATGGTTTAAAAGGCAATAAGGCAACCCAAGGCAAGCTGGGTACAACTTATTGTGTAGGTGTCATGGGCAGCCAGCAGGCTGCCACCGGCCCAATAGGCCCAAGAGTCGGTAGCTTAGCCGCCAAGTTAGGTTTAGGGTTAGTTCCCTCTCTATATATAAAGAGAGGCACGTCTGTCATTTGGAATCAAGCAATGAATTATGAAGAAACAATTCTAGTCTCTCTCAATCTCTCAAGCTCTTGGCAAAGCATAAGGCCTACTTATCCCATAATACCGGCAAGCTCGGTACAGCTTATTGTCTAGGCAACAAGGCATAACTAGACCCCCAATGCGAGCTGGGTCAGCCTCGATGTGTAGGTGACTCCATGGAAACAAAGATGCTACTATTACATTGATCTTCATAACCAAGCATTTCCACTAATCCTTACACACCATACACCAGCTTCTACATTTTCTACATCACGTAGATTCAACTTCTATTTTTACAGCCATAAAAGTGCTACAGTAACATACCCAAACAACACACCTCAACATCTGCTGTTCTACTTTTACAGCTCAAGTTCAAGACAATTTTTTCGCCCAAGTGCTAGCTAATTATTAGATCATGCAACAAGCCAATTTTCTCTTTGACATGAGCAACTCACCTCGATAGATGCATGTAGATGCATCTATTCATCTCTTATTTCCAACAGATATTTATCACTAATTGTGATTTCTGATATCCAAAGTTCACATGTGACCAGTATCTGGACACCTGCAAAGCCGTAGTATTAAAAACTGGTTTCGTAATGTTTAGTTCCCTTTGTGGTTACTTTAAATTTTGATCTTGCAGCTCTTCTGTGTCCTCTGTTGAAGTCCTATTTAGAACAGAAATTGATTTTGGTCATTGATGATGTGAAATTATTTGGTTTGGCATTGTGACTACTGATAATATTGCTTCATGTCCTTTGAGGAGTTTGCTTCAGCACTTTATTCGTTTTCTCATTGAAACTCAAGTTCTGGTTTGGCTACTAGAGATTGTATGAAATGCCCTTGTACATGTTTCGAAAATCTAATTATAAACGTCCTGTGTAAAATAAGCAATAGCAGATAGTGGTCTGCGGGGCTCTAGTTGTTAGATACTAATGTTTCTTTGTCCAATTCATTGAATTTTCGTTGATTCTAGTGCTTCTTGTTTAATCTTTATAGCAAATCAGCTGGCTTATATGACCAGCTGAACAGCACGATGGCTCTTTTTAATGGCTAGGGCTAACAGGATTGTGTGCTGACTGTTTTCAGATCACAAGGTAGATATGCGTGACTATTCATAATTGGAGAAACATAATAATATCCGTTGAACACCTAGGCCATCTAGCTCAGTAACAGATAACAAGTGGAATTGAAGAGAACACCAATTTCCCTGCTATGCTAGTCTAACTGCTGCAATAGTTTTTACTTACTAGTTCGAGAAGCCCAATTATTTGTCGTTTACTTTTCATATCTTCCTCTGTGATTTGTAAATGGTTGGCTGTTATTAGGGTCTGTTTGTGGTTGATGTGCTTTCACATATACTTATCTAGAAGGTTGTTTGCCAATTCTGGAGTGGTTTTTGCTGTTACAGATCATAAATGGATGCCAACAATTAACAAGTGCTCCTATGAGGACTTTGGACTTTCAGAAAAGCACCTCAAACAGAGACTTAAGGTTGATAGTTGATAAAATGTACTACCAGCCCTTTTTTGTTACTTTGCGTTTTGCATTTCATTGGCGAATGTTGAGTGCTGTCAAACCTTTGTGCCACAGAGCGCATATTGCTTTTTATTTTGGCCTTTCTTTGCATTTTCGTGCTGACTGTTTTAGTAAAGGTACCACTATTGTTGACGCTGATTCATTTGACGTCATGATTATTCAGGGAATGGGGTTTTGAGAAACTCGTCTTCCGTAATTCAATTACTGGAGTCAGGCGAGATCGCAAATATGCAATCCAAGCTCGGAACGCATACTCCACAGGTGTACACATGTCCCAAAATGTCATCGGTCGGACAACCCACAAGACGGAAAGCTTGATCCGATACTACCATTATCACAACTCAATCAACGTCATGGGGGAGCCCTGCAGAAAATTCGTGCCAAAACCCGCTAATGGAAGCAAGGTAATGTTTGAGGGGAAACCATATGTCTATGATGACAACATGAAGCGCATGGTTGGGGAGATCAAACACTTTGAGGAGGAGACACTTGGGACCATCCTTAGATAGGATTGGTGCAAAAGCATCGCTGGTACATATACAGTTCTGTTATTTAGGATACCTTGAATCCATGCCCATCCATTCCCCGTGAGACTCAACTTGTGCACTTTGAGCCGCCATTCGAACAAGGAGAAGGAAAGAATCTGTCTGGGGATTGAATTAGTGTAAAGTTTCAGTTTAACTTGGCATTCTCCTGTCTGTGGAGGACAATGCCTTTATGCTGGTTTCCCTTTTTCTCTCTTTGATGTTGTCTGTATCTCATTATAGATTTGTCTAGACTGACTGTTGGGCTTTATTATATTTTTCTGAAGTCTTATAGGACGCAGTGTAAAGTGTCTGAATATTTGACTTAATCTCACTCTGTAGTCGGGATCAGAATGAAACTTTGTTCCTGCACAAATTGGAGCGTCAGTTCCCAGGCTTTTGTATGGCTTTGGCAGAGGAGCATGAAGTTTCTTACAATACAATGGATCTCCTCTGTTGGCGGAGCCAGAACAAATTGCAGAGGGGGCCAATTTACTAAAATCTGAAAAAACTACACAACGTGGCTGCTGCCGATTGTTAATCTAAGTGCGTGCATCAGTGGCAGAGCTTGATTGGAAAATAAGAGGAGGCCATCAACACTAGTTTCTTACTTAACATGTATAATTATTAATTTTGATCATTAGTGTAATAGCTACTTAAGGGAGTTTTTAATCAGCAAAGAAGGGCCAGGCCCCTTTGACCCGCATGCAGCTCCGCCAGTGTCTGTTATGTACACCTATAAAAAAAGAATAGAGGACAGGTGAAACATTTTTTAGGTCGAATGACTAAAAAATAATTAATTTATATATTGTGAGTATTTGGGAGATAAATCTTTAAACTTAATTAGTCTATTATTTGATAATGTGATGTCGTATACATATGCTAATGATAGATTAATTAGGCTTAAAAAATTTATCTTGTAATTTCGTAGCGAATTCTGTAATTTTATTTTTAGTACTATAAACACTCAGAATGATACCTCATATGACATCCGATGTGACACAAACTCTTGATGGCTAAGAAGTTCCAACAAAAAATCTTGATAGCAAACAATCTATAAAAGAGGAGATGGCCAGACAATTCTGCTTGCAGATTATGCATGTTAGAGGCGGACCCAAGACTAGGGCAGTCTAGGCCATGGCCCTAGTCATGGCCCATCTAACTAGGGAGCAAATCTTCGGTTTTTGATCCATCAAACAACCCAATACAATAGCCTAGTAAAGGAGTGACTTAATGCTAGGCACTTTTCCTCCCTCAGTCGCTCGGGTGCTCGGCCTCTGTCGCTTGCAGCCACGAATGAATACAGATCGGATACGGACGGATATCATTAATACTATATTTATTTTCATATTTCTGTCCGGATTCGAATCCGAATACAGATAATGTCAACCATATCGGATATGATACGGTTAGATATCGACATCATAAATATACGATTTGAGTATTCGAATACGAATACAGTACCAGATATTGAATATCTAAACTTAAATATTGACAGATCTAAATTTCTCTAAATAAATTCAGTCTCAGATACAATCGCAAAATATCCATAACGTTTCGACCCCCTCCCTGCGGTCCTGCTCTGCAACGTGGTCCCATCTTCGGCTCTACCCCTGCGCTCCGGTGGCGTGGCGTCACCAGCGCTCGCCCGCTGCGGTGTTGCCAGGTACCGGCTCCTTTGCATGCGTCAGGTGAGCAGAGCAGGTGGTTGCCGAAATTGATTTTGGGTTTCAAAATTCCAATTTCCTATTTCCATGTTCCCAATTTCAACGCTTTGATTCTAATTTCTCGTTACAGTGTACAAAGTAATTGATAACTTGCTCAGATTATTGAGATCCATTGCATGTTTAGATCCATGGAATTTATTTGGCTGCTATTTTGTAGCCTTCGGTTTTAGCCGCCAGGATTTGGCCACCACC